>OY015311.1:36160313-36638031 GCA_955612985.1 Cheilosia scutellata | reverse complement strand
CGCTGAAAAAGTATTAATAAAAATGCATTTCATATTTGATTATATTTAATCAAGGACTTGGCGACAAGTGAAATGTCTTGGACTTATGCAGTTATGTTTCTGGTGTTTCAGTCTATGCTTAGGAGAGATTTTGTGTGGTTGCGTTAATTATTTAATGTTCAGTTGTTAGTTTTTGGGTATATATAGGGCATTTTTAGCGGGTTTTTAACATTTAGATGCGTCTGGCAAGGACTTGGCGGCAAATGAAACGTCTTGGACTTATGCAGTTATGCTTCTGGTGTTTCAGTCCACGCTTAAAAGAAATTTTGTGTGGTTGCGTCAATTATTTAATGTCCAGTTGTGATTTTTTGTGTAGATATAAATAGGGCATTTTTAGCGGATCTCTAACCTTTGGATGCGTCTGGCAAGGACTTGGCGACACGTGAAACGTCTTGGACTTATATATTCGTTATCAAGGAGTTTTTCTCTAAATTCTAAAATAAAAATTAAGTGGTTGCATTAATTATTCAAAATTGGAATTTTTAATGCATTTCCACTGCGTCTGGCAGGGCTTTGGCGACACCTAAAACGTCTTGGAGACATGTATTTGTACTGAGGGGACCATTCTCTATTATTTGGTAGTAGATTCAAGCGGTTGCACCAATTATTCTTTTTTGGAATTATAACGCATTTTTAATATGCATATGCACCCATTAGCTGCCATTAAGCGCTGCCAGACGGGCATATTTGAAATCTTGGGCATCAGAGCAACGTATTTATGTAAAATTCATCCGGTTGCCTTTTCACGTCCAAAATTTACTGCGGGCTCTTAGACTAATAGTTCAGTCAGTAAAAACTCTTCCACATACTTGGATTCATAGTTTTTCTCTTTGAGAGAGACTTTATCCCCACCACTGCCATTTTGACAGTCTTTTCCATTTTTACTACAGAAGTAAAGGAAGAGACCTTATGACCTCAGATTCTGTCCTTAAGTTGTAATGTGTAGAACAAATCTGACGTCATATTGACACGATTTTCGACATGTGTAATAGTATATTTAGTACCCAAAGTAGTTAATGGCAATACCCATGGGCCGTTACAGCTAAAAACCTGAAATTTTTCAGGATAGCTTCTGAGACCAGTCCCAAAATATTTTTAAACCCGCCCACCCGATACGCCCACTAAAACGCCCACTTTTCTGAAATGTGCCTATTTTTCAAAATTAAACACTTAAAGAATATTTTTTGAAGATCCAATTATTATCATCTACACTTGCTTTCCCCCACCCACTTTTACGCCCCCTTTTATTGTGAAGAAAAACAAATTAGTAAAACCATTTGTTAAATTGTTCATACGTATTTATTGAGACTTATAAATAAATAAATAAAAAACAATTAAATTAAATTTGTCCATTAAATACAAAAAATAAACAAAAACTGTTATCATAACCTAAGATATCATCACTATCAACTATCATTACTGTCATCAATTTTAACATCAGACTCATCAGACTCAGGAAGAGCGTTTGATTCCTGGACACTTGGGGTTGAGTGCTTCTTTGGGAAAAGACAGGATTTTTTTTTATGCAATTTTTGCTTGGCTGTTATAATGGGATCCGAACTCAGTAAAAATAAATTAAATAGGTACATCTTCATTCGTTTTTTCACGGCTTGATTTTCTTGAGAAGTTTTCCCGGACATTTTTAAAACCTTTGTTGCGCGCTTCCTCCGAAAGTTGGCCGATCGGCAACAGTGGAGATGGTATAATTTCTGGGCCACGAATAAAATATTTATGCAAAGTTGGGGCATATGATACCACGGTTATTTGTCGATGTGATGTGACATGTGCAAATTCCCTGAACTTTTTTAAATCAATATCATTATCCACTGGCAACTACAATCATTATTGTGTGAATTTTTTTATAAGTTCTATGTCTATTTTTGTTATTTCGGCTGAGAGTTCAGGGTTTTGGAAAAAACGTATTGCTGTGTTTCCATCGTTTGTGTTACCAAATACCCGTTTTGTTTTGGTTTATCGACAATTAATCCACATCGTTCTCGAAATTGCCTTTGAATTCGGGACTTATTTGCTGCCACGACTTCTTTGTCACTTTCGCGAGCTTGCCATTTTTTAATAGGTAATTTGTATCCTAAATGCAGAAGGCATTCAAACAGTCGTATCCAACCATGTTAAACAGACATTCTAAAAGCTAAGTATTCTGTTTTTACTGGTCGTGAAATCATGTCTTCGATTTTGTTGAATTGCTTCGAAGTTGCTCCACATAAATAACATTTTCGGGTTAAGGTGGTTTCAGTTAAAACATTACAAACTTTTCCATCAATCATGGTGAAAATTAAAAAATGATCTACTCTTACAGACCTGTTAACATTTTTCTTTGAATCTAGCTGAAAATATTGAAATTTTACGGTTAAGTTCATTTATCTTAACGTCAGAACAATTAGGGTTCGGTCGTGAAGATGGTCCTTTAAAAATTAAATTTTTTCATCCAATTTTTGATATCCTGATATCTTTATTATATTAAATAACTCCATTTTAGTGAGAAACAAATCCCTTGAATGCGAACCTACAGCAAATTAGAGCGATATAGGTTTATGAACGAATATTCTAACAAAATTTTATTTAGTGATCATTAGCAAAAAAAAAAAATTAAAAAAAGGCACACACATGCGCACCGATTTTTTTTATAAACATATACTACATGAATCCAGGTATAACATAATGTTAGAATCTCGGTGTAGAAGCATGTAGAAATATACTTTAACCTTAATGACTTATAATGGAGCTTTACATTTTCTTGAAATAAATATGTATATTTTCCAATATTTATACGAAATACCTGACTTTAATAAAAAAAATTACAACACTTGAAATATTAAGCACATATATGAAGCTGTCGATTCCATGTTAAATCAAATTTTTTCCGTTACTTATACACGAATTGTGACTATACAAATAATTGACTATTTAAATCACTTATTAAAACACACGTGTATAAGCTACAACCGCAGTCTAGAGTCAACTAAACGTCAGAGAGTGGGTGGGCATGTAACAAAGTTAATTATTGACGCGCATCATGCACTTGAATGTAATGTAACGGAATTACAACAGTATTTGCTTATCTTGATAATTTGATTTTTTAATTTTTTGCCAACATTGGTATATGGACTGCCCCACTGTGCGTCGCGGAAATATATTTTAGTGAACGGATGTAAATTCAGTCTCAGACTGGCTGATATGCACCAAGACTGGATTTGGTATCTTCTCCAAGGGTTCTTTATTGGGATTGGGTTTGCCCAACAACGACTCTTTCGAAAATTGCAGAGACAAAGAGGAATATGGAACTATCACTCACTTTCTCTGCACCAGCTCTTGCCAATATCAGGAAGGCTTCCCTATGAAATTAGTTTCGCAACGATGCATGTATAGTCATTTGGTTCTGTGTACAAGGACAGCGAAAGGTGGAGAAAATACAACCGCGAACTCTATAAGTTGTAGTCCAAAAGGCCAAAACAAGTCGACCGCTCGAGAAAATGTTCGAGCTTTCAACACTCCAGGGCTCTAATCATGGAACTTTCTAGACTTTCATCGTCGAAACGATAGACGCCCAGAATTCGGAACACAGTGCCAGAGAGTTTTATTTTCCCGAGAGATTTCTACCCCGCCTCATGTTTAATATCTAGCTTAACTTAGATAACATTGGACCTTTGTTTCAGGTAAATCTTCGACAAATGAAAAACATTTTCAAAACATTTTCTGGTAAACGACGCACGGTGGCCTACGTTGAGTTTATGTCTCGGACCATTGATAGCTCTTTGACAATATCGAAGAATTCGTCTTCTATACCAATGATCACTTCAAATGCTCATTTAATTTGGCACTTTCCAATGTTATGCTTGCCCATATGCACGAGGTGGTTAATGAAAGTCGCGCGAAAATTGTTTTGCCAGACATGATACAAAGCATTCGCCCAATTATCGGCGCCACTCAAAAACTGTCCCCTACAAAAATACCAATCGCTTCTCAACTTATGTTTAATAAGATCACTTTAATGAATCATGAGATTAAATTAGAAAATTAAATAAATAAATACAAAAAAAAAACAGAATTGGCAAGTGAAATGAATTCTAGAGGTCGCATTTCGCAGCCACCGTCATTGGCTCGCGAACAAAGCGAACAAAAGCAAGTGGCGCCTTGTGTGCTTGAGTGCCATTTTGACGACGGAAGTATGCGCGACGCCTTTGTCTATCTCGATCGTCTATCTATAAAACACGAAGAAGAATTTCTTTTATCAGTCTTCAGACTTCAGACTTTAGACCATCAGAACATGCAATGAACTCAATGCAAGTGACAGCATCTGCACAATGCTGAGTAAGCCAATGCAGTTCGTCAGCTTCTGAGAAAATGTGAACGCAGTCGATGAATCATTTTGGTACACATTGGGAAATTCCATTGCAAAGGAAAATAATTACTGTATCTTTCTGTCTCAGCAATTTCCCTCGTTGCATGAGTTTGCCTTCATCAATAAATGTCGTTGTTGTGAGAGGACTCTTTACAAACTTACATCTTCCGGGTTGCACAAAATGTATACGAAACGGTGACAGTAGGTCGGGTTAGGTCATGAAGGGGTGTGTGATGGAAGAAACTCACATCACTCATCGCAGACCTTAAAGATCCATCCATTGTGAATCCCCCGTTAAGTGGGACTAGAAAAATGAAACAAACCCAAATCAAATAGTAACTGGCCGGCTTGAGAACTGATAACTGAAAACCTTTTAACTCTGCGGTGCTTGAAAAGAACCTGCAACGTATGCCTCTTGCAAAGCGGGATAGTGGTACAGCAGATGTTGGATAGACTCCACCTCTAAATCACTTCCGCAGGTTCTCATAAAACGTTGGACTCAATCTTCACGGCATATGAATCCAATGGCACAGTGTACCGTGAGTGCACCAATTATGATGCGGATGGAGGATCTGTCTACTGACAGAAGGCTATTTGTTTTCTTTTTGTCTAGTTTCGGCCATAATGTACGAGAGATGGCACAGTCCTCCTAGGATATCCAGCCAACTTTCTCTATTATGTCGTCGATTATGCTATACAATTTCCCAATCGGTGACATTATTGATGTGTACGTTTCACTGATGTTCATTTCCGATCCCATTTTTGCCAGGGCACCTGGCTTTTTGTTACCGTCTATATTGCTATGTCCGGGATGCCAGTAGAGTTTGACAGAATGGTGTCTAATGGTGATCATGCGGCGGCGTCACCACATTTCCTGGCCACCTTTGATTTGGTTTAGTCGATTTCAGGGCTACTTGGCTGTCAACGAAGATAGTTATTATGTATATCCGACGGAGATAGGGTGACTGCGTTGCAGCTTTTTCTCTTGCCAGTATTTCAGGTACTTGCACCATTTTGAACAAGTTAGCACAACATTGTAAATTACACCTTTATTGGTCTAATCGCTCACACTAAATATACCTACTCGTAGCCATTACCTATTTTGAGTGACTATCAAATATTGACTTTGCTAGTGTGAGGGCAGCAGCAACATATTAAAACCAGTCTTATCTTTGTATCCGCAATGAATTTTCGATTAACACTATTTTGATATTTTAATAACACCATTATGATGTATAATGCTGTCGCTGTGTAGCATTGGAAGCTACTCCGTTGTTTGCTTTACTCACCCTTGTGGCATGTTAATACTAAGTTCTGGTTCTAGGTCAACCTGAAATGAGTAAACATAATAAAATACTTATTAAAATATGGACGATTGAAAATATATTTAGTGGATAGTAGATTTTTATTGAATATGCGAACTGGGAACTACATACAAATAGGCAAAGTTCATATTGATTGGGAATGGATTTGTGTTGCTCTTGGAGGACGAAATAAATGATCATTTTTCATTTAGTTAGTACACGATCGGAAGTCCTCAACGACTCGTAGTACTGTCATTCAAATCAACGCGTACGACTACGCAGTTATGCTCAATATAGGAATTAAAAACAATATTCATATATAAACGCAATGACGACCTAGCTCTCGAAGCTGAGAGGTGTAGGTATACATTCCGCAGATTAGAGTTCTAGAGTTCAGCAGCAAACTTCAAGATTTTCATAGCATTTTTCGTGACTATTATTCTGGTAATAGGTATTTAACGAAGACCATTTCTAACGTTTTTTTTTTTTTTTTTTTTTCGTCTATGTCCGATTCCCTTAACATGCTAGTACACGGCATGTAACAAGCCACATACGTATGTAGCACTCATGTCATTTTTACGTCAGCGTATGGTCCCAATGGGTACATGCAGTGTACAAACTCTCTTTGTGTACTCTCTGTTGACGTCAGAGCTACATATGTATGTGGCTTGCTACATATGTATGTGGCTTGCTACATATGTATGTGGCTTGCTACATACCGTGTACTAGCACCTTTACACATATTTCTCGTGCTTCCTTCAAGTGTAACTCATAGACAAGGCTATAAAAAAACGTAACGTTAATCACTTTCGCTTTTCAATAAACGAAAGCAATCATGCGTAACCGAGAATTTGGTTAATGCAACTCCTCTCATTTTCTTCTTCCTGTTCGCAGACGTTTAAGGGGCAGTGTAGTTAAACTCCACAAATGGTATAATCAAATAAAATAGAAAAGCATACACAAATATAACAAGCGTCAAAGAAATTCCTGCCGTTACTTTGATTTCGCGGAAACGAAAAAGTCGTTCGTTGTTAAAATTAGATGAAGCAAAAAAAAAAAAAAAATGATAATCACCCCTATCGTGGAATCCGCCGGGGGGAATTATTCACGGAAAAGAATATTTTGATATCGTCAAAATCGCAAAGTGAACAGTTCCCCGTGTGGGTAATGTGTAGGAGTTTCACTGTATCGTTAAAAACGTTCAAATCGAATTTTTCCCGAACGGGAAACTGTTCATATTGCGATTTTGACGATACCAAAATATTCTTTTCCGTGAATAATTCCCCCCGGCGGATTCCACGATAGGGGTGAATATCAATGGAAAAGGTTTGAAAAGTTTTCAAAGTTAAACTTAAAGCAAAATTCCTTGCCTCAAATAACAAACATCCCAGCTCCACCAGTTAGCCCGGTCCTTACCCAACTGTCTCTAGTTGGACACCCCAAATCGGTTTAGGTCTCCTTCCACTTATGCGCGCCACTTAAGGCGAGGTCTACTGCGTTATATAGCAACTCGTTTGACTCGAAGATGGAACCTTTTTTTTTCCTTCCACTTTACATGTCCTAGCTAGTTAGTTAGACAATTGATGTGCTAATTTGTTTACCAGGTCAATATCGCTGCAGCTCGTATAGTTCGTCGTTAAATCCAACACCGTCAACGCAAGCGGGACCGAATATTTTACGAAGAATCTTTCTCCCGAAGAGACCGAGGATATCTTCATTCGCTTTAGACGAATGGGGCCCTATTACTTAAATGGCTTCTCAGTACAAAGATACAGCGATTGGCAAGAATCATTCTTTGTTTAATATCTGCAGAGATTTTATTATTACAATTTACAGCAGAATCGACTAACCCAGATAGACAAAGTCCCTCGCTGCCTCAAAGTTATACTCGTAGCTGTCAATTTTGACTATTTGGTTACCCATTCTTGTTGACAGTATGCACTCGGTTTTACCATTGTTAACCGCTAAATCCATTTTAGCCGATGTCGCCCTCTATCCTGCCAAACGCACCAGTGACAAATAGCTGTCTACACGTCTATTGAATAGACTTTTGAAAGGCCTGTGACCCTGTGAGTTTCCAACAAATTTTTCAAGTATATAAGACGTTAGGCAATAACGCCCAAGGAAATATTTGGAAATAACGCCCTAAAAAAACTCGTACAATTTGTTGTTGCAAAAATTTCATTTTGGGTGTTATTTCCTTTCCAGGGCTCGTTTTTTTGACAAGCAGTAAAGCCGAAAATAGTAAGTGGAAATGCATAAACAGTGAAATAAGTATGGAGGGGCAAGTCCTTTTTTGACATCAACGTATGGTGATGAAGCTGCGAGCATTCTCCATTGTCATCGTAAACAGACGAATGAGTTTTGCAGGGATACCTAAACCAATCATGGCTCTGTATAGCACGTCTCTATAGATGCTCTTATAGGCGACTTTGAAATCGATGAAAAGATGGTAATTATCGATTTGGACTTCTCGAGTATTTTTCAGCGTTTGCCTAAGTGTTAAAATGTGATCGGCCGTGGACTTTCGTGACCTGAAACCACGAACGATAGAGGCCATTTAGGAAGGGTCTTAAGGTGCTAGTACACAGTATGTAGCACGCCACATATATATGTGGCTCTGACGTAATTTTGACGTCATTGTGTGGAACCAATAGCTACATGCCTTGTACAATCTCTCTTTGTGCACTCTCTCGTGACGTCTGATCCACATATACAGCTGTATTCATGAAAATAGTAGTGCATCTCTCTAAAATAGTCAAAAGTAAATAAATTTTGACCGAAAGTAACGGAATTTTGAAATTTGTATTCTCTTCTTTGCATTCTAAACAAAAAGTTTGCATCCTTATATTTTTCAACGGAAAAAGTACCGTTTCATTTGGTTCAAGTTTTGTGTAGAGAAGCACTACTATTTTCATGAACGCAACTATATGTGGCGTGCTACATACTGTGTACTAGCACCTTTAGGCGTTCACACAATATGGCGGATGGAATCTTGTACACGATGTTAAGGAGACTGATATCTCTGAAGTTGGCGTAGTTCCTTTTGTTAACCGGACAAACGCTGCTGAGATTCCATTCATCAGATGTGCATTCATCTGACCAAATCTTGAAAATGAGTTTTTACAATTTTACAATTTCTTTAATGATGCCGTGTATGCCGTTTACCAAGTCATCTCGATCAGCGGGGCCGTTAGGCCCAACAGCTCTGTTGGTCTTTAGCTTGGATATTGCTACTCTTACCTGCGTCGCGTCGTTTTGATCAGATGGACGGAAGTTTCTTCTATCGTCGTATATATTGTTTACAACCACTGACAGTGGACTACAACGTTTTCCCGTCTTCTATATATAGGCATCTGTAGCTGTAGCGGAAATGCTGCCCTGGCAGGTTCTCTTTACCTTTTAGTAAATCTTCCGTACATTGTTGCTAGAGTAACATCTATCAATTTCGTCGTGCTCTTTCTGACCGATGGTCCTCCCATCTCCTTTGCTAGTATATAGCTCCCGACCACCTTTAGTAACCTTGCGCAGCGCAGCTCTATACGGCTCTTGTTTTGCTGCGCTTGCTAGTCGACAATGTTCATCAAACCAGGGTTTTCGTGGGGTGGTCGAGTGAAACCTGGGGTGGGATTCTGTAAGATACGAAAACCGCTTTCATTTTCGCTAAACCTGTCTCTATCATACCTGTGGCAATAGGCAGAGACTGCTATTGTCGAAACGATATCGTTCGATCGTTTTCATTTTACGTGATCTGGACCCTGACTTTCAGAGCGAGAGGTCACAGGTTGAACCCCGGACAATAATATACAAAATACACTAGAGCTTCACGGTTCGGCCAGCAATAAGCACAATGCCATGAAATAGTATGTCCAATGTCCATGCAACTAGCCTATAACCCTTTTACCGATACCTCTTCGTATGCCACAAGTATAGTCAAGATTTGTGAATTAAGGCATTCGACTCATTGTGATAAATCATCAGTCCTCTTCCACTCTCTCACCACATGGCAGTGTAGAATGTCGTTTTATGGTGAAATTCAAATTACGTATAGATTTGCAACTTTTCTTTGACGTACTAAGTCACACCACGCCAGGGAGAACGAACGGACCTTAATGATGGCGGGTCGGATGGCCTCCAATGGCTGTTCGGCGGGGATGATTAGCCGAGCCATAATATTACTCATGCACGTATCGTGTGTTGAACTCGTTCTCCATATAATCTCCGCCGAATCGTCGTCGCCGTCAACAAAACAAGTTGTTTTCAGTGGCGGGGGAAGTTGTTATTCCCCCATATTTCCAGGAAATAATCTGACGCCATTAAAACGTATACAACTTATCTACCTGCTGTATACATCAAGCAATAGAAAAACAATTGAAAACAATAATTGCGATAGCGCAAAGTAATCATTATCAAGCGGCTAACTACAGGTATATCGATATCATTCGATGATCATCCCTCGCGCAATTATGCAACATGTGGCGACATTGAAGCTAGCTCGGCCGACAGACGAATGTCGTCGTTGTACAAGCACAGATATAGTGCAACGGCACAATATATTATTTATCAAATGGCACTTGACAAGTGATTTGAGCAATTAATATCTGCGATACAGGAAAACAAGCAGAAACCTCAACCCTTTGGCGAAAAAGATGCAACCAAAGCGAACGCTCAATGCATACTCTTCACACAGAAAGTATAGGTATGGGCCGGGGGGGAGGGATAGGGGTGGTGTGTGGTATGGCGAATGCAATTGCAACGCAATAACTTGTTGCATACACATCAATAAATATGCTGTTGTTGTTATTACAATATTTACAACAACTGTGCAAAAGCGTCTACACAGCTCGAGGTCGTGGCTGGCAAATGGAACAGTTCTACACGTGTTTGCGATTAGAATTCCTTCCAACACGCTGCGCATGATAGCGGTGTATATGTACACAGTGTTTACCATGCGTTCATTGGGATCTGGTCTGTGAATACAGAGTATACACATAAATTGCACGCTTCAAGCGAATGCGCCAGAATGGGAGAGAAAGGTAAGGTAGGAGTCAGGAATTATAATTTTTTGTTTACCACGTGTCTAGGAGGGGTGGGAATTCTATTCTTGCATAAATTTGAGTGATGTGAAATTTAATGCGACGGAAAAAGTGCAATCAACAATGTTTACATTTTGTTGTTGTACTAACAGGAATGTGTGGGGGTAGGGGCTGCTGTTTGGTGCATAATTGAAGCGTCATTTTACTTTTATTGAAATTGCTATAGTAAGGACGAGACAAAACAGTCATTTATAACTTTTACTACTCCTATTGAATATGAAGTTGGGTATGTTTTATAAATTATAAACAGGAAACTCGCTTAAAAATGTACAACTTTAGGGGCTTGTTCATGCGAGTGTAGTGTTAGAATATTCGCTCGTTTCCAATTCGCAATTCCCTCCCATGTGAATATGTAGCCGTTTGGAACCATTATTGAGAATTATTTGTTCTTATAGATTAAAGGTAAGTTTACACGATAATTAGAAAGCCTGTGATGACCTTTTACATACAATTTATGTGTTTTTTTTTTACTGGCAACACTGTTTCTACAGATTGTCAATTTGAATGTTGAAAGTTAATTTGTGGTTAGTATGTTTTGACATTTAACGATGAGTAGATTAACGCCAGAACAACGCGTGCAAATTGTGCAAACTTATTTTGAAAACCATTGTTAGATTCGCCAAACATATCGTGCGCTACGTCCATTTTACAGTCGGCATAATCGTCCATCTGGAACACGATGAATCGTTTTCGCACCACGTACACTCAGCAATTGATGCTCCGCCATGAAAATCCGAGTGCTCTGCGGAAAGATGGAAAAAATATGAAAATTCCATCAGACTAGCTAATTTTGTGCTTCTGAAACTTTGTCATTTTGTTCGCAGCAATGGAATCTGTGTGTTGATTACACAGTACAAAAATGCGTAAAAATAAATCGTGTACTCCAAACCTTCAGAGCTATCAAAATGGAAACGAACCAAGCGCAAAGATATGGTTGTTCGTGCAATAAGTGCAATAAGGCCAACTTTTAGAAAATGGCCTTATTTCGCTATGCAAAAGTGTAATAAGGCCAACTTTCAACAGTTGGTCTTATTTCACTTTGACCAAGTGTAATAACGCCAACAAAATTTGAGTAATAAGACCAAGTTGGTCGTATTTCACTTTGCTAAAGCGCAATAAGACCAACTTCAAACAAAACTATTGAATTTGTACTAGTAACCTGTTTCTAAGATCACAGAAGAATTTAGCGTTCTATAAATCGACATGGTAATAGTTTTAAAGTAAGAATTGAGGTCATTTGATTAGGAAGTGAAATCTTGGCAAGAAGGAAACATCGGCGCAGGGACATAACTCCACGGGACAAAAGTCCTTAATTTATTTTTTTTAAGTGGGACATAGCATAAGTTCACCAATTTTATTGGTAGCATAAATGGGTTGCGGTGACATAAGGCCAAATTTTAAAATTTGGCTTCAAGGCGCTTTGGAAAGTGTATGAATTTGAATGCAATAAAAAGTTGTGTAGGAATTTAAAACTATTATTTTCTCATATTCAAAAAAAAAAATCGTTTAACATAACTTGTGCTGATTAAAATTTAATATGAATGTTAAGAGCATTTTTGAATTTTAGAAAATAATAGCTTTAAATTCGCGCAGTTGGCCTTATTTCACTCACCTAAAGTGAAATTAAACCAAATTCATATTTTGAAAGCGCAATAACACCAACTTGGCGTTATTGCACTTTGTCGAAGTGAAATAAAGCCAACTGTTGAAAGTTGGCTTTATTACACTTTTGAAAAACGTAATAAGGCCAACTTTGAGAAGTTGGCGTTATTTCACGGCACCGTTTTGGATTGACCCGCGCAAAGTCCCGACCTGAACCCAATTGAAAACGTGTGGACCGACATCGAAAGAGCATTAAAAGCCAAAAAATCAAGAAATGCTGAAGAACTTTTCGAAAACATTAAGGACAACTGGAACTATATGCCACCATATTAGGATGCCGGATGGGCGCAGACTCTTAACTGTCCTGAAAAAACTTCTCAAATCAGCCGTTTGGACTCGGCATAAAATTGTAGGTCCCTTCCATTCGTCCCAAAAATAAAAACTCACAAAACAAATGGTTGTGAGAAGCTAGTCCTAGGGTGCCTAACTGCCTATAAGCCAAATATTTATTTATTTATAAAATGCCGGATTTTAGTGGAAAGTGTTCAGAAAATATTGACTGCCTTTTTTAAAAAATAAAGGCTATTCCACTAAGGGCCGTTTGTTGATACGACTCATAACGTTATATTATATTACACTATTTGAACGGCGCAGTGCAAAAAAAAAACTTAGGGTGTACATTGTGTACTTCTGGGAGTTGAATCTGAGACCACTCGTTCAGTTCGAGAATGCAAGCGTGCTTTTGGCAAAACATCAGCAACAAAATTCCTTTCAATCGCCATAGCCACTCATATCGAGTTCATTGGTTGTTTGGCAAATTAGGCTCGCATTTAATTGCGATTTAGCCTATTTTAATAAATTTTTGAAATCATTCTGTTACACTACGCCTAGATATGCTCTAGATCTAGATGGTCTTAAATTGGGCTTTACGCTCACGGCTATGGCTCGACTAATGAGTGGTGTAGTCGATTATACCGCGCAAACGTCGACTGTCACTGTATGTTCATGGCTGGCTTCGGCCGGACTAGAGCCAGACTTACGTTCTATTCTATTCCGCTTCCTTCCTCTAAAACGACGGATAGTCTGTCTGAATACCTAGTTAGCAGGCCTCTGATTATGATCCAACTTTTAGCCGAACAGTTTTTCCGTCTACTTCAATATTTCTAAAAGCCGAGTCCCTCGAGTGAATCCACAGTTTAATCTGTGTTTGAATCCAGGAGTTTAAAGCCAGCTATAAACTGATTTCCTATCCAGACAACTCATGGCGGCGTTGTTGAAAACAACCACCATTCTTCATCTACATTCTATGTTACAAAGTTGGAATTTGTTCAAAACTTTAAGGTACCTGTCGTGCAAATTTCTGCCGTTTTGCAACTCCTCCAACTTTATTTACGTAATCATACTTGTCTTACACTTTGGCAGGAAAAGTATATTCGATCGTTGAGATACAATTTGCAAGACACGAGGGTCTTGAGTACAAGTACATAATTGTAGTACGAATGAATTTCTACAAGTGTTACATATTTCAGTAACAAAGAGTTCCAACTTCAATTATTACCTTCACCACTTACAGACAAATTCAGCTGGCTCTTGTAGAACTTATCGAGTTGTGATCATTGACAGTTTTGCCTCGCGATCAAAAAAGGGACAGAGCGTAGCAACCCCCCATCCTTCAGGTCGGCAGGAAAAGACACCCCAATTTGAACCTATTGCCAATAGGTTTGTTTTATTGAACAAAGCAAAACAAAGCAAAGCAAAGTGGAGTAGAAACTATTGACATTTTTATCACAAAGTGGTATAAACTGGTATAATTGTTGTATGTATAGACTTTTGGTTTGATTACAACGTCCTCCTAATAACCGTTCGCTGAAAGTGGCGCTGTCACCTGAATTAAAGTCACCTAGAAAATATGCCCTTCCACACACAAGCCCAACCTAAAAGAATTGAAGGATACAATAATTATTGTGTTCAGTATTTTTACATCTAAATCCGTACTGCTATTATCTATAATAATATAATAAATATTCTATAAAATTCTAGTTATAGTTTTTTTTTTTTTTTTTAAGAAAAGTTACCACAACAAGTTATGCAACTCAAGGATGTTCGATTTTAAATTGCAAATCAACTTGGTATAGCCAAACTGGCTCAGTTAATAAATGATTAGGTAACATTAAATATTTCTACAAGGAAAATAATACTTATGGCAGGTACTGACAGCGACCTTGAATGTTTAGAACATCTGTTTTTTGACCTCAACTATTTACAAGCAAAAATGTTTTTTTGTATACAACACTGATGACTCCCTCTCATTCTTACCGGAAAGCATCTCAAGTACCCATACTATATACACATTAGAACCATCTATATCTCGTTTTGAGTGTGTGTTACCACAATCGCAAAACAAACGGCTACGTTTAACCTTCTCCTATTGTGCGCTGATTTGGCTGTGTTGGAGTGCCGCGCCATCCGTCAGACCAGTAACTTTTTATGAACTTAGCCTTGACGACTTGTTATCGAATTGATATGGGCGTTCGGTTTCGTTATGTGAATTAGAAAAGAACACCAAAACGTCAAACAGAACCACAACGTAGACAACGAACACACACTGACAAAAAAAAAAAATAATAATAATAAAAACTACTCAAGTCGAAAATTATATTCTCAAACAAAATGTTAAAATGTTTGTTCTTTTTTTTTTTTAATTACATATATATTCGTGCTTCCGCAGTTTGTATAAAAATAGATCGCGCACAGGGGTGGCTCCTCTTCAGCTGTACGAATTTTTTTAGTCAGATGAGAAATTTTCTTCAAATCAAAACAAGCAGGAAGAATGTTTGTCCTCGAACAAGTGGATGCACTTTCAATTAGAAATTACTTTCCAACTCTCGGCAAGCCCACAGAACCCAAAGTCGATATGAAACTTTCAATTTTCATTCTGGGAACGACGACACGAACGTCGAATTTTTTTTAGGTTAATTGCATGTACCTATTCGCAAAGTGAGTGTAATTAAATGCATTTGAGCGACAGGCGAAAGACACTAAAAATACAAAGCAGCACTCATACTACGAGCGTTTTAATATGAAATATTTTTTTTAATGCCGGACAATTAATAGGCGAGATAGCAATTTGGATCGAGGTTATCTACCTTGCGACCTTGAGTGGGAGAATTATTTCCAGCCGATTGACCAGACCAACACACTCACACACATACATATGGTTCGGAGGGGGATAGTGTGTACTCGGAATTGAATAGCGGTTATGATTGAATAAAATTAAAATAGAAATGAGCAATTTTGTGGCATCCATTGAGGGTACAACTATACTTGGCCAAGGCTTTGAAAACGCACTTTTCGGGAGAGTTGGAAGTCACTAATGATGTTGTCATAATCATTTGTTTGCGGTAAAAGTCAAAATAAATCAGGGCCCTTTAACAAGGGACAGCAAGTTTGTATAGAAGGATACGTTAAAAAGGCTCCACTCTTTCGTCTAAGGCTCTTCTAATCGCCAACGTATTTATTTCAAGGTTTTTAATTTGCGCTAAATAATATTTTGCAAATTCAATAATGAACAGCTAATATAATGGACCAAGCGTTAAAACAGGTTGCATTTGTAGTAGCAATAAAGGAGGGAGTTACGTCAGAAATAAAGCAGTTCGTACTTATACTTATTTCTATATAGTTGTGAGGTTATACACTAGTGGCACTTGACACATTCAATTTAACATACACGAATTTTGGTTTGATTAGGCTATATTCGAATTACCAACTTTTGACAGACACATGGAATGATCGTGAGCGTGACAGCCCTATCCAAGGTAGCATATTCATTTTGTACTGCCACGAAAGTGACATGAATCGTCAGATCAGATGGTTGACGACGTTCGGAAATACTCAAACGTCACTTGCAGCCGTCATCTCATTCAACATTTTGGCAATAATTTGCAACCCTTGAACAGAATTTACTCCTATGTTTATTTTTATAAATAAACTAGTTTTTGCCCGCGGCTTTGCTCGCGTAGGTCTAAGGATTTGGTACACATAGATTCCTTTACAGTCCAGTTAGTTTCCTCTTTTCTATTTATATATATTGCAGAAAAGATATGTACCTATAAGAAAGTACCTAAGGAGTATTTAGTATCTCTAAGAAATATGTTTAACACCATATGGGAGAGAAAAGGTCAATGATCAACTTATAAGTAAAGCCCTGGCATCTCAACACAGATCATACTATAGCAGACCGAGCCCGAGCCACTATCACGGGACACAACATATTTCGGAGTTAGCAAATCCTTAATTATATTCCACACAGCCCCATCAGATCTTCCCATACTGTGCAACGTATGCAACTGGAAAGATCGTGAGGATGTGTACCAGTTTCTAGCAGTATGCGTATGCCCCTTTCTTAAAGAATTCCGCTTGTATATCTTTGGAGTACGACAAGTTGGGACACAAAGTTTCAAAGGTTCGTATGAGTTACGAATAGAGCCCCTTAAAAGGGGTCATCGCCAATAACTCGGGCCCCAAGCAAAATTTACAAAATCTGACAGATTAATTATCTTTAGTTCTTATTATAAACTACGCAAACCGAGTTTGAAGTCGATCGGATAAAAAATACCAATGTTTCCATACAAACTTTGGCCCCCCTTTTACCCCTTTAAGGGTTGAATTTCGAAATATCCTTCCTTATTCCTTGTATACATCGTAAAGGGAACCTCTGAGCAAAATTTCTGCTTTCTATAGCAAAGGGTTTGGACTGGGCGTTGATGATCAGTGAGTCGTAAACTCCATTTGTACACAGTGATCGTCAAAAGTGAGTGAATACCGATGCCCCTTTGAGTTTTCTTTGGGTTCTGGAAACAGGTCTAAAACCCCAATAATCTGTAAAAAGTTTGATAACGAAAACTGTATTTAATTTTTACAGCATACATTTTTTATAGGTATTTAAATAAAATTGTTTTCAAACTCCAAAAACAGAAAACAGAATTAATGTTCACTCACTTTTGACGCTCACTGTATATGAGATAACGTATTGCAAAAGCCAGATGAAAGTTGGTAAGGCTTAATCTCACCGTTAGCTCTTAGACTGACTTCCAATTTGGTGAAAGCTGTTCAAGTAGGTGAGTGCCCCTTTTGCCTAGACCAGCAATTGGCTAACTAACCTCATTCGAAGGTCGTAATTTCGTTAAGGATTGTCAATACTTTCATATCTCAAAAATACAAGATGGCGCATAAGTTGTCACCCGATGTTCTGCCAAACCTGGCAGCACCTTGTGTTGTCCCATACTCTTCTAGGCCACCCGTTAAACGTCGTAGTGTTTGTCCCGTTGGTGTCGGACGACCGGAAAATCTGCATCAGAAATCTATGCTCCGTCAACACCACCGACGAATTATTCCGAAAAAAAAAATCGAAACAATTATTTAGGTGTATAGCGATCCATGTCTTGTTCAAGTAGTTTGTATACTGTAGGGTGATGACTTTGGCGGCACGTTGTAGTTGATCTTTTCGTTCAAGAGGTCAGAAAATAGACGGTTATAAAGCTACCGAAAACTTTCACATAAAACGGAAAATAGACAAATAGAGAACGACCTTCGAGTTCTTAAAATAGATAACTCAACCTCTTGTGATGTCCCATGCAACAAGTGTCGAAGACAAGTGCCATTATTGAATGTAAGATTGCATTAGAAACGCCGCTACAACATGAGCTGGATTTGAGTTCCACAAAAACCCCCGGCAAAATGTGAAACAAAACAAGTCACATGCGAACCTTTGTTGAGGTATACGACGCCCAAAAGATGAACATTGGCCTCTCTGAAGGAACATAAAAAACATGAGATATCCTCGATCGAGGTACTTCTCCATAAAAATGTTTGGAAGGTTCACCAAAAAGTAGAAATGACGAGTAAGACAACAAGACCCAAACAGAGACCTGTAGAGATCAGCAAGGAAACCTTGTAGTGACAGTGTTGGGGGGGGAATACCATCTGGGCAACCATAGTTACAAAATTTGTTGAATGGATGTAAACCATTGGCTGTTGGAAGCATTTAGAAAAATGAGGGCGATATTGGACAAGGGGCGTGGAACCTCCCATAAAAACAAAACATTTGAAGATTGGAAAACGAAGCGTGACACCTCGAATACAATCAAGTTCTTTTAAAAAACTATATCTCGCCATTTATGACAGTTTTAACCTTGAAATTTGGTAAATGGACGTATATTGCCTTTTGGAAGCATTTTACAAAATATAATAGGCTTTATTTGGTCAAAATTGGGGAAAGGGGAGTGGCACCTCCCTTACAAAAAATACATTCAAAATCGTATATCTCGAAAACCGTCGAATCGATTTAGTTTAAAATACAGAAAATCTTAGGTATTGGCACAGGAGTGTTGCTATGAAGATTGGTCAAAATCGGGCAAAGGGGCGTGTCACCTTACTTACTTACTTATCGGGCTCCCGACCCGTGAAGAGTCTCTGCCTGAGACACTGCAGCCTTCCATCCTCTACGATCCCGGGCACGCTGCTTCCAGTTGTCGAGACCAAGCGCTCTGGCATCCGCGATGGCTTGGTCTTTGAAACGGAGGTTCGGTCTTCCTTGTCTTCTCGAACCTGGGGGCTGGGATTCGAAGATCCTCTTAGCTGGAGCATTATTGTCCATTCGCTCGATGTGGCCGAGCCAATGTAGTCGACGTGTTTTGGCTTTTTGGACTACATCCACATCTTGGTACAGCTCATAGAGTTCGCGGTTGTATCTTCTCCTCCATTCGCCCTCCTCGCACACAGGACCAAAAATCCGCCGAAGTATTTTTCTTTCGAAGGAGCCCAGTATCAGCTCTCCCTTCTTGCTTATCGTCCAGCACTCGGCGCCATAAAGCAGAACTGGCAGGATGAGGGTTTTGTAGAGCACACATTTTGTCCTTCGAGTTAGGAGTTTTGAATCCAGTTGTTTTGCCAAACCGAAGTAGCAACGGTTTCCTATGGTAATTCTTCGCCGGATCTCCACTAGGGTGTCATTCGTGGAGTTCATGTTTACTCCGAGGTAGGTGAACTCCTTAACTACCTCGAAGTTGTTGCTATCAATAGTGACGTTTTGTCCTAGGCGGTGGACAGATGCTTGTTTGTTTGTTGATAGCATTGTTGTTGATAGTTGAAAGCTTGCCGAAATCCGGTGCAAGTTTGAAATAGATCGGAGGAGCTGCTTCCAAACTGCACATTTCAGCGCGTGTTTTCCACCGTCACGCGACACAGCTGAATCAGTTTTGCCGGGATTCCGAATTCGGCCATCGCCACATAGAGCTCCTGACGATGTATGCTATCATACGCGGCTTTGAAGTCGATGAATAGGTGGTGAGTTTCGACTTGAAATTCGTTGGTCTTTTCCAGGATTTGCCTCAGTGTGAAAATTTGGTCTATAGTCGATCTGCCGGGCCGGAAGCCACACTGGTACGTGCCGATTAGTGTGTTGCAGAACGGTTTAAGACGTTCACACAGTACGTTGGATAGGATCTTGTATGCAACATTAAGCAAGGATATGCCTCGATAGTTCTTGCAAGACATAGGATCGCCTTTTTTGTAGATGGGGCATATGGAGCTGATAGTTCAGTCATCGGGCATGTTTTCTTCCAGCCATACTTGGTTGATGATTCGGTGCATGCTCCCTACCAAAACATCACCACCGTATTTAAAGAGCTCCACTGGTAAACCATCAGAGCCTGCGGCTTTGTTGTTCTTAAGCGTGTCACCGCCCATACAAAAAAACAATCAAAATCTTTTATCTCGAAAACCGCCGAATCGATTGAGTTGAAACTTACAGACAAACTTAAGTATTGGCTCAGGAGTAAGATTGGTAAGATTGGTCAACATTACACAAAAGACGGGCCGATTCTTTTTTTGTTTTGTTCGTATTGCTGTATTTCATGTTTACGCAGAAAGAAAATTCCAGAAAATCGATTTATTCTCATTTTTCGCATTTTACGAAAGAACACTATTGTCTAAGATCTATAAGCAATACACTTTCTGTGCACGGGCAAAGCCTGGCAGGTACAGCTAGTGCTAAATAATTATTTGGGACGAGTGCACTTTGACTAGCAAACATTTTTAATAAGTTCATTTTCAATAGACAGCTTTGCTTTTATTTTGCCCTAATAATATCATGGCAGAGATAGATAAGCCCGGTGTACTCTAAATCCTTGATTTAGATCTCTCATTTGTAGTTTTACTGAAATTGACATATGGTCCGACAAGGTCTTAGTGCGAGCTGCAAAATCAGACTTCATAAAGCCACCACTACAAATAATGTAAAAAGGATATTGTTACAATAAACCTATAGACACTCATCAGCCCAGTCCTGCTTCACGCAGAATCACTACAGACGTAAGCGAATGTAGATGAAACGTAGATGCTTGATTGCTTTGAACGCAACATTTCTCGAGTGATTTTCAGAGTGACATTTGCGTTGAAGGGCTTAGGAGGAGATTTAAAGCGATCTGTAAACGCCTTGCAATATGTCCATAGATTCGGCTAATGTGTGGCACGTCGCGCCGTCCTGTTGAAACCACGTGTCGCCCAAACCCAGCTCTTCGATTTTGGGAAAAAAAGTGCGCATCATTTGTCTAAATATACATCAAAGCTAAGCCCTAAAGAGATTTCGATTGTAACTCTGGAAAACAACGCGTAGATATACTAGATGTAATCGCACAAGTGCTTGACAAACTTGGAGTGAGTAACGAGTAACCGGAGGTAGTTAGCCACATCGCGCTAACTGAAAAGGCGTATTAAATGAGGCCCAAATCCGATCCCGACTGTAGCCCAAACATGTAATTGCTACCTACTTGTTCGTTTTTATTGACACGGTAGACCCTCCAATTTGTCATTTAGTAGAGTTAATAATAAACTATAGCCTTATGTCCAAAATCAGTGTTCCAAGAAATATACTTAGATATCACAAAATTTCCGTGTGGCAAGACTCATATTATGAACTCGTTTATTTTAAACTTCCTGCGCAGATACATATTACATATAAGTAATTCCGCACAATTAAAGTTGGTCATTACAGAACATCCCGTCCTCCTCTACACATACTTACCAACAAAGATAATTTCATCACTTGTCTTTGTTGTTACATAGGAAAAGCCTCAAAATGAAAAATGGACAAAGTTCACTAGACCAAGCCTAATAGAATAACGCTTCACACAAAATCTATGAATATAAAACGAACGAACGTGACCGCAGTCAAACTAAAAATTTAACACGAACGAAATTAAAACGCCATTTTTACAATAAACAACAGCGGTCGATGTCATTGAACTCGAAACACATTTCCCATAAGGGAACGCTGATCTTATACTTTACCTGAGACAGTTGTAGGTATTATCGAAACGACAACAGCGCGCGCAGGCAGAGTGACAGATCGCCCTTGCGTCGTCATTTTAGTGTGTCTTCTGTCTCCCCACCTTCCGAAATAAATAGTATGACATGAGATAATGCTAACCCAAGTAAAAAGGGAACACTTTTCGAGGTGATTAACCGATTAGGTTCGACGAGTGCATAGTAATTTCTGTCTGGTTCTGGATTCTACCAACTTGCAGCTGTTGCGGTGGTGCACTGACAGCTATAGCGTTCCACATTTATCTTCCACCAGTCTGACATGGCGCGCACCACATGAAAAGTTTGCAAAATCCTCCTCTTTACAGCGAGGACTAAAATTAAGACGGTAGATCGGGTAATTTAATATTTTTTATATTTTTTTTTTTTTTTTTTTTGCTGTCTATATGAAGGGGGAAATTGTTTCTTCTTTTTCAACTTGACTTGTCAGCGTGTTCAGTTTGTTGCCCTTGCTATCTATGTAGGTACTCACTTGAGCTTGGGGCACATCATGTAGAAGATAGTAGGCAGTTTTCGTCTTTACCTTGGCCGCTCGTAAACGTTTCCATTTATATATTTCAATGATTGTCAATAAAACTGTGAAATAGATTTGAAGTTATTTATAGAATCGGAATTTGAACGACGCGGCGCGGTGTGGGGATCTATTAATAGACTGCTTATGACATTTTTGCTGTGAAGAGGAATTCATGTCGCCACGAATATTTTGTCATTGCTCTCATTTTTCTCAATGGCCTGTGTAATTTTTGCATGTAAAATGGAAATTGTCTGCCAAATAATATTTCATACGACATTTTCATCAATTTGAAAATAATGGTTGCAGACAATCGGCAGACGAATTCGAAAGTGACCGGTGGGTGGTGATTGAGTAATTTTTCAAATAATTTAGTTTTTGTGAATAGATATGGAGACGAAAATGTTTCAATACCTAGTCACTAGTTTTTGGTCACCTATTTCGGATGCAGTCGCTACATCCGGGAACAAGCTTTATGATTACGAAATTACGCCGATTTTACTTCGTCACGTATTGCTCGTTTACGGATTAGACGATTCAGTCAGTTTCCTTTTTTTTTTGAAGCTGTAAAAACCGCTTTGCTTTGACAAATGAATACATGTTTGAATGTTAAAGATCGAATCAAGAAAAACCTCGAAAACCGGGTGGTATCGGCATTCGGCAGCAGCTGTACGAAGCTACAAAAGCGTCGCATTGACGAAAATACGAAAAAGAACTAAGTCAATCAGAAAGGGATTCATATCGCTGGTGAACAAAAATTGGGCAAAAATTTAGCAAACTACTTAAATTGGGAACTAGACCACAGCTGCAACCTGACAATACCTCACGGTGCCATGTGGGGCTCTGTTACTGACGAATTTCCCTTCCTTAGCTAGCTACTCATTGGATTCAAATTTGGAAAACGCAAAAACCTCGGAAACCCGCTGATATCGGCAGCAGCTGCAAGCAGCTACAAAAGTGTATGAAGGAAAAGAACAGAAATCAGTTATAGAGAGGGACTCACACCGCTGGGCAACAAAAATTTCGCAGGAGTTCAGCAAACCATTTAAATCGAGAACTAGACCACAGCTAAAGCAGTTAAAAGCAAGTAATTAAATTCAAAAGATCTAAACCGATCAGTGTGATAAAAAGACAGAGATGTAAAAAGACATGCATAATGGGGACCTCCTCAGGGATTTGGCCTTTAACTATACTCTGGGATCTTGTTCTTAACAAACTCCTCCTGGCGATGGAACATGTCAATCGCAGAGTTGCTGCTTATACGGACGACGCGACGTCGCTATTTATGTATAATGGTAAATATCCGCAGATTCTAGCGCAAGTCTTACACCTACAATATACATTTAACAAATGACAGCAGCGGTCTAGCGTTAAACCAACCAAAAAAAACTGAACTTGTCCTTTTTACAAGGAAATACGAATTTTCAATCTTCTCGTTATAACCACACTCGAGTCTAGATTAGATTATGAGTCGGGAGTCTCAATGGGGCTCTGGCACTGAGCCCTCTTTAAAAGAACCCTATTGTGCATTCCCTGGTGACGTGCTAGAACCATCTTTTAATCCGGAGACAGTCAGGAAGACAAGGATCTACTCTGGGGGTATGTCAGCAAGATTTACTGAAGTAACGATTTCCTCGCCAAGTATATTCTTTCTGAGACGAAAAAACCCGGACATTCCATGAGTACGAAGAAAGGATTCGCCACTCCCTAGACAGAGTCAATATGTAGGGTCCGGTAAGACGCCAATTCGGTAAAGATGTTTTTTTCATGACTTATTATACCTGTCAGGAGTCTCAGGTTATTTTTGTCCAGATTAATGAGAGAGTAGGATTTTCTTGAAGAGAAAGGTGTTTTAAGCTAGACTTTATTGATGTGGTTCCTGAAACATTTTTTACTTACACCATAGAAGGGTTCAGGTCCGATAAGTGGTATTGTCACGCCGTCTTTAGCCAGTGAGAAAGGTGTTTCCTTGCCAGCAAAACCCCTGTGGGCTGAAATCCAGTAAAGAACGACTTAGATTTTTCATCATCCAGTTCGTAGATGGCCGTATGTTTTCAAGAGCGACTTCAATTTTATGACAGATGAGTCAAGAGTTTTGAGAGCTGCTTGGTTGTCTGCGAACATAAATATTAGAACTTAGATGGTTCACAATAATTAATGGCAAGGATTTCAGCCTGAAGTATGGACGAGTTTTTGCCAAGGCTGACTTAATAGATCGCTTGGGTCGATTCTCCATTAATCCCAGATCCAGTCCCTGACTCCATCTAAGAACCGTCGTGATGGATTGGATTTGTATTTTTCCCAGTCCGCCCTTGGAGAGATGACAAAAGGGAAGATCTTATGGATTTCCGGTAGCATATTGTCTACAAACATACTGAAGCCGCTTTCAGGTTCCATAACGTCAAGCAAAGACAAATTAACTCCATGGTAGGAATAGGGATCAATCTTGTTCGACTGGAACATACGATGAATACTCAGTCTTGCCTACATTTAAATGTGTACTGTCGAGATGAAGCATATAGATGGAGCGTCATACAGTTTCCAGCTTTTTGAATTCGTTAGTCTTTGTCCACCAGACCACGGCAGCGAAGGTGATCGCTGATCTTACCACAAGCGAGTATAGCAAAAATATCATTCGGGGTTTAAGACCTCAATTGTGTCCGCTGACTCGACCGCAAATCTATAGAGATCTGATGGCCCTGTTTACGATACGTTCTATTTGTGGGTTCCATGATAGTTTAATGTGAATGATGATTCCCAAGTATGTACTTGGCTTTTCGTGAGAGTCCAATGGCTTCGCCATGCATAGTGGGCTAAATAAGGAGATCCTGTTTCCTCTGAATGGTAAAAGTTACGACAGTCGTCTTTTTTGGATTTACATAAAGCTCTTCTTTGTTCAACCCTAACCACACTAACAGCCCTATTATGGCTATCAAATATCAACACGATATTTGATAATAATTGATACGTATCAACAAAATGAATGAATCGGTATTATGGTTATCAACCTATCAACATTTTTGATGAATTGTGAATTGTATTAGATTTAAGATCTATTGTGAATAGTTTTATCGATAAACTTGGTATTACGGTTATCAAAAAATTTGATATTCATCAAATTTTCTATCAACCACAAATTTCTCGTTGATACGTATCAAATATTCGGCGCATCAAATTAATAAAATGTATATCCTCGTTTTTATTGTTAAATAACGACTTTAGAGCGAAATGTCTTCGGTAGACATCCCAAATGTACTCAAACCACGAGTAGCTGCGATTTTGAAATTATTTACTCAATAAGGAAACTATCAACTGAGCGTTGGGAATAACTTTTACATTTGCATTGCACAATCAACAGTGTTGTTCGTTCTTTTGATTTGCGAAAAAAACAACTTTTGTTTATAAAAAACAACAATATTATTTAACCAACACTAGTAGTCAGCCATACAACAAAAACTAACTACAAATCAGAAACGTCAAACGTCAAAACAGAACCCATTCTCAATGAAATTTCGATAAGTATTCACAATGAGGTAAAATGTATCAATTGATACTCATAATACCAAACTATCAATGAATTGATAGATCTTATCAAGTATCAACTAATTGATATTTGATAGCCATAATAGGGCTGTAAGGCCCCAGTTTATCAGTAACATGCTGCAACCGTCGAACAATTGTTTTTTTGGAGAACTTTAACTTAATCGTTGAACTTAATCTTTGTCTGAAAATGTTGCTTTTGAATTAAAAAAAAATAAGCAATTGTGGTCTAAATTTTCTAGGAACCGAATTTATAAATTTTTCCGTACGTAGGAACTACAACTTTTTCTCTTCAACTTCTCAGTTAATTCCACAACATTTTCCACTGAATTCCTATGATAGCTTTGGTAAATGTTTCAATTTTTTTCTGTTTCGTGTTTTCACGGAAACGGGATGGACTTTACTGATAGCTTTAACCGACGCCTAAGGGGATCCCCTCTTAGTCCACCAAAGTCATATATCTTGCCAGTCATCCGCCAGCTTTTTAAATTTTTCAAATTCGAATATATTTCCTATCGTGTTAAAAGTCGCAATAGGGCTGATTACGATATCAGAAAAACAAAAAAAAAAAACTTTAACCGCAAGTTCATTGTACCAATACATGTACTATGGGAGACTAAAGTCAACTGTAGTTCAAATTTAAATTATTAACTATTCCAAAACATTGTCATATTAATCTTTGAACTGCGAACGGGAGGAATACAAGCAGCAATAATCATAACTTCGTACCAAAACAAAAAACCAATGTAGGTAATTAGGTCATTTTCTAAATAACGTTAACTTTTAAATGAAATCTTTTGATTGAGTAAGGTGAAAATACCCAGAGCCATATCAGCTGAGAATGATATGGTTAGCAGTGTAACTGTTTAATAATAAATTTCTGATTATGAAATCTATGTGTGCAGAGCAAGCTGACAGTTTAGGCAGCCTTATCACGCAACGCTAAATTGATAAAATTAAAGCACTTAAATCACTTCCAAAAGAACGTAAACAGTTTTGAGTAAATTAAGAAAACATGTCAATAGACTACATAGAGTGTACTAAAAATAACATTGCAATTGTCAACAATTGTCAATTGTGTCGATTAAGTGTTTACAGCATTGATGTAGCCTAGACTTACAGAAAATCGTTTCCTCGATTTGGGGTCGCCTGCAAAATTGCCTAGATTACGCAATGATTCCTACAAGCAGGAAATTGTGTTAAGAAAAACCTCGGGGGATTCCTCAGTTGATTTTCTTTGAATGCAGTGGCTCCTTGGGCGAGGGGTCCCAGGTTCGATCCCCGGAAAAACATAAATTACATCTTAAGGTTTTTCCCTTGCGCCACCTCTCGTAAATGTATGACAAACATCCGCGAGTATAACTGTCATGAAAAAGCTTCTCAATTCAGCCGTTCGGATTCGATATAAAATTGTAGGTCCCTTCCATTCGTCCCAAAAATAATAACTCACACAAACGAATGGTTGCGAGAAGCTAGGCCTAGGGTGTCTACACGCCTGTTGCTCCATCAAATTTTTTTTTTTTTATTTTAATAGATTTCTTGTTTGTGTCTTAGATTATCTAATATATTGTCTTAGAACTTTAGACAGTCCTTTATGGTTGCCTGTTGCAGCAATTAAAGATGTAATTAGCCAATTTTCTTAGGATGGTTAGGTCTTCAACCTTTAGTTAGGTTAGGTTACCAGTTCTTTAGTTAGTTCAGTTCTTTAATGCTACTCTTCGGGACCTCTCAGAGGGATCTGAAAAAGGGTTTTCGCAGAGATCTTTCATCTTATCCTAGCTAGTGCTAGACAGTGAGTGAGGATTTCCTTTTCTACTGCGTCATTACAACTGTGGCAGTGTGTACCTATAATTTGGGATGCCTAATCTGCATGGTCCCCTATATGCCAATGGAATGCGGTTATCGCTATTATTTTGGCTACCTATATCTTTTCGTGGTTTTGCTTAGAATATGGATTGTTTTTTCCGTGTTGTAATTTGCTTCTGGATATGATACAGTTCGTCAGCCTCCCCCGTCTGAGGTTGGCCTTCGATTGGAATTCTGAAGAGATCTTTGCTTCGAATTCGCAAGTGAGCAGTGAAGGGCTGAACCTTGCCTTGCCAGCTCTGTAGCATGTTCGTTTCTATGACCTGGATCCCAAAATCAGGGGTGGGATTCTGTAAAAAACGCTTTCGTTTTCACTAAACCTGTCTCTATCAGATCTGCGGCAATAGACAGAGACTGCTATTGGCGAAACGATATCGTTCGATCGTTTTCATTTTACATAATATGGCCCCAGGGTAATATTGAACTGATCCAGCGAGGGCAGCTTTTTTTGACATTCCAAAACTAATTTTGAGGTTATATTGAGTGAGGCGATAGCCCGATAGCCTTAATGAATATACCTAAAGTAAAACACATTGGAACTATGTTCGTTGTTAGTTTGATTTGGCGGCAGGACTCGCGGATAGCAAGTATTTCAGCCTGAATAAAACTGGCCGTATACAGAAGCCTAAACGAATTTGAGATGTCGAGAAGCTCAGAAAATACACCCGCATCTGCTCCACAGTCCATTTTTGAACTGTCCATGCTGTAGATTGTTAAATTTGAGTCGCTGTTCATTCGTCCGTCTTGCCATCCGTTTTGTAAAAATCATTTTGGGAATAATGTAATCCGTTGAGGGTCGTACCGTAGTATGTAGTTCTCTAGAGTTAGATAAGACGTGCGTCTAATTTCTTCCAGTCTATCCTCATTTTGTTTTTTATAATGTAAGATATGCTTATTAGTAGGTACTTTTAAGTTTAAATAATAATTTAAACAAAGGGTGGCAAATTTTTATTATTCGGAATAGGTCGTCATAAAGACTGCAACAGCTAGCTACTAACTGCTCGTCACTCGTTGTCCCTTCTACCTGCTAAACGTTTAAAAATGCCAACTAATCGTTTTGTAAATTGTTTTCACAAAATCTAATAAAATATGTATGTATGTACTGTTTATGATGTCCTTTGTCTAGGTACTCAGACTGATTTATGGCCAGGCAATTACTGGGCTATATTGAGTACCTAATCCATCTGAGGGTAGGTACACACTGCCTGATATAGTATCGTTATAATATGTATACATCTTTTTTTATTATACATATCAGAAATCAAGATTACAAATCAAATCAGACTCAATTGCAGTATCAAGTATTTATATCCAGTAATTTCAAAATTATCAGATAACACTGATTTTTCGAAAGGCAAAAATATACAACAAATTCTCGCAAAATGCCAACATCTGCATAGTTTGCATTCTTTTCGCCATTTTCTAAACGTAAACACCACCCCAACCCCACCTACCTAACAGTTGTTTCTTGTTCCAGGAACGAGTATAGTGTCATCTTTGGACATTTTTTGTCTAGACAAAATAATAGTAAATTTGGCATAAATACTTCCATCTCGCTTCGGCGCCAACCGACTAAGAATTGACCGAAAGGAGACAGCAACACAAACCATATTCAATTAACGGAAATTCAGAATGAAAACTACCTACACACAATAGAGTAGACCTTAAAAAAAAGTGCAGGCAGGAAAAACTCGTTATCTTTATATTTTCACAGATTGTTTACTCTTGGGTGTACAATACACCAAAGACACCTCAATTATGATAAAAACAATAATATGTATAATTTACAAGGCGGAAATACGCACGGCAAGAGCGAGTGTGAGCAGTCGGTACGGTACTTACATCATCAAGTTCGATAATATCGTCGTCCGAGTCTCGATGACCTTCCTCCTCGTGTAGTTCCAAATCGAAAACATCAGTCACATCACTAACATCAGCCATTATGAATGAACTATGAGCAATAGACGTATCTACAACAAATCTAGCGATATATCGAGTTTTTAGTCCCCGAAAAAGTTTTTTTCTAGTTTCTTTGCTTATTTCTACACGAGAAAATACGTTTTCGGCGCGCGCGACGACAACTACGACTACGAACGAACGGCTATGGGTTACCTTACGGCGAAAGTATTTACTGAAACAGTATACCCGCTTGTCAATACACCAGACAAGGACAAATTATGAAATAGAGATGGCAAGTACACGTTGTTATCAGTCTGCACTCGGTTGTGCTTTGTTGTTCTTGGGTCTCGCTCTGTTTGCACACTCTCACGAAACTTCACTTGCTGCCACGCACACTGCCAAAATGCGACACACGTTCACAAAATATATAATTTTTTTTTTACTATTTTCGTTTAGAATCTTCAACTATTTTTCTCCCGTTTTGTGGAATTTCTTTTCGATTGAATTTTATTGGTCGATTGTTGGCGACGATTTCCAGGAATCTTGTCAAGTTTGCGTGAACAAATCACTCGTAAATATGTCACGCAATTGATCACCTCACCACACACGCGATGCTATAATCAAAAGAATTTCAATGACAGAAAAAAAACGAATTTTTTACGCACTTTTTTTTTACTACGAATATTCTTGGAACGAATTACACGCAATTACGAAATATTTCGCAGTATGTAATGCACTATTTTCTATTTTCACTGTTTGCAGATAATTTTTCACTATATAGTAGCACCCCTTTCAAGGAGAAAGATCAAAATTCATTTTCACGAGGACACAAGGTTGTGTTATATTCTTCGCTGGCCCATGCCGTTAGAAGTTTAGAATTATTATTTAAGTAGATTAAGAACCTCTTGATTTTATTTGATTTTTATAGAATTCACTTAGAATTTGATAAATTTTTGAGAAAAAATTTGCGCGTGGTACGTACACGAAAACCGCTTAGACCCCTTTTACACGCAGAGTGTTTTCACTTTAGTGTCGAGAATGTGTAGGTAAAGGGGATGAAAAGTGCAGGGGATAGCCGAACACTGATGGGCCGCGAATTCCCATCCGATTCTTGTATTCTCTTTCGCTCTCTTTCGTTATTTTCAGCGTTGCTTTATTCTCAAACCGTACTCAGTCGCGATAGACGTCTGCATTTGCTCTATTTTCGAACTGTATGCGGTCTGCGCCGCGAGCGACGAATGAGAAAAAAAGGAAACAAAGACAATTTGACAATCAAGGCACTAAAGTGAAAACACTGAACGTATAAATGCACCATAAGTGCCCAAAAGAGAATTAAGAAGAGTCATGAGTGAAAAAATTCTGCGTGTAAAAGGGGTCTTACTCAGCTAATTGTTTTCACGGAGAATGCTCAAATTGAACTGGCTCTGGCGAATTGAAAATTGTATGCGAATGGTCGATGGAATTGTATAGTAGTGTTGCTTGTGTTTCGGAAAGGCCCAGGGTAATGAAAAAGAGCGAGACGCCAGGAGCTTAAGCGAAGATTTTTGAAATTTCGGGCGAAAACGTACAGACATGTTCGATCCGATACAAACGAAATGAATATGATAGAGTTGTGCCTTTAGGTATTTGCTACGATAGTAGTTTTTCAATACATTTTTAATATGCCTTAAAAAAATTAAATAAAAATCGCACGGTGGGTGGTTTAAACTGGTTTAAACTCACTGTGCGATGTAAGTGAGGACTGCTAAATCCTGTCTCTCTACTGATTTATATGCTGAATGCACTATCATTGTACCTACTTCAATTATCAACAGCCATTTAAAGAAGCGATGATTGGGAATTTCATATTTTATTGGCCTAAAGCTTTACAGCCGTATTTATAAACGTGTCGTAGAGGTTGCTTAACTTTACGCACCCTCTAAAATGCCCTTACGCATGAAAACCTTATTTATAAACAATTTTCGAGTTTAAGCAACGTAGTTTTGAGGCCGCGTAACTTAAACGCAAAAATTTGCGTTTAGAGGCTGCGTAGAGCTTGCGTAAATTTGTTTTTCTTTGCAAATGTCATTTTCGGGGTGGAATCGTAAATAGTGATTAGAAAACTTTGCAAATAGTCGCATTATGTTCATTTTATTTCGAGTATTATTTTAAATCGGCCTGTCTTTACTGCTTTGAATAGCTTTTCGGGTTGTAGTCTAAAAAATCGAATATGTTTTCTAATTAAAAATTCGCGTTAAATTATTGCGGAAAGTTCCATTCGTGGTGATGTTATTCTGTTTGTTTTGATACGCATATCCTTTAGAAATTTTTCATTTCAGATCTAATTTATTGGTGTTCCTTGTGCGTGATTCAAAATTGGATGAAATAATCTAGTTTTATGGGTGTCATGGGAAAATTGTGCACAAAAAATGAAATAAATGGTCATCCGGTATAATGATACCTATTTGTTTTGTTTCTTCTTTTTCTATCTCCATGACGCCAGGATCCGCAACATAGAGCTCAGTAACATTCAGGCACGGATTTTTTTAAAGGGTGTTTCCATTAGGTAGATGCATACATACAACATATTTGATTTCTTCATCTACAGCCGTATCTATAAACGTGTCGTAGAGCCTGCTTAACTTTACGCACCCTCTAAAATGCCCTTACGCAGGAAAACGTTATTTATAAACATTTTTCGAATTTAAGCAACGTAGTTTTAAGGCCGCGTAACTTAAACACAACAATTTGCGTTTAGAGGCTGCGTAGAGCTTGCGTAATTTTTTTTTCTTTGGAAATGTCATTTTCGTGGTGGAATCGTAAATAGAGTGATCACAAAAATTTGCAAATAAACGTATACGTTCGTTATTTCGCGTATTCTTTTAAATAGACCTATGTGTTCACTACTTTTAAAAATGTTTCGCGTTGTAGTCTGGAAAAACGAATTATATTTTCTATTTGAAAATAATGAAAATGCTTAAATGAAAATCGTGTTCAATTATTGTAGCAATTTGTTTCATTCGTGCTGGTGATGTTATTCTTTTTGTTTTGATACGCATATCCTTTAAAAATTTTCATTTCAGCTCTAATATTGGTGTTCCTCGTCTGTGATTTGTGTGTGTGCCATGGAAAAATTGTTTACAAAATACCGAATAAATGGTCATCCGGTATAATGATACCTATTTGTTTTCTTCTTCTTTTTATCCGCATTAGGCCAGGATGAGCAACATTGCGCTGAGTTACTGGCAGGCACGGATTTTCTAAGCAAAATTTGCATTAAAATATTTTTGTTTACACAAAAAATCTGTCAGAAAACAGCTGATGTCGGTTTGAGTAGAAGAAAGTACTAGTTTTCTGTATTTTCTGTAATAGTTTCTTGTATATTTCTCCTTATCTGGACACCAACCCTGTTTAGTAAATCAACAGTGGAAAAATGTTTATAAATAACAATTTCAGCAAAGTAGCGTAGAGGTTGCGTAAATCCTTACGCGATGTTTAACTAAACAAGCTCTCAGAGGCATTTTAAGGAAATCTAATAAATACGGCTGTTAGTCTTTTAAAGCACAAACATTTAAAATAAAATAAATTACTTGTCCGATTAAAATGGCAAATACAGAACAACTGACATTTGTATCGAAACGGTAAAAAACAGCATTGCCTTTCGATCAAAGGGCCAGATTTCAAGACTAGCTGAAAAAGTCTCGGATAGCCTATTAAGAACTCTTTATAAACTCTTTATAAATATGAAAGTTTGATCCTAAACGTACGGCATAATGTCCGAAAATGATTACCTATACTGGAGTTTAGAGTCCTTGCCGCGAGCGTAGCGAGCCACATACCCCAACTTGACGCAATATATAAACTTTGACATTTGGTTACGTACCCGTGTCTCGAACAACGGGCGAATAGCAACAGCCGAGTTTTTAATGAAAATAGGATTACGTTACGTTGATTACGTAGCCCGTGTCCCGAACATCGGTAAACGTCAGTCAATACAAAATTTGTCAAAATGAACGTCCGAATTGGCACGCTTTGACAGAAAGATTCTTCGAGTGATTTTCGGTCCAGTTTGTATCGATGGAGTGTGGAGGAGGAGATTCAACGACGAACTTTACGGGCTACACAGCGACGTTGACCTAGTCAAAAAGATCAAAACAACGACTGAGATGGCTGGGTCACGTGGAGCGTATGGAGAACAACGCACCAGCCCCATCTCAGGTGGCGCGCACTATTGAAGAGTGACCTCACCCAACTTGGTGTGCGTAACTGGAGGCAGCTAGCTAGGGACCGAAGTTGGTGGTTGAAGCCGTGGTCCATCCGGGACTGTGAGCGCCTTCTAAAGTAAAGTAAGTAAGTTTATCAGAAACTTGAAGATGAAACAGTAAAAAATATATCAGCAACAGCTGAAAAGTGAAAAGTCGTGAAAAGTGTCAAAATGTAAGCTCACCGTTTTTTTATTTTGTGACTTGTGAGTCAGAAACACAAAGTCGTATTTTTCTGTGATAAATAATTGTTCGACTTTTTTACACTATTCTACTGTAGGTACTGCCCTGGGGGGTTATTCCCAAATGCGCAGCGGATCGTATTGAAAGCGATACCTCCATTTCGACCGTCTTCGCTTTTAGTTATTCTCAAATGCGAACGAGGGCGAAAATGATATTTCCAGTGCTTTCCAGTTTTTCCATTCTGAGTTGCAATTTTCCATGTTACCACAGGAATTTAGTTTATTTTTTATCCGCAAACAATCCGCCACCTATACAGCTATCGCTTTTGATACGATCAAATCGCTTTTGGAAATACAAAAAACAAATCCGCCATGAAAAGCGATCCGCCGCGCATTTGGGAATAAAGGTCCTGGTTCTTTTTTTCATCAAACACACATTTAAATCAAAAAAAAGTTTGTGAATTTGCTGAATAAACTAAAGATAAGATATTCATCTAAAAGGTCTTTGTAAAAACTTTGGAGACTGGTAGGACAGCGGAGGAGAACATCATCCCAGCAGAACCCTCCTCCATTGACGGGATACTCGAAGTCATCAGACTAAACAATCCGTTACTACCGATTCATAACTGAAAATTCGTGAAGCTGGAAGAACAAAGGGGCATTTATAGATATGTACGTGGTAATATTTTGATCGAAAAAGAGAGTCTTGCTCCTTTGGCCACTACTAAAAGCGTGATTGGATTTGGCGTTGAACCAATCACAAAAATGACTAACTCAGTTCACTCAAATTGCCTACTTACCCGACCCCACAGGCTGTGAACCTGAACCTGAAACCTCAGACCGGAGTTCATTTCCACCTCTGGATGACGATGACTGAGTTTCTTTTAAGCAAACACGAACGTCTTGGTATTGTTCAGGTCTTCCGGAAGCAAAGAGAACGGAAACTAACCTCATCATTCGATGTGATGCTAGTGCTCATCATTCTGTATGGGGAAGTATGGATATTAAGGATAGAGGTAAGTCACATTTTGTGTAATAACATGCTAGGTAATAGCTATTATCGTATCAGGAAAGTAGGTACTTAAATACCTTAAAGGAGCTGCAACAATAATAATAAACTTATAAAATGGGTGAATCAATGTAGTTTGAGCGTAAAACCACACAAAACTAAACTTGTCCTTTTTTCCAAGAAATATACAATTCCATACATTGACCTTCCAAATGGCACAAGCTTGACATTTTCCAATGAAGCTAAATACTTGCCACTTGGCTCTTATTTTAGACAGAAAGTTAAGCTGGAACTCTAACATACAAGAAAGAGTAAAAAAAAGCAACTGCGGGACTTTTGCAACAAAAAGTCCATAGGAAGTAAATGGGACCTACAACCTTACAATTATACTAACATAAGACCGATAGTTGCGTATGGTGTGGTCACGGTGTGGTTATAGAGATAATCCATATCATCTCGGATAGCTAATTTGTAATCAAGTGCCTGGCATCAACCTCTACAAACTATATTATAATCACCCCTATTCCCGTTGGCGTTTTTCGTATAAGACTCATGTTTCGTGTCGTTGTAAAGCAATGTTCAGATTTTTTTTAAAACTTTTTTTAACAATTTTATTTTATTTTAAATTTTATTTATTTTTATGTTAAAAACAGCGACTAAAAACGAAGCGAAATATGAGTCGTTTACGACAATAGCCAACGGGAATAGGGGTTAATATGTAGCTTATCGCAAGTCCATCAGGAAAATGAAGAAACAGTTCAATATTCATCTTTGCTTAATGACGGGGCATGGAGACATCCCAGAAAACTGTATAAGGCTACACTACCTATCCTACCAAACAAGGTTAGCTTACGTTAAGGTAGTCCCTATAAAGCTACCTGTATTTACGCCTGTGTCATCAGATATAGGTCTCCATGGTGAGCTTCCTAAAATTAGAGAGTTCCTTGTTCCATCAAAGAGGAAATGTGTTCTTGCTCTATTTAACACAAGTCTTATACGCTATATTGAAGGCGTTTTTGAAAGTAATAACCTATGTTAAGTGACATGAGTTCCGAATCGCGACCAACTAAGGGGATTCTGTATAAGGCCCAGCAGACATCCTATATCGCTTCGAAAGAAATGCTCTGCCCACTTGCATTTTTGGAATCTGAAGGAGAATATTCAATGATCAATTATACGAGCTGTTCAGCGACAGCCACATGTAGAGCGAATGCTCCAGACCGAAGAGTAATGAAATATCATCTGTCTATTGTTATTTCGTATTCGTTGATCAATTATGCTGATTGAAATAAGATGTAGACTATATTCGATCTGAAAAACAAATTCGTAAATTAAGAAAAAACCCGTCTTAAAGCATGGAAAATGAAACATTTTATTTGCAAGATTTTTCTTCTACTTTATTACACGACATTCGTAACGTACATATTTTTTTTTTTTTGAAATGCTGATATAGGTAGATTCTCTTTGAATGCGTATAATGAGGAGAATTTTGCAACATAAGCTTGTTCACTTCTGATATCTTATTAAAGTTTTCTCATTTGAGTGCAAAAATATATACGAATTGCTCATTAACATATTGTAATAAAAACAGGGTCATACAAATGTCCATAGCTCTGCTCGTTCTTTTCTTTTTGGTTGTGTCTATAATAATTGTTAACAAACAAGTGCGCCATAATTCTCAACCGAACTGTATAACTGCTGCGTTCATAGTGCAAACTTAAAAACAAGAAAACCTCTGTAACTGTTATACAATTTAGAAATGCAATCTTTACAATTAAAAATCAAGTATAACTAAAAACTATTATTCGAGCACCAATGGAAAACTAATTAAATAATGCGATCTGCTTCATCTGTGTCTCCTGGATTTGATTTTATTTGCTGTAGTATACTTAGTGCGAAAGGATTCCATTCATAGCCTGCTGCTGATGTTATTTTAAATTATTAAAACTCAGAGTATCCCTTAGAATGGGTCGTTCTCGGGGTAGAATATCAATACTGTTGCGATTGAGGGTATTGTGGAATTTGGCGGGCATCTTCGGAGAGTGCTCCACCATAAGAGTCTTGTCCTGAAAGAAAATATAATAATCGTTGGATACAACAACACACTGTCATGTTTTTTTTAGACAAACAAAAAAACAACTAAATATACTTTTTATTTGCATTCATGCACAAAAACAAAAATAGAAACTAAAAAGTAGAATACATACAAAAGTAAAAAAAAAAACAAAAATTAAAGTGCGAAGTATTAAATGATGACGTCTGTGCGAAGGCGTGTATTGGATAGGTACATGTATTTAACTCAAAAGAAATACAATTCAACGTATATTCCGAAAAGGTACAAAAACATAAAACAATATGTGAGTGAAGCGAAAATGAAGTCATGTGAAATGGTGGTCTCTCTCTCTCTCTCTCTAGCTCTGTATAAATGGTCTGCCAGCCAGAACACACTTGTCAGCCTAAACTACCTGATTGCTGCCTGAATCGGGACCTGGATTTGTGTACGACTGGAATGTAGGGCCATCGCGCCGCGTCGTCACCTTTTCCTGTATCGAGTTGAACGTCTTAGAGAGCCATGGCTGCCAGCTATTGCGATTCGTTTGAATCTCTGACAACGTAGCGTTGAGCTGATGGTTTAGATCCTGATTCTTACACTCGGCCTCAACTTGTGCGAGCTTGGCTTGGGCCAGCTCAAGCTCAAGTTCGCGTATCCGTTGTAGAGCCAAGTTGAAAGGATCCAAGGGACCCAACAGCGGCTCATCTGGTTGCTTCTTCACTGGCTTGAGGATATTTTTTAGCGACGAGTCTCCCTGGATATTCTCAGAGCACACTCCGCATCTGGTTATGGTTTTCTGAAACACAAACAACAGTCACAAACTAACCAACCACCTTGTTCTAAGTCGCCCCCCCACTTACAGTCATTTCCTCGACGACCTCATTCAGCTTCGTTATTTCCTGTTCCTGACGTTGAATGATCTGTTTGTAGTCCTGTGTAATGCCAGTGTGTGTCTTTTCCATGTGAGTGGACTTTTCACTGGCATCCTCTAGTTTCTGTTGCAATAGCGCAATTTCGCTCTGGAATTTCTTGCGTTCTTCGCGAAACTTTGCCTCGTAGATTTGTGCCTCTTTCTCGATGCGTTCATCATTTTTCTTTTGAATGAAGAACTCATCTTCGTATTGCTTGAGCTTCTTGACTTTACGCTCGCAAGCCATTTTCATAATCTTGCGCGCTTGACTAGAGCTGCGACACTTTTTGGGCAAGGTGACACGGAAATACTTTAGAATGCCTTCGAAATCGAGCTGCCGCAGTTCGGCTTCGCAGATTGAGAGAAGTGTGATGGCCACCTGAAAGAGCAGTGGTATACCGTCGAGTAGGAACACGTCTAGTACGTGGAACACAAAGCAAAGTGGGAATCTGGCCGTGAACAGGGTGAGGAACCACTGCGATGCGTACATGTGTGTTTCGACGCCACAGCGTTCGAAATGTTCGTGCAATTTGGGCAATTGTTCCCGTATTAGGCGGTCTAATTGAAACAATCGCAGGTAGAGAGACTCAAAGCCTTGTTTGTAGAGATCACGTAGACCGTATTCGTACATTAGCGAGACCAGTACACAAAATGAGTCCTCCTCTGGCATCTGTTGGCGAAAGAATGGCTGCATGAGGAAATTACATTAATAGAATGGGAAATGGAAACTTACGTGCAACAATAAGCTGGCAGCAATAAAGCTTAGACCTTGACAATAGCCAACTTCACTATCGTAGACGGCGTACGCTTTGGACACTTTAAAAAGAGCATCTTGTCCAGATCCGCCAGTTTCTCTGAAGCATTTGTGAGCAGGAAATGTTCTGTGGATGTCTCGCTGAATTACTGTTTCGCACTTTGTCTCCTGAAATCATTGTTAAAAGGAAGATTGAACATAATTTACATCTAACAAGACAGATAGTCAACAAAGAGAGCTAAATTCCCACAGGAAGGGGAAAAGAGCAACATTGACCTAACAATCAACGTTCTGTCTACAAATCAGTAAGATTTAAAATGCAAGTCTAAAATAATAACTGTTTTAGATGACAAAAGTTACAAGGTAAAGAATATAGATGATTGGCAAGATCACATAGCCCAGATATGGCAACTTATTCCCATTTCTTTCAGCGCCTACCTGTGCTGTCAGTCTAGACTCTAGAGCGAAAGAGATGCTGAGCAAGAGATCGCTCTGCGATCGTTATTTTTCCAAGATCTCCGATCTTTAAATTTACGCGATCACTCACTTAAAGCGAGTGAACCATTTTCTGGCCGAATAGATTCTCACAAAAACAGCTGTGCAAAAGATTCCATGCAATGGAATGCATTCACTTAAACTCAAACGCAGCTTAGCGTGGTTCAATCACAAGTCAATCTTTATATTCGAGGAGGGATCAAGATCGCCAGGAATGAATTAGGTGCAGTTTTGACACTCTACGTGCGTCTTTTGAGGGGACACTCAATTTAATACGTTACAAAGAAAATAACCAAAAACAAAACGATACCACAGTAAAATCCTTTCGTAACCACAAACTTTATCGCGGATCAGATTATGAAGTGTCTCTACTCCTAGCCACCGAAGGATTGAATGCGTAAAAAAGTTATTTCTGGGGAAATAAAAAAACTATAACCGACTAATTTTAACCGTGAAACTTTTCCTTATCAAATGACTGTAAGTTCTGCTGTTGTACTACTTTCAAAAGTGACTACACCGTCAACAGTCATTAGTCAAAAAATAATCGCAAAGAAATTTGCATTATTCTACTGCTATCACGCGAGTATGAGCAAGTGAAACTTTGTTTTATCACAAATTCTTTACATTACTGAATAATAAAGAAAAGCACTCCCACATTTAGACATTATGTTTTTGTGTTACACGAAAAGAGTTAGCCTTGTACTTAGTGACTCTGATGTGTGTGGGTGGGAGTGCATGTTATCTTTAGGAAACTTTATCATTACTTTTGTTGTTTAAAATAACCGAAAACAACTTACTTTGGTGATCAATGTCCGGTACATGTCAGTCATGTCGACTTTGCTCTCGACATTTGCTAGTTTCTGCCAAATTTTTCCCCTTAGGGCTTCGGGAACTCCCAAGCGTACAAGCGGCGCCAAGTTTTTAGGTCTCTTTTCGGTGTCCCACTCCTTTAAGATAGGATCCCATTCATCCAAGGTGTCCTGTGAGCAATCTTTGGACACTTCTCCAGTGCCACTGAGCAGCGGCTCATCCCCATCAGAACTGTAATCTGTTGGACAATCGTCCTCAATCGAGACAACACTTGACGAACGAACCATTCGCGATAGATTATTAATGCCAAACTTTAACAACGACGATGACTGTTGTGTCGGTTCGAGTATCTCCTCGGAGGGATCAATAGATGCCACTTCCCAAGATGCCTCATCGGTCTTCTTCAGATGCAAATAGAAGCGAAGCGACATCGGTCGCTTCGATGTAAAATGATCCATTATACGAATTTCAGTTTGCGACTGAATTGTGACTGGCGTTTCGATAACAAATCGTACTGGCTCTTGTATGCCGCGGATGACAAGGTCCACAGCTACAGTGAGGAACATTTTCTGAGATTCAAAGTTGAGCTGTTCGAAGGCTTTGTCACTGGCCTTCCATTCGGCACGGATTTGATACGGATTTAGGCATAAAGCGATTTGGTTATCGATGGACGGCACTTGGTAGCCCATCGTGACCATGTCGAGTAGCTGCATATCGGCTTGTCGAACAAGTTTGCCCGGACTGAGGAGCACTCCAAAGCATCGTTCTATAAAGAGTGGTTGTAGAGTATTTGATGCGGTCTGTTTGACTGTGATGCAGACTTCTTTGTCTGTCTTGCAGCGCAACTTGAAGCATGATTTGTCACCCCGTGGCACGGCAGAGTAGGCCTTGGCGACTTTCTCACGAATCTCCAGGGAGACTATAAATTCGTAACCGGCTGCATTAAGTGGATTGCCACTTATGTCCGATGTTATGGAGTTGATCATTATGCTGTCGACAGCGGAGGTGACGCTGCACGTCAGACTGGCTGGATATCGACGGAAAGCTTTATGGAAACAAGCTAATGGAAAGGTTTGTGTGTTCAAATTATCTCATCAAGCTAAAATAGTGTGTTCATTGTCTTACCACTGACTTGGTTTACAGCTTCGTGTATGTGGCATCGGAACACATGGCATTGGAATAGGGACTCGCCGTGCAACCAAGTGAATGCAAAGCAGCCACGCTCGCTGCTACCAATTGGTCCGCGGAAATACAAAATAATGCTTTGTACTTCGAACGACGAGATGAGTGAATTGTTGTCTGCGTCATATAACCTGCGAAGAAATTAAAAAAAAAATCATTAAGCGGTCGGTTGGTTTTTAAAATGACAGTGCCATTACATTACAAGCCCATCGGAGCAGTTTGGTATACTGACGGAAACTTTGAGACCGACTGAATTCGATCCGCTGTTCAACTCGCACATGATCCGGTGAATGTCCAGCTCTGATTTGGGTGCATTTATGTTGGCTGCACCCAAGTATGTGACACCAGAGAATATGGTACAGCCCTGCTGGTCGATATCTGAAACTAAACAAAATGAAAATCTTTCGGCAATACTTTGAGGCGCGCCTCAGACCCCAGAAGCACTGATAAAGGGCAATCAAAATCAATTAAGAACCCATCACAATTTCGCTTCGATTGATTTGGCATTTGAATTTTATTGAATGCACTAGATGTGCGATTAGTTGTGTGAAATCGAAAATGTCCATTAATTGCGGCATTCTTTCGGTCGTGTGACTTGAGGAAAGTACCTTGCAAAAGTGATAAGTAACGACACAGCTGGCTGGAGCGTTGATGATCCATTTGATCTACGTTTCCTAGACATCTCCAAAACTCACTGCAAGGTTCTTGAACCAAGTCGAAGTAGCTATACAGCTCCTTTAGTTTGTTTGTCTTCGTTTTCTCCATCCTACACAGACGTTCGAGATTAGCAGTGATGCCAAAAATATATCGATATTTTTCTCATCTAATACCTTAGTAATCGGGGGCAAATTGGGATATTGGCAAAGGGTTTCAGGCGTTCACACAATACCACAGATATGATCTTGTTCGCCATGTTAAGGAGACTGCAGTTGGTGCAGAAGAGGTATCCTCTTTTGTGGACCGGGAAACCTGAAACCCTTAGGCCAAGCTGTTTTAGGTTAGGTTAGGTGGCAATTATTCGTTTGCTGTTTTTTTGTCATTAGCTTAGATATTGCGATTCTTACTATCAGGTGGGCGGAAGTTTTGTGTAAATTTCCTGCCCTGTCATTTTCTCTTTACTTTTTCGTAAAACTTCAGTACATTTTCCCTGGAGTATCATCTCTCAATTGCTTCAATCGCTTATCGTGATCTTCCTTTTTTCAGGAGCTGATCTTTTTATCGTCACTTTTGCCAAGACCTCTTTGTGCTTTATAGGTCTTTTGTTTTGTGATGTTAGTAAGTTTGTTGTGTCCCAGTTTTGACACCAACGCATGTCTTCGTTTATTCAACCTACAGAGTCGTTGCACTATTTTGAAACAATATTGCTGTGCACTAATATCAGCTTCAGCAAAGCCAATGCACCAGCAATGTTATTGCTCGCTGCAATAACATTGTTTCGCTTACGCAGCAATATCGTTTCAGTTCTGCAATGGCAAGTCAACCAACGGAGAATCGCTGATCTGGCTCTCCGACGTACCTCACATTTAGACTAGAACGACAGGCCAACGGCGAGTCGTATTTGGAACACGAGATGGTGCGGTTCGGTTTTAATTTGATTGTTGATGGGTGATAACAAGTCGACATTACTTGTCAAACCAGAGGTTTTGTGCTGCGATTCGACCCCTGGTTTGGCGAGGAAGCTGTCCCTCTTCGTTGGCAATTGGGTGAGGAGGTCTACCGCCGGTGGTTTGGGCTCTTTTGTTAGGTTATGTTAGGCAAATGGCAGTCCTGGAGAAATTGTTGAGTAAGCAAGACGTTGTCCTTGTTTATTGGGACTATGATTGTTTCAGTGTGTAGATGATCTTCATTACTCAGTAAGTGGCATCCTCTGATGGTCACACGTCTGTGTTATGGCAAGTTTGGAGATATTTCCAGTTGTGTATCAATAGAGCCGTTTGCTGATACGACTCATAAATAAAATAAATAAATAGGTGGCGCAACAGGCGGGTAGACACCCTAGGCCTAGCTTCTCACAACCATTCGTTTATGTGTTTCTATTTTTGGGACGAATGGAAGGGACCTACAATTTTATGCCGAGTCCGAACGGCTGACAGTCATACTCTCGGATGTTTGTCAGACGTTCGCGAGAGGTGGCGCAGTAGAAAAAACCTTAAGATGTGTGTTTTCCGGGGTTCGAACCTGGGATCCCTCGCACAGTAGTCCAGCACACTAACCACTGCGCTACTGCGACTCATAGAGATTTAAATTACACAAACATTTTTATGTGGCATTTTAGGCCTTAGAAAAAGTAGCCCATAAGCATTTAAGTAGAACTTATGAGTCGTATCGGCAAAGGGTGCAGCGCAGTTGAGTACGGAACGACTTATCGCTTTGTATGTGGCGAGGAGTTTTGCCTTGTTTTTGACACAACCATGAGTCTTTTGATTTGGTTAAAATTCGACTCACCGAACCTCGCCTTGGTCAATTTGCGGAAATGCATTACTCAGCATAACCTGTTTGCATTTACATAGTAGGCCCTGGCCCACAAACCAGAGAGAATAGACCACCAGCTTCGGGCAAAAAAGAGAATTCCATAGAGCCAGTTTTGAAATGAGTAGCGCGGCCTCTTTTTCTATCTGTGAATACGTGTTGTACCACAGAAATAACTGTAAATGTTATTAGGTGCCAGTGTATGCGTGACCAATTCGCCCTCCATTTACTTTAACATGGCACATATACTTAACCACCTAATAACTTTTTGAAACTGGCTCTATGGATCTCTCATTTTTGGCCGAAGCTGGAGGTCTATTCTCTCTGGTTTGTGCTCTGGCCCATTGAACCATTTTATCACGATAAGTGCCCGCGTTCCATTGACCGCTAGATGACTAGCGGCATGCCAAACTCCATATAAAAAAAACTGACATTTTAGCATTTGCGCTAGAACTCTAGCATTTATTGTGAAACGTCAGTTTTTTTTGTATGGAGGTTGGCATGCCGCTAGTCATCTAGCGGGTTAATGGAACGCGGGCAGTGTATCGCGGGTGTGCTGCCCCGTCTTATCTATCCAAATTTGCATAATTCTTCAGATTATATAATCTAGCTATACAAAAAAATATCCCCTTGCTTAAGTCTGCAACTTATGACAAATCCACAACAAAATCTGGATTGCCCATGCTCTCTATAGCAGTCACCGTAATAAAGTAGTCAGTTTTCCATCCCCTTTTTGACCGGCCCATCCAATCGTATTTCCATCCATAGTTATGTCTGCCTTACAGCCGTCTAGGTCTTCTGCCAATTATTCGGCTGCAAATGGTTGTTATCCTTATTTATTTTTGTTGGGTTTTCAACAGTAAATCCGTCACTTTCCAAGACTTGTGTTATACTTCCATATTAAAGAAAAACGATCGCCGATCTTGGTTTTTAGAAACAGACTCGTCGCCTACCTCTTGGTGTGTTTGGAGCTTTAGGGTAATTTCGCACAGTCAGCATGTCGCCGTTGCTGGGTCATGCCAGAGGGCAATAGTATTATTTGGCGACAATGCTCAGCTATCGCAACTAACTCGTTTGTTTATGACAGAGAGCATTGGCCTTTGGCTTGCACACCTGACGACACTATTGCTGAGCGCAACACTTGTAATTGTTTCGGAACTATTTATTATTTGGTAGGTAAGTTACCCCGACGCACAACCCCTAACCTGAAGAACCTTTTAAATACTATACCCTTAAGTAGGATACGAATATGTTGAAGCAGTTTGGCCGGACAGAAACTGTCAACGCCACTGATGCACAATACAAACATTTCAATCTTCATTTGTATGTTGTGTCTATCGCTAGCTCAACTATTGCCAAGCAGATCCTTTGCAAAAATTTGCTGGAAGCACTGCCCAGGCCGATCCCAGAAAACTAGTTTATCACACTTGGTCCCAATCCCAATTTCTTCATTACAATTAAAAAGAACACATTATAGAACATACGCACCTTCTTCATCGGTATCACTTTTCTCGGGCTTCATATCGTCTTGCTTCTCACCGCCTGCTGGGCTTGCATCGATACAGTCATAGAACACCGAATGGCCCACCTTATTGACATCTGGAGTCGAAAGTTCCGATTTAGGTGATAGCACATCACCATGCCGACCCAGAGTCTGACTCCCCAACTGAGTAAATCGTCCAGTTGACTTAGAGGTCCCAGCCAGTGGGAGAGTCAACGATTTCTGCGCCAATTTTGCAGCATTGGACGAAGCGGCTAATATTTGAAAACGAGAATCACAAATTAATATCAACACCAAGTGCGTTTGCAATTATTCAATTAGTAGTACAACTAGCCCATAAGTAGGGCGTTTGTTTACGTTACACAATAGCTACGTATACCAAGCATTCTACTCTAAAAATACACTTCACACATAAACGAGGGGGAAAAAAACAAAATAAAAATCAAACCAACTCCAATATGCCGATGACATTGTTGAACTTTTTTTCCTGCGTTCAAGTAACGCATACGCAATTCGTGTTTACTACGCGCCAGCTGATGTTGATGTGATTCTCTCGCTTTAATTGTTCTTCACCACCGTCACGTTTCTCTAAATATAATTGCCTTCGCTTTTACGTATCTAGTTGAGTGATCATTTAGCTTGAAAGATCAGCGATAGCCCAAAATTAGACCAATTATCGACAATTTGTTGGAAGCGTCCGCCGAAATCAACTCACGCGACAAAAATGAAACAAATGCATGAACGATAAAGTTTAATTGTGCGAAACGCGATAAAAAATAAAGTCTTGCAAGGAAAACATATAAATAGTGAGTAACTGCAGATCACTGCGTACTGGGTAGTTTTGAGACGTCCAAAAATACAAATTATATGAAAAGTAAATTGTGAAACGTATTGCGAAAGAAACACTTTGTTTGTCACTGGTAGTAATTGATTTGGAATCATGAGTGTGGTTAATGTGAAGTTCGATAACAAATATGCGCGCGAGACTGGTGCTATATAGAAAACAAAATGAATATGTTAAGCAAACACAGGAAAATAAAATACAACAAACGAGTGAGTTGGTCAAAGACAACGCCTATGATTAAAAGTACCTTATCAACGTTTCAAAGAGTGACATACAAATCTATATAGAAATACAATTCAATAGGGTGTATGGATCATGCAGGGCGATAGGAGAGGTGGGTGATGGAGAATGCACTTGTTATAACAAGGAATTACAGGCAGTCTGTGCAAACGAAGCAACAACTGTGGAAAGGCAACTAAAACAAGTAGATGACGTGCTCTATGAATGGGCACTGCATTGGAAGCTGACGCGAATATTGGCTACATTATATTCACACCATGACTTAAATGAGTGGCGATCTTGATGGTTACAGACACGAGGAACTGATGATGAATGAAACGTCGTAGTTTGAGGTTATTGACTTAGTCTTTATTCATTTACACTCTGAATTTTTTTTCTACTTTGATATTGTGATGCGCTTATTTTTCAATTGAATTCTTACTAGAGGGACACGTACAAAAGCGAACCTAATCGATAGCGGTGGAATTTATTAACGATGCGTGGTAAGGTCCTCTCCCGAACAATTGAAGAGAATCAGTAGGTAAGTCCTGTTATGGATGTGAATCATGGACTCTTAGAAAATACTAGAGGGATTAGTTCTTCAGAAAGTATTCCAGTTAGCGAATGGACATCAATGCTTCACACAAGTGGAAGAGGATCTACTGTGCTGACAAACTTCAGTGATAAGCTTAAAACAATGTACTTTGTTACGAATAGGAAAATGAATCTATTACTCATTTATGCAGGCTCATTCTAAGATTAGCTTGTCAAAACCGTATCATCACACTTCCACTAGGGTGGCCCCTAACTAACCCCATAGCTTACGATGAACTTGGAGATCAGCTGGGTGAACTTCATACCGAATGTGTAACAAAGCGGACAAGATAATAGTTTTCACTCGCCAGAGTATCTAAACGCGCTTCTGATTGAAGCTGAGAAGGAATGCTTTATGTGAGGAGAGAGACAAATCTTGGTGACCCAATTGGTTCCATTCCAGTGCGTCTCTTATGTCATAACAACAATCGTTACAAACAAATCAATAGAACGGGCGCGGCGGTGACAAATAAGTATGTACTAGCAGAGTCTACAAACCGACGCGACGTACCCCGTACTCCGTCTACGAAAGAGAAAATGCCTCGATTATTTATGACGAACCATTCAAACGATGTAGAGACTATGAAGTTCGGCTATGTACATAAGATTGAAGATCCTTAATAAATAGCCACGTCATAATATACGAGTACGTACACCTTATATTCCTGCACTTAAGGTTGTCAAATAAGTGAACGAGTTGAATTTGAGTTTGTAAGTAAATATGGACGAGAGTTAGGTTAGGTTTGTGTTTGTTCAATGGCGAAGAGTAGTCAGGTCAATACTGACCCCCATTGTGATGCCCGTCGGGGAAAGAGGTTGTCTCTTACCCTGTATTCAAACTACATACTGTGCTGCTACAGACAAACCATCCTGATGAGTTGATGAAGTTCATTATCTTGTCTATTGATGAGCTGGAAAGCACGTCTAGGTCGTTGAAGAAGTGACTCCATAGGAATTTATAACTGTTGGAGACATGGGCAGCGACGTAGGAATTGGGTTGTGTCTTCAAGAGTTCCCTCATCTTTTAAGCCAATTTTCTTTATGTGGTACCGCAGAATATTGTGCCCCGTTATGATTTCTACGAGGACAGGTATTTCCTATCTTGGTACTGGTTTCATTGAAGGACGGCCATAGCATTTTTGTGGTATTACAAGTATTTAAGGCGGTTCATCTAACGTTCGAACCTATTGTGGCTTTTCTCCCTGCTTCAAGTTTAAGTCTGCAAGGCGGGATGTTCACAGAGGGATCAGCTTGTTCGGAAATAGCTAACTTGCTAATTCGTCTCCTTTCTCATTGCTTGAAATGCCTTCATGTCTCGGAACCCAGCATTTCTTTCTGGTGCAGTTATGGCTTGTATTGCTGCCTGGCTATCAATAAAGAAGGTAATACCTCCAGGTGGTATTGCCCTTACCACAGACTCACGGGCTACTGTAGTCACTGCCAGGATCTCTGCTTGGAAGACGCTACTATGGTCGGGAAGGCGTATCGATTTGGATTTACCCAACGATTCTGAGAAGACACCTGAACCTACCCCAGTGTCCAGTTTAGATCCTGTCTGTAAATATGGCTATGGTTTTCATGTTAGGTACGAGTCCTCTCCATTCTTCCCTGCTGGTATAGGCGCTGTGATGTAGTCCGTGACAGGTACACACACGGCCAAAGTATTTCTGTAGAATCATCGAATGTCCCTTTTCGTTCAATGTCCAGTTTACAGATTGGTTGATGCCCATGGTACTAATTGCGGGTGATAGTTGTATTATGTCTAGCGGAAGCAGGTTGAGGATAGCCTCAAGTCCTGCGGTTGGAGTTGTCCTCACCTTAAACCTTGTCTTAAAACCTTCGTTAACGCCTTTAGGTAAGTGGCCTTATTGGTTGCCGGCCACCATATGAGACTGCCGTCAATATAGGTCTTAAGAACTTAATTTTGGGAGATGGTTTTTTCGAAGATTCTGCAGGAGCATCCAAGAGCATCCATGATATCCATAGGTCCTCACGTGTTTGTATCACAAAGTAGGACGGGAATAATGAGGTGATCTAGCAATAAGATCGAACAGTTTTTAAAAAATCATAAAATCGTTAATTTTTCTATAAAAAAATGTATTTGCAGGTTCTGATTTGTCATAGCATAGCATTTGAGAAAATTAAGTGTGGAAAATCACATCTGTCATGTGGTGGCCACGATCAGCGATGCACTTATGGAGGCGTTTTTTGAAGTTGGCAATTGGCATCCAGTCATTCGTCCATCCAACATTCGTCGGTCGATTTGGATGGCTTCCACGGGAATGGCTTCCTTCAACTTTTCCAGTGTCAGGGACTTGTGCTTGTAAACATGTGTCTTGACCCCACAAGAAATAATCGCACATGGAGGCCAGTGAATGTCACCAAACATGGAAATTACGCTACCAGGGAAGAGAAGATCAATAACGGTCACTGATGCATTTGTGTCGGCTGTTGCCCCATCCTGTTGAAACGTCAGATCGGTGTTCATATTCATCGTAGTTCAGGCAACGCGGTGCTTTATCGTTCATGTCTCCAACTGGTAAAAATATGCTAAGACCTCACAAACATAACGCTGCGTGCTGCACAGATGTCGTCCCAATAGGGAGGAGAATAATAGCCATTTCAAAAACGACTTCAAACATCTCACCTCTATTAGCTCTCCCGTCTTAAGAAACCCCAGAATTTCTAATTGGAAGGTACTCTTTTTATCCGGGAGTGGTATAGACACTTTCAGGTTTGAAGCCTTCCTAATGTGGTGCACCAAATTTATCAATCTAGTTCTTCCAGATTAACGAACCTGACCGTCGAAAGTTAAGTACATTCGCCAAGAAGAACAAATTGAAGTGAAGTTTTTTTGTAATAACCTTGAAAGCATTTTTCCTCTTCTTTTTCTTAATAAAAACAAATCGTATTTTTCTCGGGCTAAAATCGAATTCTTACGAGACTCTTTGGGAACAGTTTGGGAAATATGTATGTATTTAAAAACAAGTATACAAAACAATAAGCATGCGATGGGAAACATTAAAAATGCAACAATTGCACGCATTGATAGCACATACAAATTACACAAAATTCCTAAAACTATAATATCTATGGAAGCACTTTTAGTATCACCTGTTCTTTGGATTAGACGCGATACATTCACCACATTGTTATTTACACCTTTCTCATCGTTCATTGCATCCAAAATGCAGGCTTGAACTTCCATCGAATTACGTCCGTTGTTTAACTGACAGAAAGACGTAGCCGTCGTCGATTCCATATACAAATCATTAAGAAGTTCATATTCGCACTTCGAAACATTTAGATCTAGAGACACATATTTTGTTGTGAGGCGTTATACACGAAAAATAAAATCATAAAAAAAAACAACAGTGAAATTCAAAGAAAACAATCTATATAAAGACACTAGGTGCAGAATTGGAATGTAAGATAAAAAGGAAGGTATAAGCACAGGAGCATGCTAATGATATGTGGTTCTGTAGTCATGCATTCGTGCGCGCATAGTGACTTTGGGACAAAAAGCAGACGATCATATCGTAACTACTGTGTGCAAAGGCGAAGTAAGTTGCCTTGATTGTTTGTTCTTACCGGCTTCTTCCAACTCCCGGATGGCCTCGGACATGTCGTTCTTCAAATCATGAAAATCACCGTTGTTTGCTATGTTTAGAGTTGGCGACTTGCTGTTGGTATTGCTCAGCTTGGGCGCCTCCATAGGGGTGTCTGCGACAATCTCGTATTCACCACTTGTACTTATAGAATCAGAAGATTTCGTACTGAGATTATCATCCATGACGCTTGTCCAGGTTTAACCTGCACTCTTTTCAATTCAAAGTGATTTCCTCGATTGGAGTGTTGCACTTTAGGCTATCAGCACAAGTCGAAGCATCCTTTTTGTAGAGAGTCATCTAGATGGAGCACTGGCAATTATATGTAATTCACTGAAATGAAAGAATACATAAAATTGTGAGTATAATGCACTCTGGCAAATCGATGATTAATCGGTGCTGCATCAGATGTAGACACCTTTTCAATTGTAATTTCGTGTACACAGAAAATGAGTAAAAACTTCCTTCAGTACCGGGTAATGCGTGTATAATTTTCAAAAACCGAATTTTCCGCTATTTACACAATTAATTGCTCCAATTAGTGTTGTAATTCGCAGGAAATTAAGTAGATTTTAAGTTTTTTTTTTCCTCAATCGTCTGTCAAAATCGATGACGATGGCCATCGGATCGTGAAAATAAATATTTCTATTTGAATTATAGACGCTGCAATTTATTACTTACCATGAAATGGTTGGTATTTTATGTAATAACAAAATGCAATTTGTTTATTGGTAATTTTTGTTCGATTAGAAATGGATGAGGATTTGGATTTTGCACTTTTCTTTTATACGAATTTGAGTTCTACACTTCTTTTCTCAGCTGCGTGATGTACCACTCTCACACTTAGGCAACCATACTCTACTTATTACTCACACAGTTAAAAGACGAGGTTCACGTATTCGAATGTTTACATCTTTTTTATTTGCAAACAAATATGTGGGAGCGAAATAAAAATCTACAAAGTGGATTGGTTGAAGCAGAGTGGCATGCTATTGCGGCGCCATTTATGTTTATTTTCCTGGACATGTCAAACGTCGGTATTGTAGGTTCCAGAACACGAAAATATGACTTGCAGGTGGCGCTTCATATAAATGAAAGCATTCAACTAATTGGTGTTGATAAGCATATTCAGTGGCAAACAATTGTTTGATTATGCTTGAATACCACATATTTTTAGCCAGATTCGCATTTGAAGAAAAGTTTTGTAAACGCTAGTACGTTTTTCGCCGCAAACCATTTAATTCCGATTATACTTGCGTACCAGACTAAAATAAAAACGGGGTTCGCATTAAAAGTTATCTTTTTGTGTAGCGTGGAAACAGATTTATCTAGTCAAGTCGTTATTAATACGTTCTTTTAGATGTTTTCATGCGCCCCACATTTTCTTAAATACTTTCATAGTGACATGAGCAGCTAATTTGTCAATTCCTGTAGCTTAGTTATTAAACATTCGACTAACCTCATGCCATTTTAAAATTCATAGGTGTATAGAGGTGTACTCTGATGTCTGACCATGTTTTACGATTGGTGGCTGCTTTTGCCAAAATTGTTGATTTTTACATACCAACATATTTCGTGGTCGTTTAATTCGTCGCGTTTCCATTCGAAGGACTGCCTCGCGCTTGGTCTGCCTCAGTCTGTGACCAATCAAAGAACTATTGTTTCATTATATGTTACAATTTTTGGTTGGATATGATTTGCGGTCATGGATGTTACAAATGTATCACATACGGCCGCTTACGTTTGCCTTTAGCCTACTCAAATTAGTGGTCAAGATTTTCCAGGTTTCGCTGGCTAACTCCAGTACGGATATAATGTTGGATTCGGAGAGTCTTAGTTTGGTGCATAGTTTTCGGAGTTCCATATTGAAGAATTTTAGTTCACGATTTATGCGAAGAGCTACCCGACAGTCGCTTCCATTTTCAGACTTTTTTGTACAATTACAGCAATTTACAGCACTAAACAACAGTCTTCCCACTTTATTTACTTTCTTACCCTTTATGCGGCAGTGCTCGCCTGTCAAATACCACAATAAATTTAAAAAAATTAAAAAAAATAAAATGAAACAATTTGTTATGATTTCCCAATAGTTTATTATTATCAAAACAATGCATAATCAATTTGTGTATTTAAGTATTTTCATTTTCTTAGATTTTACATATTATTATTATAGATTTTTTTTTATTATTTTATAGTAATTTTCTAATAATTGAAAATATCAATCAAAATACAAATATCATATATATATAATTATATTTATAAAAACAACTTAACTGTATGCGTAAAAAATGTACAATATTAAAAACAGTTTCAACTTAAGCTACATATATGTATATATCTTAATAAATATTAAATTGCAGAATAAATCATATATATAATATTATTATAATTATATAAAAAAAAACCAAACTCAAATTATTATCAGAGAAGCTTTCGCTAAAATAATTATAACATTGGACTATCTAACGTGTGTGTCTTCGTATTCAATATATAAAATAATTAATCTAATTTTTTTATACAAAATAAATTTAATAATATATAAATGTATATACTTTTTGTTTTTAAGAAATCGTAATCTTATTCATAAATTATTATATGTAATACATAATTATATAAATGTGTTTTTATTTTTGTGGAGGTATAAATGTTTTTTATTAAAGTTTAAATTTAAATTTTTCTGTTTTTCTTAATTTATATTCTTAAAAAATTTAGCTATTCTCTTTTTTATCTAGGGATGGTATATTTAAAATGTGTAAATTTAACATTAAATTTGAATTGAAAGCCTTTCCTTTAATGAGTTAATTCAATGAATTTAGTGATAGTTTGAGTGGACTTCAAGAGTCATACTGGCCTGTTTCATGAAACCTTGTGTGTGTGTGTGGTATTGCCATCAGGTCAAAATATTACTAGATTTAGTAGATGATAAAATGAAAAAAATAGTACAGAAGTTAGGTATAAAGATGAATTAATTCGGAATTTAGCGAACCAGCTTTTAGTTCAGTCGGGCAGAAATTTTGGAAACATAAAGATGTTTATGGAATGAAGACAAAAAACAAATCATGTAATAATTTGTAAATTATTGAAACGGGTCAAAGTTCGGCAAAGAACTGCATATTACTTGAAGGTAATCAACCAAAAACAAATAACTTCGAAAGCTATTTAAGGGGACGAACAGTAACAGTAATCGGATGAAACGGAAAAACATTGCGCCCATAACTTAAAAAAAAAAACATACGATCCAAACCAGCGGATCTTCAGCGCTGACAGATAAATGTCGGTATCAGTTGTTTTTTTTTTATTTATCTTCTTCAAATGAAATTGTTAGTTTACATTTTAAAAATTCATATTGTAGCAATGCTTTGGAGTAGTGATGAATGCCCATAAGGCAAACAGATCTTATTCGCATCCGGGAACAGATAATGACAAAATTCAATCCATTTGATGACCAGATATAGAGTCAATAAAAGGACAAACATTTATTTGAAAAATTCAATGTAGTTATTTTCAGATTTTGAAATGTTTTTTTATAATGTCTAAGGAAATCTTCACTGAACGAAATAAAAGATAAGCTCGTGGAAAGTACACAGTATAATAATTTGCTGAGACTGCGAGATTCTTGGTTGAAGGTACGTAGCTACCAAGAGGGTGCGGGCATAGGCAAGCATTTTAATTAAGGCCTCGCACAGTCCACGCGTTCATCAAAAGCTTTAAACTGACAATAACTTTCTGCCAATCGTTTCCATCTCTTGATGGTGGTCTAGGCTGGGTTATAGCTATATAGTCCCATTCGATCTTTAGGTCAATATTTATGAGTCCCTTTTTGAATAAATTAACATTTTAAAGAAAAGTTACGTCGTTTTTCATTACAAAAATCATCGTTTTCTTGTGATTTTGTGACGTTCAACGCCTTAAAGCTTAAAGAATGACAGTGAAATTGCTCACATGACGCTCGTCGTACGCTAATGGGATCCACTTTTCACTCAGACATCGTATCGGCCATATTTTAATGTCTTTCGGGCAAATTATGTTATATGACATTCAATTCACAACATGTTGTCAACGAAGGGACAGTTGAAAGCGATTTCTCGCATTAAATGACATAGACATAGACAATTTAGAAAACCAGCCGTTAGCCGAAAATAAGAGAAGGCATAGATTGTGGGTGAATGCATTCTTTAGGAAGCGAGAGCTACACGATTTGGAAGCGCTCTGCTTGTACATATTAATTAAATTCAAAGTATCAATCTGGGAATGACGAAAATCAGAATTGTCGTTACTCCTCTCTTCTCCCTCAGCAAGAAAGTAAGTCAGACTCTAACCTCAAAAACTAGACTTATTTGTTGCCAATTCACTGATAGGTCCTTCAATTTTTCAATGATTGCTGACTGACTTGTCAAAAAAAAATCGTTTTTTAGAAAATTTTGATCAATTGCTTAAGTTTGTTTGACGAACGAGTTTTATAATTCAAAAGCAACACTATGAGACCAAGGTTGAGTACAACGATTAAGTTTTTTCGGTTGCATTTTACTGATAGCTATAACTGGGGCCTAACCTTCAATTACTCAGTTTAATTACTATGGTAATGTAAATAACTATGCTTCACAGACAGACATTTCTCGTTAAAAATAATCACAATACGAATAGATGAAATATTAGGTAATATTCGAGTAGTGCGGTCCATAACTTTTCACTAAACTCCGCGAATTAACATTTTCAATTCACATCCCAATGTCAATTTGTTACATGACTATCTTAACCGTTTCATAAATTTATTATCTTACTCTGCAACACAGCCGAACTTTCCACATATCCGCTTAAAAATTTAATTTTGTCTTACATTTTCCCAGCAGTTTGCTCCTATTTTTCTTAACCACTTTCTCATAATTTAATTTTTTTTCATACTTTGAAACAACATTTTTGCTTTTATAATGAAATCGGAAATTCTCAAAATACTTGTGTCTTAATGTTAAAAATTTGTTATGTGATTTTGCTTCTCAACAAATATGTAATTTTATTAAATTTAATTTATTTCTTTAAATATTTCTTATGGAATTTTTGCTTGTATAAAAAAAACAACCTTAAGGTAGGCATATAATATATATATATACTTTATATTCTCTATATGTTTGTATCGTTACATATTTCAATTTTGTCTTTGTTTGAAAAAAAGGCTGTGTGATTTAATTTTATTTTTTTTTTGTATATTTGGTTTTGAAACATTGTGTACTTTCTTTTATCATAATATTATATAAAATTTGTATTTTTGTTTACTTAAAAAAATTGTATTGTTTTTTTCTTTTTCGTAAAATCACTCAATACATGTTTGTGTAGAAAAATCGGCAGTTTTATTCTGGTAAATATTGATTTTACGCACAATGTTTTACTTTGTGGCGAATATTTCATAATTATGCATAAAAATACTCTATAATATTTTATTGGTGAGGATTTTCTTATACATTTTTTGTTTGGATAAATATATATAAATATTTTACACAATATGCAAATATGATTTAATTAATGAGGTCCAAATGTTGTGTTTTATTTTGTCCGAAAAGGTTAATAATGCATTTGATTTTTTTTTTTGTTTTCATAAATTTGTATAATATACTTAACGTAAATCTTTTAACTAAAAACACTCCAATAAACTCTTTCGGGTTTGCCATTGTGAATGTTTTGCAAAAATCACAATGGAAAATATTTCCTATCTCAGCGATGGCTATCTTCTTTTCCTTATAATTTAGAATTGGTTATATTTTATGCATTCATTTAATAAATATATTTCTAGCCAATAGTTTTATATAATTTTATTTTTACTAATCACAAATAAGTTAAAATAAATGTCTTAAATTTTCCTATCAACATTAATGTGTTCTTTCTATAAATCCGAAACAGTCTTTTCATAAAAAAAGGGAAAAGAAAAAACAAAAACTGACATAACCAAGACGAAGGTTTTGGGAAAAAATAAACTGATGGCGAATAACCAAATGTTTGAATTAAATCAAACGTAACAATCTTTTTGCTTACAATCACAGAACGTTTCATTATATTTATATGCACACATCATAGCAGCCTTTCCATAAATTTTTTTTTTAAATTGATATGAAAAACTTATTTTAGAAAATTTTAAAATTAAATATTCTGAATGCATTTTTATAAATAAGTACAAATTCCCAATAGAGAGTTTATTTTTTTATATTATATATATTTACTAATTGAATAGGTTTTTTGTGTATCATTGTCTAAATTGTGTATTTTGTTATTTCGTTGTACTTTTTTTTATATTTTATTATTAAACATAGAATAGTGTATAATATCTTAAAATTGGGACTATACAATTTATTTTTATTTTTCATTAATATGTGAAACCTTTCTGAGGATGTATTATTTTGTTTTGTCTTAGAAAACTTAATTTAACTGATTTGAATTAGTTTGTGTCTATATTTTCTATAAAAATCAAATGATAAAACAGCTTTTAAGAAATAAGGCACAATTAACCAAAAAAAAGTACGTATACGCCCCGAATGCCCAAGTAGAGCATTATTTTCGACAGGGAAGACGTAGTAATATCCAGGAGATCGGATTATGCTTGACTTGATGACCAAGTGCGCGACTTACTTGGGTATACGCCGATAATAGTCGACAAAAGAAAAATCAGATATTTAAAGCATAGTTATCCTTACTGTCAGTACGAAAGAGTTTGGGAACAAGAACGAGTACGAGCAAATATACTTTTTAATCCTTAAACTCACTCTCATTCATTTTGAGAGGAATTTAGCTGCCTAATAAATAAATACTTATTGGGCTTATTACGTCCTATAGGTAGCTTCTCGCAACCATCGTATATCAGTTTTATGGCGTTTTTGAACTGCTGAATTGAGAAGCTTAGAATCTTCCAAATGACATTAATACTGCCGGATGTTTGGTAGATCCGAGGTCATGGAAGAGTAAGGAAAGAAAATTCGTCTGAATTAGAGAGAGTTGATTCGACGGGGGAACTGCATTATCGACGCTAAACATTTATTCAAACAAATCATTTCTGCAGTAGCTGTATTTTAATGGGCCTTCGAAAATGTCGAATGTCTGATGATCATACATTTTATTTCAATAGTAAATAATGTATTAATAAACTTTTGTCAATTCAATAAAGAAATCGCGTGACAGTAAAAGAACCGTGTGACACTTTGTAATCGGATCGCACTAGTATCAATGCGGCTAGGGAAAGAGAAACAGCTTCCTAATAACGTTCGTAGGTACCTATAATTCAGTAAAATATAGATCACAACGCGACTGATGAGGGTAGAAATTAGCTTACGCCTCAAAATATACTCTATTTCATTGCCTGGTTAACAATCAAGCCGAATAGTATGCTACTTATTTTCTCGATGCTTTGATTGGCTGTCATATAATTTTGGAAGAAAGATAGATTTAGGCTTAGTGCAATCATTTTGAAAACAAGTGTCCATGTCAGTTCAAGATTAGGGTTTTTTTTGGTTTGACTTTTTTTTCAAATTATTATTCTGAAATTAAAGGCCATATCCAAATGTCTAGTTCCCTTAAGCTAAATTTGCCTGAACTATGGCCCTTATTGTGATTGTCGATCAGCGATCGTCACGACAATTGTCGATTGCGTCGATTGATTTTAGGTATTCGTACGCACAAATTTTTGTTCACTTCCAAGAGAAAGCATCGACTAGACATTTGTAATCGACTACAAGCCACAGTCAAATCGACACATATCATACCACATACCATTATTTGTATAACTACACTAATTCACAATTTATCGAATTTCAAGACAAATAGTGTCAACTGGGCTAAATAATTATCCTCGGATAATTTTCTGACACTTATGAAAGTGTTGAAAGAGAAGTTCATCAAAATCAAATCTTAAGATTTATCGAATTTTAGGCAATTAATTGAATGAAATTCAGTGTTTTTTTTTCTCTTCAACATTCTCTCAGCATTGATCAATACAGGAACAGGATCGTAAAAAGTCAGATAAATTACGTCATCCAGATGTCAGACTTAGTAAATGTGTGTTTTGAACGTACCTATTAGTTCTTACTGTGGCCGGGTTGCTATCGCAATAATTTACCTACTTAGCTCAGACAGTAACTGAAACGGTCCGCTAAGCGATTGACATGAAAGTGACAATTTTTTGTTTGTGTTTTTTTTTCATTCGAAACAATATTGTCGTCGTTGTGATATTCAGGTCCTTTTTTTTTCTAGTGAACTTTGCTAAAACTAGCAGAAAATCAAGAAACAGACCAATCACAGGTCGTAAAATATATTTTCGCTAACGAATTTCGCAGAAGGGAACGCGCCGGATAAATGCAGTGGCAAGTGGACGCAGACTAATATCGATTTTTTTTTTGCTTTGTTCGATTGGCATCCCGAATCGGAGAGTTCTTCCGGACGGTTTCGGACGACCAACCGAAAACGACATAATTCATAAATTCTGACAGCCCTCATCAAGTAATTGTGGGAAGCCAGCAGACTGATTTAAAGATTGTTTCTTTTTGTTCATATGCACTGACAAAACTAGGACGCATATTTTCGCAGACATTTCAATAAAGAATTTTGCTTTTTTTATACTTTTTGCGCACTAGGGGCTCTATTTTATGTCAATTTCCATTGAGCTTTTACCGTTTTCCTCTCAGATCTTAGTTCCTGCCCAATGGAACATGAAATGATATCACTTTTTGTTCTGCATTTGGGTTGGTGTGTTATTTTTGACAGTCAGCTATTTTTTAATTGAAATTTGTGTTTACAAATGTATGTGTGAATCTTGCTCTCGAATCGATCCCGGGGAAAGGAGTCATTTCAAGTACCTAATTGCGCTGCCTATACGAACTCGCTAGACATGGCACAACTCAACTAGTATATCGGTTCCACCGGAGGAGGAGAATCTACCTTTCGTAAGACAAAATGTAATAAACGCATTCACGAAGAAAATCGGACCCATGCTGAAGTCTATTAACACTAAAGAGATCCTTCATAAGCAAATTGATAGCTGTCACAACGGAACTGTGCATCATTGAAAGGCATTCCCCTAGGTTGGGCCTCCCTTCAAACCATTTCTGCATGAATGAGGAAGAGGAAAATACTCACCCCTATTGTCGTTGTCGTTTACGACTCTAAAAAAAAACGCCACGACTGTTTGGTATTGGCGACTAAAAATAAACGACTTTTGTCGCGGCGACGATCGACAAATGGCGTCTGAAATGTCAAAAAATGTGGATTGTATTTTTCGACGACGATCGTCGGTATTGCGTGAGGCGTTTTGTGACGACGTTTTTTGTGGAAATGATACATTTCTGTCGTCGACAATTTTGCGGACGACTGTGTGATAATGTGTTAAAAAAAAGTATGTGTACTTAATTTTTAATTAACAAAAAGACAATTATAGTTATTTTGCAGAATGGAGATAACAAATAAAAGGCAATTTCTACATTTAGTAAGCGAAATGCAGGAAAGTATTCCTTTGGCAAAATCATACACGAAGGCCTAACAAAAGTGAGGTTAATCGGCAATGGGACGACATAGCCTTATCTATGAATTGTCTTGGATCATTTAAATCTACGCGCACAAGTAATGAGTTATTACACGACGTCCCTAATTAAGGCCATAAAATCATTAATATGATGAAAAACACAGAAAGAGGAATGATGCAGTACCTGGGTATCGTATTTTTGTATCCTTGCGGATGTGCCACAGGGGTATAAAAGCTGCAACTGATATAGTTTGCATTAAGTTTTAACAACTGCGTGATCAAGTGTTAAAGAAAAGATTGTGTATTTAATATTTAACTAACGAAAAGATAGTTACATATTCTTTAAAATGGAAATCAGAAATAAAAGACAATTTCAACATTTAGTGAAAGAAATGGAGGAAAATATTCCGTTGGCCAAATCGTTCACAAAGGTCCTAACAAAAAGTGATGTTATCTCTGAATTATCTTGGACCACCTTCGACTTCGTCTAGTCTAAAATACATTTAAAATCTTAAAATAATTGTTATTAACACAATGTATGCAATTTAAATTATTTCTACCACCTACTTAATGTCGGGCAAATCCAATGGATTGGATTTGGTTCGAATTTCCTTCCTTAACTTTACCAGCACTTTTTTCTGGTTTTCTTCTTCATCACTGCTTTCAAAAAAGATGTCACACTATTCATTTTTGATTTGTTTTATTAAATAATTAACCAAGTCACAAACAAAACACCAGACCAAATATAAATTCGTCGACTGAAATGTCAAATCCCATGTGTCATAGTTTGTGGAATGTATGTGGGATGTGAGAGTTCAGAGAGTCGCGTCGTTTCAGTTACGCAATACCAAATTGCAAGCGACTCGACACGACAAACGTCGCCAGTCGTTTGCGACAGACGACGACGACAATAGGGGTGACTGTTCTTCACTTCTTATGCACCTGCGCTGCTCGAAAAAGCCTATATCTAGGAGAGTACCTTCTTCGCCGATCTAATATAAGTAGCAGCAGCCTCTAGGGCTTTATTTTAATCTCCTGTTGGCTCAGCGAGATCATTAGATCCTATGGTGTCACAATGAGCCTACTCAGACTTAAGTGCAGCTGCACTTGCTGTGGTCTTTCACCTCAACCTAACCTACATAAGGGCTAATAAAGGCGTTGTAATGCGGAACACTGTGGAAGCAGTTTTGCGTCTACATAGAGTAAGACTCTAGATCTGTAAAGAAGTGGATCCTACCTTTAACTAAATAACTACAGTTATGACGACCCTGTCTGTAACAACAAACAAACAGAACAACTGAGGCGAATTCTCTCATACAAAATTATATAGATAGGTTCCTCCTGCCTCATGTCTCCTCCTTCTACATAAGAGGAAAATGTATAGTAACAAATTTTGAGTTGTCAGGGTTTGTATTTCTGCGAAAGAAGTAAATTTGCGAAGTTTTGCCTACAGGCAACTCTTAAAAAAGAAAAATATCCAAAAATTACAACTGCATTTTCTGGGATATTGAACCTTTGATTCTTTCGACAATATGTAGCTAGCTTATAAATAAAAAATTAAACTCATTCTTGTGCTTACATAACTTTGTGCTAAACAAAAAAAAGTATGCGAATTACACAAAATTTAACAAAATGTGTCTGCAGAAGAAAACCAAAAGCAAAATTATCTGGACATCACATGCAGGAACAGAACGCAACTAATAAACATAACCCATCTTCGAACAACATAAAAAACAAAATCTTTTTTTTTTTAATTTAAAAATATTTATTCCTAAAAAAAATATATATTTCATATAATATATTTAAGAATTGGTATAGAAATAATAATAATAACTAAAAATAAAATAATAATTATTTATACACTTGTTCTTTATACAATAACTATACACAGAAAAAAGGCATTATTTACTAAAAAAAATAAATCTTACAAAACTAAAGCAAAATAGAAGATATTTTCATTTATCAATCTAAAAGATAAAATAACATGCATATAGCAAAAAGAAAACAAATTAACAAAATTTACAATAACATAAGACTAAAATCCATTTATAAAAAAAACTGTACAGTTATATTTTTTCGTTTAATTTTTAACGATATTATTTAAAAAAAAAATTAAATTAGGCAGTGATCCATGGTTGGTGGTCCAATCAATAAGTTTTTTTTTTACAATCGATTAAAAATAAAAATATAAAAAAATATGTACTCATATATAAATACATTTATATGCTTTAACGGTAATATTACACATGAATTGGATCTTGGCAATAAAGCTAATAACTTAATAATAAAAAAAATTAAAAACTAATACATACATAATAATTAACAACAAAAGGGTAGGTAATTAAAAAAGAAAGTAAGCGGTACGCCTAGGTCGCACATACTTGCTCGTATATCGTTGCTGTTGGTGTGCAGAATATTCTCTAGACTTCACAATTTTACAACAATCTATGGCAGGACCTAGACTTTGATTTTGACACCAAAAAATCAGTTAAAATTTCAAGTAGGCAGTTAATGAAACAAAAATATAAAAAAAGAATGTACAAAATGGTCGAAATGTGCCAATAAACAAACAACAATATTAATTAAGGCGATTCATTTTGATCGATACAATGCACAAACTTGAAACAACCCTGCACATTTCGAGGTTAAAACATTATTTTAAATTTTTTTTTACTTCACATCATAAGATTGGTCTAAAATTCGAAATCAAAATTTTATAGGAGCAAGTTGATAGTAAAATAACATTTTAAACAAAAAAGTATGTCCAGCATTTTCTTAGAAATTATTAAAAAACAAAAAAGCATTTAATAATATTTATATATAAATTAGACAATGTACAATTTTTTGTTATTATTATTTTTGTTTGAAAATAAGTTACATATTTAATAATTTTTTTTTTGTATTTTACTATATTTGACCTAAAGTAATTTTGTTTACTCATTTTTTGGGACTTGTGTGTCCACTGTAAATTTTGTTCTAAATTCGAAATATTTTCTTTCATTTAAATTTGCTATTTCTGTGACGGTAAACATTTCTTTAATTTTTGTTTTTGTTTTTTAAAAAAGAATGTGTTATATGTGCTGTAGTAAAGCCCCTTCACGCATCACACATTTATTAACTTGTCTACACTCCGTTACAGTCAATTTCGACAATGTCCTTCGGCACGTCGACAAATTGATAGACCAATCTCTGTCCATCGACCTTTGCTAGGATACCTCGCTGGTAGTAATACCTTAACGCACGGCCCATTGTTTCGTAGTTCATGTCTGGCTTGTTCTTGTGCATACCCCAGAGGCGTGAGACTGCCTTCGAATCGACAAGCTTAAAAACACCCTTTTCTCTGTTGGTCCACTTGATGAAACGCGGACAATATTCACGATCCTGCAGGAGCTTCAGTAGGAACTCCCACAGATAGGTGGTGGAACCCTCTCGGCTGCGTCGCTTGACACCCATTTCGATCTTCGGCTTGCGTGGTTTCTTGAGTTTTCGTGGTGGAAAGCCAAGCTCCAGCATGTAGGAGAGATCATAATTCACACTAGATGTCGCCGGTTGGATTACACTTTGCGGATGTAGACCAAGGTTGGGGCCGATTACACCTGCGGCTGCTGCGCTGTTCCCGGCCGTGGAATGTGGATGGTGATGATGGTGATGCGGGTGGTGTTGATGGTGCTGCGCGTGCTGCTGTTGCTGGTGATGTTGGATGGAATGATGCGATGGTTGGGCACCATTGTTGCTACGTGGCGGGGATGGTGTTGTAAAGTGTGGTGAATTCGTGTAGGCATTTGTACCGACACCGCCACCACCTCCTCCTCCTCCGCCGGCGCCACCACCACCGGCATTTCCTCCACCACCGGTATTGCTTCCGTTACCGGAACCACCTCCGGACGGCATTTGAAGGTAATAGTTGTCCGGCACTGTAAAGTAAAAACAAAGCCATTAGCAAGAGCTGAATACATTTTTTTTAACGCGCAGTTAACATTAAATTGCTGTATCAAAATTTACTGCCAATCGAATTAGAATTTGTTTGCAAAAAAAAAGAAATACAGAAAAGAAAAGAATCACTATAAAGAATCATCATGCAGAAGCAGAGAAGAGTGGAGTGACCCTGTATGTGTTGATTTGATATTCAGCGCAATTTCAGTGCGCGCGGGTGCCTGTGCGGTGCATATGCACAGGCACACATATGCATAGTATGCGACGTCGTCGGTCGTGTTCGTGGTTCGTATCGTATTATCAGCGTGAGGGATGCTAAATTTTTGAGAAAATATATATATTTTTTTTTATTCCGTTTTATTTTAATTTCTCTAAGCTTGTTGCTGGCTTGTTTTGATTAGCGCAGCGACAAGGGAAAGCATAAGAGTATAGGGGGCGCAATCGGGGCGATGATGAAGATGCGCGAGAGGTTTAAAAATATTTGTATTGGTTTGGTACGAGGTATGTGGGTAGTATAGATGTTTTTTTTTTTTGCATTTATTTTTTGCTTAAATTTAAATGTTGTTTTCGTGTGCGCATTAGGGGTGGTGCACGAGGGGCCACTTTCGGTTGGTGTCAATGAATTTTTGATGTCTTGGCCTTGAATTCTAGTTTAAAAAGTTCAACGAAAAAAAAAAAACAATGTTATACGCAGAGAGAGTGAGAGACGCTGTTGAGTGATTCAGTTTTTTTTTTTTGCATTTTTGTGTTTTGTTTTTGGGTTTCGTGCATCTTTTTAGCATATTTTCGGAACACTATTGGACTGACGGGATTTAGTTTACTTTTTCATTAGGCTTGTATACGGTTAGCTAACAAATATTTTAACTGTTAGATAAGCAAATGATGGTTGTAGATGAATCAGATTAATTTCAGTAATATATTGCACCATCAACGAGCTGAATATAACTATAGACTTTTGTCTATATTTAGGTTGTTTGTCATACGTAAATTATTATCTACGAACAAATAAAATAAGTTCGATCGTTTTAGAGAAAAATATGGTTCTATGCTTCGGTTGTTATATTTTTGACACTTTTGGGTTGGAGAATATACGAACTGCTTGATGCGTTGTGCTGTCAATTATTCTGTCATTTTGTCATTTAGAATTTGTGGGTTAGTTATACAATAGAAAAAAAAGTCAAATACAATATTGGCAACCACCTACATATTATTTTTTATGAATATTTTTGGCAGCATTTTTGACACCAATTATAGATAAATGGGTGCATTCACGAAAACTCTAGATTTTGTAAAATTATCAATGAATATGTTTTTCTACTTTTGACTACTATAGCATTTGTCAATTTGGCACAAAGGGATGATAAATCGAACAAACTTTAATCCTTATCAACAAATTGCACCAACTGCTGTCAATTTGACTGATGTTGTAAGTTGGACTAATTAAAAATGTCTTTAAAAATGTCGATTGAAAGAAAAGGGCGATCGCTATACTAAAAATGTTTTGTCAGCATTGTCATTCAGTTCGAAAATCCGTAAAAGCATACATTGGTGAGCAGTTCACATTTCTGCGTCTCAAAGAAATATATATCTAAAATCAATGTTTCCTCTAAAAAAAGGAGCTATTCTGAAATAGAATAATTAGAAATGTCAACTGTGAACAATTGATTTGTAGATCCTATTTATTCAAATAGCAAATATCTTTCACACAACAGGAGCAATCATTTATTCAGGGTTTTAAAGACATTTTCAAAATTAAATTCATGTAAGACTGCCTGGTTAAAAAAAAATAAATAGGCGGCGCAACAGGCGGTAGACACCCAAGTCGTAGCTTCTCGCAACCATTCGTTTTTGTGTGAGTTTCTATTTTTTTTGAAACGAATGGAAGGGACCTACAATTTTATGCCGAGTCCGAACGGCTGAATTGAGAAGCTTTTTCAGGACAGTCATACTCTCGGATGTTTGTCAGACGTTCGCGAGAGGTGGCGCAGTAGAAAAAACCTTAAGATGTAATTTGTGTTTTTCCGGGGATCGAACCTGGGATCCCTCGCACAGTAGTCCAGCACACTAACCACTGCGCTACTGCGCCCACTTGCCTGGTTAGGTAATATAAATTTGACAGTTAAGACCGGTATCTTGCTCGCGCTAAATTTTATCTCCCATACAAAAATGTATACAGAGATAACATTTAGCGAGGCAGTTTAGCAAAGCAGTATCCAGTTATGCACGCTAAATTCTTAGTTTCATATAGATGGAACACACTAAATTAATGTCAGTCGGGTATAACAATATTGTGTGTTATACGTATCTACTACGTACAATTTTGCTATACTCGGCTCAGAATAAGTCTCCATTGATATAGCTCACGAAAGAATTGTCTGGTACATTAAATCGGCGCTAAAATTTTGACATTTCTGAAACTAAACAAATTCTGAATTGACTATTTTCATTGAATACTTGAAAATTTCCAATTTTCAATCGAAACTCTTGTTTATAATGGTTTTCGATAAGACTTCTCGAAACCTACTGTGCCCAACATTTTTGACACTTAAGTTTTACCTTCTCGTAACTCGGACAGGTGGCAGCCTATTCAGCTGTCAACGAGTTGACGTTTATATTGAATTTTGTGGAAAATAAAATATTTATATATTTTTGTGAATTTGTAAATATGGATTCAGATTATGATTTAGATTTGAAAACGACATTGTTTAGTGGTATAGTTTTACATTGTTTTCACTAAAGTTAGGCGTCCTTTGGCGATTACAATCCATTTTGAAATTCAAATAAATTTTCAAATTATGCTGTAGAAGACATTTTATTGTAAGTGCTGCCAAGTTTTTTGGTACCATTTGAGTATTTTGAAATGACGCAAAATATGCATGAGTGACACTTATCTGGTCGTCTCCACTCAAACTTAATCTATACTTAAGTGCACACTGTAAAACTGGGCATAAATGATAACAGGTCCATATAGGACCTTTTCTCAAAGATTTTTTTTATTTTTCTAGTTATTTTTGGGACGAATGGAACCTACAATTTTATGCAGAATCCAAACGGCTAAATTGAGAAAACGGCTGAACTCAGAAGAATTCAACTCTTAGATGTTTGTCCAGATGTTTGTCTGCGAGAGGAGGTGGCGCAGGAGAAAAAAAACCTTAAAAAGTACATAATTTGTATGCTCTTCCTGATGGATTTGAACTAGGACCCCACCTTAATACGAGACACGTTTTCCGCAATTCATAGGTATGTATAATGAATTATAACACATAATCCCCTGCTAGATCCGTCCGTCTTAAAACTCCAGGTTTACTGTTAAAAAAGTACATGAAAAATATGTCGCAATCAGCCATTTGGATTGCTCAATGTACCTACTTGCTGTTTCTTTTACAGGAAACAAACGATCGCATAGGCACCTATACGTTCATCATATTGTACAGAAACAAACCTATCCATCTAAACAAATATGATTGAGAACACTGCACGATGATAGCTCCTCGTTGTTGAAACACCTCGCGATTCGCGAATAGCGTCCTCTCGTCCCACCACCCCAATTCCCCTTACTGGGGGATACCATTCTCTATTTTTAGATTTACAACGAGAGTGTGCATAACACACGACTGCAATATGTTGCACAAAAGCACACAGCAAACACACATACACATATCCGTCTCGTTGCATATACACGAGTGTGTTTCTGTTTAGCATCCTAGAGGAGAAAGTAATTCAATTAGAAAGAGAAACCTGCGCAAACCAGCAGAGATAGATAGAGCAATAAAGGGGTCAATGCAACGAGATGCCCTTCAACTGAATAGATACAATAAAATTGATCCACATACACTTTGGTAAATAGACTAGGATGGTAGCATTTCTGTGTGTGTGCGTGTGTGTTCGGTTATAGGAAATAGGAAATAGGGATGAATAAGGTAGGTATACAAGATAATGACTACAATGGCACCCTTATGTCAATTCGTACAACCAATGGAAATGAAAGAATATTGAATTCAGGATGACATTTTATGACGACTCCTTACAAGGGTGTGTCGTGAGGAGATATAAAAATATACAATTGCTGGAAGAAACACCACATAAACCAGAAAGAAATATCAATTTGCAAAGCAAAAAGCAACAACACAAGCGAAAACGAAAACAAATAGCATTTCAGAAGAAGGAATGCGACAAAGGAGGCAACAGAAACGAAAATCGCACCTCTTCATCGGACTGCTCTTACATAAAAACAGCAGGCAAACGAAAAGCATGACAAAGCGCAATGGAAAGTATATTTATTCAACTTTGTTGAGGAGGAAAAGACTCACTTTACAGCACCACTGTGTATGTGCTCCGACTATGTGAGGCAGCGACTTTTTTTTCCTCTTTTTGTTTGCATTTTATTTTCAAGCGATTGTTCGCTTCAGAGAAGATCTTGGGAATGGGGGCACATAATGCGCGAACAGTGCAAAACGCAAAAAAAAGAGCAGCTCCCGCTTGTGCACCCAACTCGACCCCCACACAGCAAAACCGACCCGACAAGCACCTCACCACACACCACAGTCGTATAAAAGAGGAAATGGATACGAATTCATTCCGAAAGAGGAAAATGCAAAAGACGATCTAATAGGCTTGCTCCCCTTGTGCCCTTTCGAGCAAGAGCAACAAGCATCCCCAACTAAACCGCGCACCGCGCGCCGGCCGACATCTTGCGATTTAGAACAGAGGGGGTGGCAGGCAATCAGGAGACGAAGATGAATGTTGCATTTTTATAAGTTTTGCTTTATTGTTATATTCTTCACGATTAGTGTTGTTTTGCCTGATATGTTGGCGTTTACCACCTCGCACACATACTGTCCCACCATAGTCAGCGGATTTGTGGTGTCAGTGGATTTCTAGGGTGATCGTTCGATAGAAGGTCATGGTGGATTTATTTATAAATGCATGCCAGCAGAAGAACAACTCACTGTTCTATGCTACATATTGTGCAAAAAAAAATATAACGAATTGAGGAGAACACACAATAAAGAAGCAGCAACTCAAACGGCTTATCAAATATTTAATGGCTGATGCGATGGGGGGGTCTGGGTGTTGGTGGAATTATTGTGGAGGTACCCTACCAACAATACACGACAAGTAGGCACCTACTATATTTATTTTGCGGTTCTAATCGCATTCGCATATCATAATTTGATAATAGAACACAATTTTTGATGAACTTGCGTTTTTAGGTTATAAAACCAATGCGAGAGTGGTCACCTTGGAAAAGAGCAATGCCTTGCACCAGGACTTGGGTTAGGTAGTTCAATGACTTTTAAATGAAAACGAATTAGGTATATTTGATGATAGGTAGTTTTGGACATACATAGATATATTCAGCACATTTGCGAATCTGCTAATAAAAATGCGCTGAATTAGTTTCAAAATATTTCCCTTGTCAGCATAATGTATGTAAATCAGATTGTTGAATGGAAAACATTCCGAGGGTAATATTATTCCCGATAAGGGCGATTATAACGAATGCTTGATAAATCAGTACGAAGCCCAAGAATAGCTGTCTGATCAGATAGGATCATCTGACAACTATTCAGCTGTTGGCTGAATTCCTTGCAACCGATTTTTAGGCTAGAAATTCAGTAGGTACCTACTAAGTTACAGATTATATTTTTGAAAGTGTTCTGTTATTTACAAATGGCGTCGAAATGTCAATTCGGTTTAGACATTTGTAAATTTTTGATTTTTATTTAATCTTCCCAATTAACTACACTATGTAAGTAGGTAACTATACCCATTCGTATACCTACATTTTTATAAATTTTTAGGTTTAGGTCGTGTGTCAATTGCGATAAATAATTATCTTCGGATAATTTTCTGACACTAACGTAGTTTTCAGCTGCTAAAAATTAACCTGCTCCGGAAGGAAGATAATCATTATCATATAGGCAAATTATTTGACGTTTTCTTTTTCTTGAGATTTGCTAGAATGTTAAAGAGTCATTTCCACATCAACATTCTAGCAAACATTGAATTTTTATTGATTAAAAGCATGAAAATATATAAATTCGAGTGTGGTGAGCTTCTCTTTTCAACACTTTCATATAGTATAAATGTATGTCAGAAAATTAACCGAGGATAATTATATAGCGCAATTGAAACACGTTAAAAACCAACGAGTAAATGGTGCTTCGAAATAACAAATTTGTCAAACAGTTTGATATTTAATCTAAAACTGACATTCAAATTCAAAGTGCTTGCCATTAAAATGCGATTTAATGACTGTCACAAATTGGCCCACCCCTGCTGTCGTTAAATTCGTCTCTTCTTTAAAAAATTAATGACATGCTATTTATACTTATACGTACAAACAAACACCATGTGTGCGACGATTTGCAATGTCTAGTTCTAGCATATCTTATCGGAATCTCACTGACTTTCGATTTCGAAAAGTCAATTTTCCTCATTTTTTCAGATAGAGAGAATCAGCATAGCAAAATGCCCGCCATCATACGTCATCACAAAAAGTGCAAACAAGTCAAGTAAATGCAAATAAAATGTTTGCAATCGAATAAAAAAAGAGGACAGCAATATGTAAATATGTAAAGCCAATGTGCAGTGCAAGTGATCATCAGCAGCGCGTCAAATAAGCCACCCCCGCGCATATTTCAGTGTGTTTGTGATATTCGACTATACAATTAAATATTTGCCATATTTTGAATGCAATTTTACATGAAAGTATATAAACAAAAATAAACAACACACAATCAGAGACCAGAGAGCAGAGACTCATCTTTGTGTGTAAAGCGCGCCGTGTTACAAATTCTTACGTAAGTTGTGCGAAGCAGGCATGGTCACACAATTTAATTTGAATTCTTGGCGTCGTCGCTTTATTTTCTGAGACTCCTTTCAGATCGAAAATAATAAAGTAGTATAGTAATTAAATGAGGTAAGTTTGTTTTAAGTAAAATTCATGTCAGTTGGTGCTCTCTTTTTATTTTTAATTAATTCAACTTTTATTGTCTTATGAACTGCACTGACAGATTGTTTACAAATGTCAATTGGTTGCGTGTTGAGTTGTGTATATATTGTCGCTGTCAATGTATTGAATCGAACAATATTCAATTGAATTCTGATGGCCTGCTGCTGCTGCTGCAACTGTGGTAATTTATATTTATTTACATTTTGCTTTAAATTCACCTTGACACAATTCAAGCAGTGAGTAGCTCGCGCGCGCCGACCGTCGTCGTCATGAGTGTAGGTGCAACATTTCCTGTACTCGTAGTTGTCTTTTTTGTTTTTGTTATTTTGCATTGTTCAGTTGTCAGATTATTAAGTGGTTCAGCGGGTGGTGAGTAGGTACAGGTGTACCATAGTCTCCGGATAATAATAATTATTGTCTACAGATCGGGGCTGGGTATTGAGTTCAGGAAATACCCATTTGTTAAGAGTTTATACCAGATAATATGTATTGTGTTTTAATTACAGCTGTTGGGTGAGTTTTGTTATATCTTTTATGCGGATGTTACTGTTGTGGAATTTTCAGGTGTTGCTTTTCGGTAATCGGTGTGGGAAGCGGCAATTTTAAAAGTTATAATGTCATGGAATTTTTAAAGTGTGGTTATATGTATATTTATTAGACAGGATGACGTCAAAATTGCTTTTAGGGTACACTATCGTGGTGAGTATATCCATCAAATTATACTTAGCCTAAAAATGATGTAAACTATCAAATTTGTTTCTATGTAGTTTTATACAATGTTTGTTTTTAGATATTATTAGGGTGCAATTAAGACTTAGATATACATTATTCCGAAATTAATGTAGAGTTGAGTAAGAGATTGACCTTTTTAGCACAAAGCACCTGCGCCTCGTGTAAGTTAACATTTTCAAGTGTCAAAAATGACGAAACATGTCGTCTGTAATCATATTCTATTGAGAGCAAGAATTTCTAAGGAATGCTTTTAACAGTTCAAAAAACACAAACCACGAAAACAACAGACTCGAATACTTTCCGTTTTATTTACTGACAGAAAATAAAGTTCCACAATATCATATTTCATGACAGTTCTACTTTGCCGTCAATGCATCGATTACATTTTAATGCAAATTATGCCAATTAATTCACGGTTAGATATGACCGTGTGTCAATTGAGCTAAATAATTATGTAGGTACCTATCCTCGGATAATTTTCTGGAAAACGAATTTTCAGCTGTCAAATTATTCTAAAGGCTAATTTGTTGACGTTTTCTGTTACATGAATGCTTTGCCAAAATAAAATACTGAATTTCAATTAATTAGTTAATAGGGTGAAATTAGATAAATCTCTGTTTTAGGATTGGTATTTGGTGAACTTTTCTTTTCAACACTTTCATAACTATTAGAAAATTAACCGAGAATAACTATTTAGCGCGATTGACACATGGTATACCTACCTAAATAAAGGTATAGACTCATTCCACATTTGAATGGCAGTACCACAATGCCATTTATACTTAAAGCGTAAGTGACGTACGTTTCAGTTTCGACAGTTTCGTTGCGTAAAAGTTTTCAAAATTGTGGTTGGTGGTAAGGCCCAAGGACTACTGATTTTATGATTTTGACAAACGATTGGTTTATATGTGACTTTATTTTATGTAAAGAACTAAACAGTTGATACCTAAGTGTCTTCTTAAATTTGTAAAAATGAGGATGATTAATTTATGTGTTGTGGAATAGATATACCTACTCATTTTGACAGAACATCCTGCTATCACTTTGACAGAACATCCTAATAGCACCAGCATTAAAAAGTGTCTAATGCATCGTACAAATGCATTATACCACCTCATAAGTCATAACAACTCCAATCATCCACATACCTACCAAATCGAGGGCCGTCAAAAAAACTCAACAATAATAACAAATTACGTCGGTCGTTCTTGTTTGGCATTTTGTTTTGCACACGATAAGATTTAGGAAGTAAATACAAACTCTGCACTGGCGAGTGTTTCTTGCCCCTAACTAACCCCCAAAAACTACACCATCCAACGTAGTGGTCTATAAATACCGTTTGTTTTTAGAATAATGCGCGAAATGCTAAGTTGAAAAAAATACACACACGTGTATAATCTGTGTATGAAAAAAAAGCATTGTGCTATCTCGTTAGAATAAACGAATGTTTACACTAAAATAGAATATGTGTGACTGCGGCGCTGAGAACATTTTGCTTGTATGAGTGTTGAACTGCTCAGTGGTGGTGTGTTTATTGTGGGCATACAGAACTTGGAGTGGAGTAACTGAGTGTATATTGGGGGGAACACTGGCCGTCGTCGTCGTCGTCGCCGCCACCACTGCTGCTGCTGCTCTGCTGCACGGAAAGAACGTTGTCGACGACGACGTTTCCGCGAGCTCACGGTTCCGTGTAGTTGTGACCTTCAGATTTTGTGCAAAGGCGATGTGTCGATGACCACGAATTTATTTGCTTATTTTGTTTTATTCTTTTATTTTTTTTTTTTTTTGCCTTTACTTCTGCTGGCTTGTTGCTTGAGGTTTTTGTTATATTCTTTAGTTCTTTTATTTTATTGTTCTTTTCCTTTTCACATATCATTTCTTCTGCTTTCGTTTGCGCTTAGAGGTTTTTATTAAAAAAGAGTGTTTAGCTTGTGTGTTATGTGCAGCAGCAGCACTCGGCAGCTTGCTTTATTTTCTTGAGTTTATTCTTTTAGCTACTGGCGGTAGGAAGGCGGGTTTGGAATGTTGTCTTCTCTACGCAAGACAGACGTTTTCCTTTTCCTTGTTTCTCGGTATACCTTATACATGTAATGTAGGGATTGTTGGATGCAAATGCAATTCCAGTAGAGGTATAAATAGGTAGAGGAAGACGATGGAGATTGTGGGGTAGGTGTTGGTTTTTTTTAAACCCTGGATGCACATCTGGAGAGTGATAACGTTTTAGTTGAGGAAACTCACAAACGGATGGGGAATTTTGCAATTTTCTTGCGAGAAGGGACAATGAAATGTCAGTTTTTTTTTGGCATTACAAAAGCCATTCTAAAGTTTTAACTTAGAAACTATGCAACTATACCTTTTACAACGCCATTAAATTAGATAGAAGGGTAAGGAAACGTCACTTTTGGCATTTGAATATTTGATCAACAAACCTATCAAGTTTTCAGAATTGATTACACACCCCTACAACAAAATAATAATAGTACAGGTTACAATTTGCCCACTTTCTACGGATGTAGGTAAATATCTACCAAAAATGTACCTATCTTTTAACTGTCAAATACTCCTCATAATGTCGATTATGATTATGTATAAGCTGTTCCATTCAGGCATTAGTCAAACTCAAAACAGAGTCGCGTTAGATAAGTGTAGTAGATTTATCTGTAGGTATTTCCACTGAAAGGAAAAAATACGATTAAGGTCGTAAATTTAATACGTTAAAGGCATACCACCGAAATGACAACTTCAGTGGATATCTTCCTGAATCCTGAATGTTTCCTAAATCCGAAATATTTCGGCTTCATTTTGTACCTAACACGATTTATCTTGGAAAGGAAATGTTGAAGAAAAGGCAAAGAATGGAATGAATGGAACCACAAAATTGACAAAGTTTCCGAATCTAAATGTCATTTAGAAAGAAGCTAAGTACTCTGCCACTGTACACTTCGACGAGTCTCTCGAAACAAATGAACAATCACAACAAAAGTCGTGACCTTATTCGTGGTTTTATTAACGATATAAAATAACCAACAACGGAACACATAACAGATTATACCGTCTGCTAGTAACAATAAAAATCGAGTTTCCAACGACAGTAAAATAAAACGCAAATGACAGTTGACAAGTCCTAAAATTTTAACTGATGCTGCATTTTAAGCCGCCAAACTCGTTGTGTGTTCCCAGCCCACCTACGTCAACAGTGTTATTAACCCACTGACAGCCGGTTTTGATCGCGACATTCTGTCTTCAGAGTGACTGATAACTGGCTTCAGTTTGTTTTGCGCTGAATGTGTACCTATACGAAAAGAATGCATCATTTCTGTCTGATTGCACTTTCCAACTAACGATAGCATAGTTGTCAAATCGAATCTGAGCGAAGTAGTTTTCGGTTATTGCAACATTATTTGAAACAATCGCCAAACTTTGTCTATCCTACTGCACTGCAATTTCTTGAATGTAATTTACGTGTGAAACTCGTTGTGTTAAATGATTTGCAATTGGTTACTTCCTTCATTTATTATGAATGTAAAGCTTTGCGGCCAGCTGACTGACATATACGTGTATGTTATGTATCTATTCAGCAAGTCACAGGAAGTATTAGCGCATTTTCTTTTTTATTTCAATTAAATACTGTTTGTAGTGATCTTGTTTTTCCTTTAGACAGCTGTTGCAACCTATACATATTCATTAATCAAATGATATAATTAGCAACCAATCTTTCGCAATTGAAATGCTTAAATGTCAGATTTCTATCCACACTGATACTGAATGCCTGAATTATTCAACGTGCAATTGATGGTAAATTAGACACATAAATATAACTGACTTAAAGTTGACAGGAAGTTGCTTGCTCCAATGTTCTGTTTGTTTTGACATTTCGCGCAGACATTTTTTTCGTCGAATAATAAGCTAAAATGTAGATATTTTTAAACATTTACGTTCTCCCGCCGCCGCCACCAACAGGAACGTGTTTAGAATTCCATAGACTTTTTAAGCAATGAAAAATAAAAAAGATAAACACCCGATGTTCGTCATCAACATCATCCCCCGGCCCGTGTGTGTACAAAAATTCAAGTTCAAGCTCAAATTGCTGCGTAAACTACTTAAGAATAATGTACATGCATATAAGAATGGGAATTAAAATACCGTCGAACTTAAATGACGAGACAATACTTTTTGCGCGAAATTTACTGTCAAATTCGAGAAGAGCAAGATCTTTGAATGATTAGTTTGTAAACAGCTTTAGAAATACTTAGCGCAGAGATTTATTTATTTTACGCAAATAAATTGTTTCCATATGGATATCACTTTCGTGCTGCTACCTGAAAGCACGAAATTATCTTTGCGCAAATATTCTCTTACTTTTTTTTTTTACTTTTCCCCCGTCATTCTCTTATACATATTTATATTTATAGCCGGACTTTTGCGGAAGTAGAATTTATAATACTTTCGAGTCATTATAGTTCTTTTTTTTTTAACTGATAGATAATTCTTATTCACTTCGTCTGTGCTGAATGGTGATTACAAGTTTTGAATGATGAGCAATCAAAATCATTGTATTATTGTACAATTGTGCAGTATGACAGTTTTCGCATTTTATTTTTATTTTTAATTTAAATAGCAAGCATTATAAAATATGTGTGTGTTGTCGCAATTTATTGCTTTTAAAATATTCGCAAACCAGCTGGTTGGGATTTATTTTTGGAACTGCTATTTACGAGACACACACAAAATAAATTCTTCAATTTGCACCAGACTTGAGCATCAATTTAAATAGATTATTTTTTATGAAATTTATATGCAAATTGGCTTTTTTTTGTATTTTTATTTATGGCTTCGAGAATTGACTGCTTTACCGGAAGCCACAGTAATTAAAAAAAAAAAAAAAAACTTGAAAGTATGCACCAAGTTTATAAGGACTTGGAGCAAAATGCGCAATAATATTCTTGTGAGCTGTTTGTCAAAATTTTGTGAAAACAAGTCATTAATAATATGAAAAAAAGTGCATCATCCTGTCAAGTATTGTTTTTTTTTTTATAAATAACACGGCGACTATAGAAACCGGCTTTAAATATTCAAGTCAAATATAACTGGAAAGAAATTTTATTGTTATAATTGCGATGACGTCAAGCGGTTAAAAAATATATCGCACCCATTCTTTATTGATTCATAAGAGGTATGACATTTCGTAGGAAATTCTATTCACATCCTAATTGCCAAATGGTATAATAGGCCAGTGGTGATATGGGAAGACAACGTCAAAATAGATCTTTAGGAATCCAATCAAAAGGTTTAATCAGAAGTTATTGGATTCGACCGAAATGCGATTGGTATTTATTTGCCAATGCGGTTATAAACTTTCTAAGTTCAGGGAGCGTTTAAAACTTCCTCATTGTTGCTTTCCAGGTAGACAATGATGAAGCAGAAAGACAAACTCTGGTTCAACGGCAAGGTAGACCGAGTCCAAAACTCTCGATCTTCTGTCGCCGACTCTAAATTATCAAATTATCCCCATAGATTCCATAGCAGGGATTGGGGATCTGTCAGTTACCCCACCGAAAATGTCAACTGAAAGAACTGCTTACCTGATTGCATCACGTTAACCAGCTGTCAAACTCAGTAAACTAGTGTTTTGAACGATCCCAATATTAAGTGCGTATACTTGACCTTGTACTATACGCTGCCTCTTTTTGACATGTTTGTGTCTATATCATATGCCTCAAAACTAATGTAGATCCGAACGGGCGGCGTCACTGTCTAACAAATGCTTCGGAAACGCCTTCATTTAAATGATAGTCGGCATTAGAGATTCTACAAATCAAAAATCAAAAGAGCAACTGACTGAAAATGACAACTGAATTATAAAAAGTGACAGAAATACTATCACCAAACTTCAGTAGATATGGTCATTACGTTAGCATTTGTGCTCATTGCAATTCGGTCAAATTGGACTGTCAAAACATCAGATCATTTGAGGTATGCGTAGCGTATTACACTGCATGACCATTTTTTGACAGAATGAATTGAGAGAAATGTTCATTTAGTCGACCTTGAAATTTGTAAATATCTTTTTCAACAAAAATGTCAACATAAACCATCTGTCAACAATCGCCCAAAAACGAAGAATTGAAATAACAAAAATATATAAATGCTATGTACCTACATTTCTGCACGCATAATTATCCGACAACGTTCGCCTGATCTATTGCAATGCCACCTTAAAAATACTTAATGAATAAATTTACACTTTGAAGTGAGGTTTACTTCATTTTAACTATCATGTACTGTTGTAAGAACTCTTTACAAATATTGCTGCTCTAACAATAAAATAATTGTAGGAGAGCGATCTAGTTAGAGAAATGCGAGTCACTCGTTTTTATAGCAAAAAGAAACTTCGAGTTTCGAACATCCTACGAATTGTCAAAACACAAAATATGTTTAATGGAAGCAAACGAAAGTGTAAATCATTTTGACAACATCATTTAATCCAACGATAGAGAGTGCACAATTTTACGACAGCAAATAATATTGGAACTTCGAAAATTCGAAATTCAAAACTTGGAAAATTAATTAAAATCAAAGAAATACTACTTACATCCAACTCCACGATTCCAAATATTCCGTAGAGGCGGTGAATTGTGATAGAAATTTGGATGTAAAAACGTCCCAGTCGGTACGTGCCCCTGTGGCGGACAATGCGGTGGCATTCCCAAGCGCGCCTTAAGCTCTTCGCTGCATGGTTGACCGCCGGAACTGGAGCTATCTACATCGGATACTCCACTATCAGCTGGACTGGGTGGAAACGATCCTGAAAGGATAAAGAAAAGAACGCCACACAAAAGAGTATGTTGCTATTAATAGAAAAGGATTCTGTTAAAAAGGAGAAAAGAGTAAGAACATGTAAACACATTGCTAATCCCTACCTATGACCTTGTTTCGTTAGGATAAGCTAAGACTTTCCTTTTCCTTTGAATGGAATAATATTCTCCGCATGCAGTTTTTTTTTTCTTTATCAAAAACGGGGATCAGGATTCTAACTGCGCTACTAAGGGATATTCAAACAATACCTGTCTCAATCAAAAAGGTTTTTATTGAATCCCTTCATAGTATATTTAGTTCACATCACACAGCCTTTACGTTATTTTGTAAACACAGCAGGAATAGCGCTGCACTCGTATGAAATTTAAAACATTTTTGTTGGGCCTCCCGCAATACCGTTTTGTAATTATATTTTCCATCGGCAGCGAGTTTTCTTTTATGCTGACGAGCTATCGAAACTCGAATTAAATTTCGCTCCACAAACCCATAAAAATAAGGTCCTTGTTCGATAACAAAGAGCTAAGGCATACAAAGAGAAAGGTTCAAGGACTCCTCTATACCGCATGCACAGGAAAAAAAAATAAACTCCAAGAATAAGAGCAAAAGATAAACGTTGAAATTCCCAGACATATTGTCTCGTCATAACATTCTCAAAATGCTCACAAAAAAGAATGTAAACCGTAACCGTTCCTCCAAAACATATTATTATCAATTTAGGGGACCCAAATACGTCCCAAAATTCACCGCTTCTATACAATCGATTGAAGTTTATGTGTGTTCTTTTTGATATCCACAGGTGAAAATGTGTCTTCTGAAGTGGAATACTTATACGAGTACGTGTGTACGAAAAGGTATTGTAAACAATCGAAGGAGAACCACCACAAAGTGTACTTGAATCAAAACAGTGAGATTAGGGCCTTGTGCAGGACAATTTTGTTTTGGTAAAGGATATCTTCTAATTAGGTTACCATGGCGCGGGAATATAATATATACCTATATATATTTTGCAAAAGGAAAAGTGACATCTGCATTTTGTGTCACTCTGATGACATTTGCAAAGTTAATTTCTCATTTCGCTGTCAATGAAGCACTTCAAACTGTGAAAAAAACATCTGCAGGATGAATACAAACCAACCAAAAAAAAAAGGATTTTCTCATATCCGTAGGTGAGTGGGAAACGATTTATTAATTTTTCTTTGTAGAAAAGGGGTTTTCTGCATGAAAATTTCCATTTCAGATAATGATGTTGATTTTTCGCATTTCAACCGATATCGTGGGAATGTTTTAATCGACTTTGCCGTTTGAGTGTATTAGCAGCTTAATGGAAAGAAGATTTATGGAAATTATTATAAAATTCTGTCGTATCTAATCTAGTAAATTTACATTTTATAAGTCAAATGCAGCGAATTGGTAGAATTTTCATTTCACCTACCGGTATGTATGTTGGCCGCATTTAAGAATCTAGTCTACTTGAATTGTCTGGACTTAAATAAACCTGAACGCAAAAACTAACTTGAATTGTCGGTATGTCACTTCTTGTCAATTGTAATTTTTTTTTCTCAAGGAGTTCTGACTGGTGCTCTACGTCAGGGCAATCGAAATGTCAAAATGTGCTCTCCCATGCTCTTCGATGACCCAAACCCAAAAGAAATGTCAAAACTTGACTTGATTTGTCGATGTTGCGGACATAAACGTCAACTGAGAAAACTGATCACGTGACCAGTTCAGCCAGTTCAGTCTTCGACTAACTTCTCTCGCAGTCGGTTGTAGATTTTCCGAAAATGTCTTATGCTAAATGCAAGTTGTTATAAAACGTTCACAAAAAGTTGAAGTTGTCGAGTGCGGATATTATTGTTGTCGTAATTTTCATAAGAATTGTGTCGAATTATTCGACGATAATTATAAGTCATTATCATTATAACTCAGCAACATGAAGTTAGAGAGCTGTCGGACTTACTTAACTAGATTCTTGAACGCCCTCATTATCTACACCGAAAACCAACAGTGTGACCACTTTTTCCCGTTCGCCCATCGTTGTCATACATTCGTGGTAGTTAGCATCTTTTAACTTTTTGCGCGCATCGAGTGCGTTCAGAGCGATCTTACATATTTATTTATCAAATAGAAGCTGGGCCCTAACTGTCAGCATTCCTGATCAGATCAGCAATCATTATGGTTATCTGTCAAAATATGCTCAGACTTTTATTCAGACTGCTCAGTGCACTATCAAATTATTTTGAGCATATAGAGTGCGCTCTGATCGAATAAAGAAACACTAAAAAGAAAGCTCGGATGAGTTTAAACTTAAATAGAAAGACGAACTTTTTTTTTGCCATTTTAGGCTCCGTTCTGAACTAAGAAAGAAAAAGGCCAAAGCTCCGATGTGTCTGAGCTTAAAAAGAAACACGAACTTTCAGCTCTGCTTAGACGAAAAATACATAAAACTCCGGCTAGCGGCTACCTCTAACTTGCCGGCTAAATTTAGTATCTTGTGGCTAACGGCTAACTAATAAACTGAAAGTGGTATGTACATTTTCATGTGTCAATTTTGGGGTAAATAATTATGCCCGGATAATTTTCTGACACTATCGTGGTGGAAAAGGAATTTTTAATTGTCAACAAATTATTCTGCTCCGGGAGAAAGATAATAATAATCCTATAGGCTAATTTTTTGTCGTTTTCTTTTGCTTGAGTTTTGCTAGAATGTTGAAGAGGAAATAAAACACTGAATTTCAATTAATTAACAGCGTGAAATTCGATAAATCTTTGTTTTAAGATTGGATTTTGGTGAACTAATCTTTTCAACACTTTCATAAGTATGAGAAAATTATCCGAGTATAATTATTGACACACGACTTCAATTAATATAGCCCATGACATTTGCATTTCCTTTTGCATCAACTATTCATTTCGATGCAGAAATATTTACATCAATTATTCAGAGTATCACAAATGTGTTCGTTCTTTTTTGCAAACAATAGCCTTAAAAATCTACGTCATTATTGCCCGTTCTTTGACATATAATCGCATAACATTGCTAATATGCAAAACACAATCTGACAAACCTAAACAACTGTGAAATTGGATTATCCATCAGCTACTTAAGTGCCGAAAAGAATTGATAGTTTGTAACAAAGAAAGGATTTCACAATGACCAACAAACATTACAAGTCCTATGCATAGCCAGGTATACCTACACCACACCATCTGTGTAGTAAGGAGTTTTCGCAAGCACTTGTATGCAGCCAATTGTCGCACTCATCAGACAATAGCCATTTATTGACCGCTGAAGGGTCGTCGGTCATAGTCAAAAGTAGATAATACTCGTGAATGGAATAAACTGTCAATAATAATATAATCAATTTTCTCCTCCGAATTTACACATGTGCGGGAGACCCTTTCTCCCACACAATCGAACAGACCCCTTAAGTATTGCACAAGTCTGAGTCATCGACAACAATTGTCAAATATCCCATTTGACATACCGTCGCAACGCAACTCTTTCCAACAAAACTGTCAACAATCAATGGAAATCATTTTCCTTTTGTGTCATTTGAAACGTTTATTCATCGATTCAGCGGGTTAATTTCGGAAAGATGTGTATTATCCCATGCCACGGATACAGCGGTGTATGCAGATGGTTTGTTTGATATTATTCAACCTTAGGGTAGTGGTGATTGCACTACATTGTGTGCGTGTGGGTTGGCAGAGTGTTACGCATGATAATAATTATTATTATTCCGTTGACAGATCGATTACGATTGCATCTGCGAAATTCCCTGCGAAAATTGATGAAAACTCATGAAAACTAGAGAAAATCTGAAGCTGTTTGCATAGTCATCGTCCATGTGTCTATTGTCCAATATTATAGATAGATATAATGGAAATCGGGGAGAAAGGATTAGATTCTTAGAGCAGATGTTAGGCAATAATGAACGCGCAAATACGCAAGGATTGTTATATTTCTTTTTGAAATTGTCAAGGGACCAGGTTGCGGGCTATAAGTTATATTGACATTTCGGGTAGTTTTGAAAGGACTTCTTTGGTTTGGTTTCATCAAACCTTCTTAATTTAATCCCTAATGTAAAGGAAAGAGTTGATATTAAAGGAGAAGAAAAAAAAGTGTGTTTCCCCTCTGCGTGCGGACACTGGTCACTCGGTAGTGAAAAGGATATTCTTTTGAAAACAAAGGACAAGAGTGGATTGAAAAGAAGGAAGCGGCCAAGATATTCTCACAGACAATAGCCGGGTGTCCAGTATATTTTTTTTTCTGCGGAAGGTAAATATCTTTCCTTCTTCTTGTATCCCCGAGAGGAATCAGCGATTTCAACCCTTCTTTCGATTAATAAATGTGATTTTTTTTTTCTTTCTATCGCTGAGGATCATCACGTTCCGCAATTGTTAATTTATGCAGAGTAAGATCCTTTTCATGTTCTCTTTTAATAAATGATAGTGTAGAATATTTCCTTGTTGAGATCACATGGGGGAATTCGAGTTGAAATCAGGAAAAAGAAAAAACCTCGTCAAGGATAATTGATTCATCGCCTGACCAACGGTCAGTTTTATATTGAATAGAATAAGGATGAAACTTCCAGGAAGGATGCGCATAATCAGGGAAAAAAACACGCATAATTAAAACAGGAAGGTGATATAAAAGGGATTCTGAGGTTCGCGTTTCTTTTTCCTTGATGATCAAAAATAGGATTTCATTTTTGATTTACCTATGTAGGTATACCCTTTTTAGATAACGGTTCATATATTGAATAGAATGGTCAACTAAGGCACAAAAGACACCGGTCAATGTAGCGTCCTTTTGAGGTGACCACTTACTCAAGGGATTCTAGCGAATAAATCCTTTTATTTCGTTGTTATTTAATGCACTCCTCATAAAGGATTTATACGATGAAAGGTATATAAATTCGGGTTTTAGTTGTGTGTTTAGTTTTTACTTATGAAGATTTTAAGGACACTAATATTCTAACCTGGCAATAAACTTCGCACTTTGTAATCTGCCTCGCTGCTACGGCTATTCGTTTGAAATGGTATTTCAAGTAAACGTCTGACCGTAGGAAGCTAAAGCACCATCAATTGTTTACTAAAAAAGTTTTGGCGATAGTATACCACCTTGTGGGACTCCGCAATTTTTTCCTCTAACCTATATCATTCTATCTAATCTACGAAAAATTTAAGACGGCGAGGAAGACCGTGAATCTCAGTTTCAAAGCGACAGCGCTTGGTCCAGATAGCATTAAGCGCAATATCAGCACGGAATCTCGAAGAATACCTAAGAAAGGCTTTATGGATACCTAAGCCAGCTCCTGGTAGATAGAGAAAATATTGGGCTAACCCTGGAATGCTCAAAATAAAAACGGAATAGCTTTGTTCTGGATTGAATTAGGTTCCAAAGATCTTGCGTTTTGAAATATTTATAGGAAAATCTGTAAAATCCAGGACTTAACAACTAGGTGATATACACACGGATACTGACCTGTACTGGAGGTGCAATAATTTCTATGGTACGGCGTGCTGTGTATTGATGCGCCACTCAACAGATTATGCAACAAGGGTCGATGTTGCGCTGACGTCGTTGACTGCTGCTGCAGAGCTGATGGCCCATTGTGTTGTGATTGCGCCTGATGTTGTTGTTGTTGCTGGTGGTGTTGTGGCGATAAGGCAGTGTTATGTTCCGATTTGATGTGCAAGGCTGCCGCCGCCGCTGCGGCTGCTGCCGCCACTGCTGATAGCGAGGACTGATGTTGCGACTGAGCCTGTTGTTGTTGTTGCTGTTGTTGTTGTTGCTGCTGTTGTTGTTGCTGTTGTTGTTGGTGTTGTTGCTGCTGCTGTTGTAGAAGATGATGTGATGTGGGTGGTGGACTTGGCGATTGTTTGATAATTGGAATTTCTGTATCTACTGAAAAGAAACAAAAAAAAAAAAAAGACATGCAATGAAATTTTGTATCCAAAACCATTTTAACGGAAAGTGAGTGGAGAATTAAGTATTTATTTGGTGGCGCAAATTACTGCCCTAGAGGCAGGTAAACGCGCAAATAACTATTAACCAGCCCACCGAAAAATAAATAAAAATAAATTGCACAACATTCAATCTTCGTTATAAATGCGTATAGAGCACCTAAACTCGGATACTGTAGGTAGGTAAGGTGTGCAAAATTGCTGTGGCATATACAACTATTATTAACTTTGTGCGATGACGAAACACAGCGCGCGCAAGCGAGCAAAGCCTTAAAAATTGTACTTTCAAATGGTCGACCGACATTCTCCAGATTTGCTGCAAGGAATGTTACCGCACTAAGTGCACACATATGCCAACCGGCTGAGCCTCAGTCATTCAGTCAGCCAGCCAGAAGGCAGTTAAAGTGCGTGAGGCTTACGCAATATTTTTTTTGCCTATCTGCATTTTAGGTACCAAAACGGCAAAATGTGTTTCATGCTGTTTCTTTTTTTTTTATTCTTGACGGTTTTGGTTTTTTTTTTTAAGTTGAAATTAACTTCCAAGCATGTCATTATGTGGGTCCCACCCTGCTAGACTAGACAACTTCATATGAGGTATAGAGATGGAGAATACCTTCCTTCCACTTCCCCAAAAATGTATATCCACTTCAATTAGCATAACCGTCATATATAGGGAGAGTATTCGGAACACAGTATTTGTCACAATAGCAGCAGCACAACCAGATCGATATGGCTAGACAAGGTATTACGATACCCGGTGCATGTTTTTGTATGATATGACATAGTAGGGTGCGAGCAATTGTGGTGTGAAATGAATGTCGCTTTTGTTTTAGCTGCCACCACACCTTTCGGAATGCATATAGATGAACTATTTTCAATATACCCAGCCAGACGACTGGTGTTGGTAAATGTTTTGGTTTTAATCAAGAGGCGCCCTTAATATGCGGCGAATGAGCACGAATGACTGACTTCACTTTGGATATTTTGGGAGCTGTGGCTAAAGTAAATGTCAATGTTATGACAATGACAAAATGGATTTTTCTAAATTTTATAAAAAAAAAAAAAAAAACAAGTCCAACAAGTCCAATTTACACCAAATATGACGTATTTTTTGACATAAGGAATTTGTCATGTGAAATAGTGTCAGTTTGTGAATCGATTTTCAAAGTGTCATGTCTTGATTAACATAAATGACAGCTGAAAAGCTTTATAAAAATGTTTTGCATGTCAGAAGGATGTTTGTTCAATAATTGCTTTGGCATCGAAGAAAAAGGACAACTTTTATATTACCTATATACATGCCCATAATTCGCCTCCATCAAAGGAATCAGTTTATACGGCTTTACATTTCAATGGGATGATATGAAATGTACGAAAATAAAATGTACCAGTTTTCTTTACATTTCCGTATTCATTTTGGCATTTAAGCATATTCAGCGACGGCAGTTGTCACATTTACATTTATTACTAGCAAAGTGTCATTGTTTAAAGTTTAAATAATGACCCGCTTTGCTTCGTTTCTTGTCAAAAACGCTGCTGTACAATTTAACAATGGGCGCTTATAAATTCAAAATGTTACACTTTAATGCAAAGATGTGTAAGTATATCTACGATATTTGTCTGCACAGTTAAATTTGCGCCCATACGGGTAAATAATTTGTGACGTTCATATTTGCTTCTGCTAATGTCGTCAGAATATCAAACTTGTCAACTGTCACAGATAAATGTATAGTTACAAACAAAGTAGTGTGTTGCATTTTGCAATCTGTCAAAAACAGTGTTGATAAGTAGAACCGTAATTTATGCTAATAACTTTTTTGTTATTTGTATGATATTACGCTCAAACACGTTACGTCTTTATTCTTTTGGTAGGTATTAGTTATCAGTTTATGCATCCGCACTTTTTTGCGTAGCTGTCAAATATGCCTACGCAAAAAAGCTTCTAAGACATAACAATATTTTTTTTGTTGGAAAAATGAATCAATTGGGTGGCTTTACAAATGACACATTGATAAATGTCCTAATGAAGCCACATATTTTTGACCCATCCACATATTTTTGACCCATCCAAAAATATGGCTCCACTTTATATAATGTGGAACGACTCATCAGCAAACGTCAAAAAGAGGTAGCGCGATGAGGTCAATGTAGATATCTACTATTATTAAAAATTTGTCAATGATTACACGTCAATTTCGTTTATCCATGGAGTTTGACGTGCGGCTATTACAGAAATTTGGAACTTATAGTTGCCATCAAAATGACATTTACTGGAAGAATCAAATTCAAATTCCGACGATTTTGTTATAAAAAAAAAGCTAACGCCTAAACATCTCTGTCAAATTGACTTTTTTGCAGCAGTAAGAAGGCAGCTACAGTTTTAAGCAAAGTTTTCATGTTGACATTTATTTTATTTTAGGGTGGTGAAAATTGAAACTTGCTTATAATTTGGCTAACATCTCGGCATCTGTCAAAATATCACTCTAGCCTTAGCTACATATATATATGCAGGTATTTAAATGCTGAACGATCTCGCCATTGATCTTTCGCAAGAACTAAAATTAAGCTTCTTACTAGATCGAGGACAAATAAAAAAATGTTTCTTCCTATTCCATTCGAAGAAACTATATGTGACAGATAAATTCCAATTTTCCAAGGTTTCAATTTCTTCATCAATTAGACACTTGACTAAAAATATAAACAATTTAAACGCCCACATACATAATTTAAGGGCGCCAATAATAAATATTGTTTACGGATCTGTCAAAAAGAACACAGAAATTCAATTTTAATTCTTTGGAACGAGGTAAATAGGCCAAGTGAAGAGAGCAAAAGTGGATTTGTTGCATTGCGCTACCTAGGCCTACTCGCTATAAAAACCGCTAGCGCACATTATAAATGTGTCTAGCAGCAGGCAGTGTCTATAAACATTGTATCCCCGCCCGATTCGGTGTGTGTGTCTGTTGCAAGAGCGAATATTATTTTTCAAATGCCCATAGAAACCATACAAATGCGCGCGCTGCATTCTTTCAATTAAAATACAAATACCTTCCTAATACTGTGTCGAATAGGCGCACACATCGTTAGATAAAGTGCATTGTTTTTTTTTTACACTCAATGAAAGTCATTCCTCTCTTTTGACGTGTGTATCTTGCACACACTACAAAACCGAACGGAAGTGAAAGTGAAAATTTGCAAAAAAAAGATAGGTATAAAATGTAGGCGAAAAACTAAACTAGGCGCTTGATTTGAATAAACGGCGTCCTCTCTTCCTACGGCCTAATTCTAATGTCAGGTTAGATGGAGAGGTAAACAAAAAACCAAACGCAGTGTGTACCACTTTCGCCGATACACCCTGTACCCGTTTGCAAAATTTACCCACACACAGGCACTTAAACTTTTAGGTATGGATATGGATGCAGTTCATTAAAAGTGATTTGTATTTCCGCTTACATCGAGTGGCTAGATTTTCCAACTAACGAGTAATTTACCTCTACCTACTGACATTTTGGCCAGTTTTAAATGCATTAGACCAGGAAAACTGAGCCTCTCGTCTAACATCTAACGCGTGTGTGTGTGTATTGGTCGGAAGAGGGAAATTGCATAGCCCCATCTCTATATATGTATACCTTCAGTGGATGCACTCAACCATATGCAACTGGCATCTCATGGATGTCGTGCACACTTAGTGACGACAACACCAAACGACACAACGACGACAACTTCACTACGACGACGATACACTAAGCCTTGACCTGATTTCTCTCTCTGTCTCTTTCGTTCGTGAAGTGCATTCGAGCGTGTTCAACTGCAATTTAATAAGCTTATGGCACACCATGCACCAGCAGCGGTAGCAGGCAGGCTCCGCTGCCTTCCGTCAAAACCCGCTCGCTCCTCTTGCACTCGCACTCGCTCGTATCGTACCTACACTCTTTCGCTCGCGGTGATGTGCAACAAATAGATGTGCATCTAATGGTTGTTTTTGTGCCAAAACGTTAGGAAAACTGTTCGCTTTTTCTCAATTTGCCTTTTTCTCGATTTGCGATTTATCCTCTTTGTTTTTGTATAGAAGCGTGTAGTGTTTGTATGGGTTTGATGTCGCAGAAAACTTTTACTTTCCACCCGCCATATACGGGAGCAGGGGGCGCGAACGCTTACTTGTTAAATGGGTTTTAATTTTCTGTTGTTTCTCTTTATTTTTGCGTGCAAAATTGACCCTGACTTAAAAAAAAAAAAGCGAAATTAAACACATATAATAAATGGGCGAAAAATCGTGCACAGAAAACCGAAAATCCAGCCTCAATCGCAGCCATATTTACTACCGCATTACCGAAAATTTCGTGAACTGCCTCTGTAATGGATCGAGTATAAATGTGTCTGATAGTTGGATTTGCTTTTTTTTTCTTCTGTATACAATTTTGTTGTTATTTTTATCTGTAGCGACTGAGGTACATATATATTGTACGGTGTATAGTACAGTATGTTGAATCACGATTTAAATGATGTGAACCTGCCTTCCGACGACGACGACGACGACGCGAGTATAAATGCAAAAAACCTAGACCTAGTTTCCGTTTTTGCATTGTTGTTTATAGCGCGCTTCTCATTTTTAATCATTTGCTTGGCTCAGTGTGTGAAGGAAGGGGGGTGGTTTTTTTTTATTGACAGGAGCGGTGCAGCAAAGGGATTGTGTAATATGTATATATTTTTCTTGATTTTGTAATTAAATGATAATGAAGGCAGGTATATGTACCTCCAACTGTCAGAAAGCTGTCAGTGTGCATAGTAGTCGATTATAACCTCGATAAATTTTAAAAAGATTTTCTGTTTGCCGTAGGCTGGTGTTCCATTTAGTTATTTTTTTCGCACAAGTTATTTTTTGTTTGCATACCTATTTGAAGAGTGACAGGAAGAGTAGTTTTACGATACCATTAGGAGCTGATCCCTTCAAAGTTGTATCATCTGTCATTAGCATAATCGTAATTAACGATGCCTATAAGTTGCTATAGTAATTGGACATCTGACTTCTAAAATTGAAAATCTAGACTCGCTACGCTACGACGAACACTTTCAATCTTTAGACGTCAAAATAGGTCGGCGAACTAGATTCTATAAACACAGTCGTCGACCCTTTTTGACAGATGCCTAGATACTTGTTTGTTTTCATGATTTTTTTTAAGAAGAAGCAGCCAATTGTCTATTTCTCAAAGGAGGCATTCAGAAACCTCAAAATGCGTCCAGAAATTTGTTAACATACAGGGTGGGTCATAAAGTACGTAATTGCCGAATTGTTCATCAAAAACATAGTGACGATTATTTTGCGTCTTCAGGTATGTATATAGCGTTCCATTTGTTATTCACATAAATTCTAGTTCTGTTTGCTTCACTAAAGTCAAAACAGAATTGACATTTCGACGCCATTTGTCATAAAATCTATTGCATTTTTCGATAGGCTCATATAGATACCATAATTGTATTTGAAAATCCGGGATCACATAACACGTATCTAAGGTGACTCTATCCACCTCTCACTCCTCAATCCATAGACAGCAAGAAGAGGCCGTTTATTGGGAAATATCCAAGGAGATTATTTATTTCTAAAACGTCATCAACCTGTCACATGAAAATCTAACTATTTGTTGAGCAGTAGAAATGACTCAATTCTGATCATCGATCAATCGATACCTTCAAAGTTAGTACAAAGTTTACTTGCATAATGACAGCGAATGTCAACGATCGATCGATCAACATATACTTAAACTAAACACCTGCACAACTAGGTTCTGCTTATACTGTTTCAAAAGCTGAGTAAATGCAAAGTTGTTGCATTAAAGTCACCATATTGCTTTGGTGAGAAGCAAATACATACAAATTTACTTCAAATGTCATTTGACTTGAAATTACATATTGTTGAAATTCATTGCTGTCAACAAGAGTGCCAAAAACGAAGCGTGTTATGGCAATAGAATCCGATTGAAATGTTTTATTCAAAGCTAAGTATTACGTGTTGTTTCCATGTCAGTTTTAGCAATCTAACAGAAGTTTGAACAAACTAATCAGACAGCTCTAGATTTTGGAGTAGGTACTAACTCATCAAGGTAGATTTGGCTGCACTAAGAAATGTTGCCTCGAGCTCTTATGAGTGATGAATAAGAATTGCCAACTTCTGTAGAAATATATTAGTTGGGGAAATAGTCCTATTAATTGTTCTGACGGTGTCGTTGTCAAAATAATTAACTTTAATTGAAAGTAAATAATTCATAAGGAGTACCTATATATAAAAATCATAATCTTATCACATCATCTGTCAGTATGCAACCAACTGACTTTTGTTATGAAAACATCAAAACATCATTGAAAATGAATGAATAAATGAAATGAACATCAAGTCTGTGCAAAATGTTATCAAAAATTTTTCGTATATTTGTTTCTTTTATCCCACCCACTTTGTTGCAACTACATATTAACGATCTGACATTTGACATTTAGCAGTCAAGTATGAGATTCAATTATATTTGCAGTGCCAGTGGGCACAAACTAAATGAAGAATTCAATACTGACACTGATCTAGCAATAAGACTATAACCCAAGAATATATAAAAAAAAAAACTTTCAATTTTATTGACCCAATTATGTGTTTTTCCGAACACCAGATCGATGTCATTTTTTGTTGCCTTCTTCTTACTTTTATATCCGCTGCTAAACTTGGCACTCTTGGCAGGCATGCAAAATTTTATTCACATTCAGTGAAAATGTGTGCAAAAAACATGACGCATCGCGTATACCATACCAACAACTGACAGTTGAGTAGCTACTCTGTGATGCATTCAGCATCCGTTGTAAGTGCACACCTATATACCTACATCGATTCAAAAACAAAAAAAAACTCTGCAACATCGCAACGCGATGATGATGATTTCACTTCTCATCCGTTCGCTTTTTCGCTCATTCATTCACTTTTCCTTGCAGTGATTGGAAAACCAACGATGCAAGAGGTAACAAATTGCAAAAAAAAAAAGGAAAACGAAAAATCACACTGGGAAAAATGAAAAGAAAATGAAAATCGCTTTTCTTGGCCAACTGAATGGAACCTATAGCGAATGTGGCATGTGGTGCACTGCACACTGCCCATCGGATACGATGCAATGGTACGAGCGCGGTTACAAATGTCAATAAAATAAGTGAAAATGTAGGTTAGGAAAAGGAATTAGAAAAACGTAAGAAAACTTGTTCGTAAAAAAAACGGCGGCGAGAGATGACGTGCAATTTTCTTTTTCACCCGTGAGAGAAAAGCACCAAGAAACACTCTTTTTTTTTTTGTCTAACTTGATTTGGGCAACCATTTTCAACCCCCATCCCATCACCCCCGAAATGAGTGGTTTTTTTTTTCATATTCGCTTAAACACCTCTTGTGAATGCTAATTAATGCGCATCCAAAGTAACGTGCTTCGCATTAATTATCCCGGATGAAGAGGAAGAATGCGCGCATGAAGGGACGCTCTGGACGAACCTAAGCGCCTTAGCCCTAGCAACAATACACGCATACATTTTTTTGAATAAAATTAACTTCGATTTAATAAAAAAAGGAACACTGTCACATTAAAAAAAAAGTTATATTCCAAGGAGTTGGACTTGGACACACTCATTCAACACACAACAAGAAAAAAAAGGTGCTAACGTTAAAATGTAGTTTGAATCATCACACAATCAGCAGGTAACCATATGACAACTCATCTTCCGGATTTGACATCTTGATATCCGCTTTGAATGTCTAATTAAAATTCAAAGAACGTTCTTACCGTTTCAGAGTGTTTACGGAGGAGAACATTTTTTAAAGTGTCCTTTTCTTGCTTGGAAAAGGACAAAACAAAACCAACCAAAGTCGATTTGGTGTGGTTTCTGTCTATGAAGTCAACATCCGGTCAAGAGATATACATTTGTGAGTATTATGTACTTGTACTAGTACTCTCTGGCGTATACCACTCTATTTTTGGCCAACACGGAAAAGTCGTCATCACATATTGTAGGTACATGAATACTTACGTATGTGTACATATTGTTCTGTGTTGAGTGTTGATTTTCGAGACAGGTGGGCACCCGATTTCAATTCTGAAACTCTGCCAATTGAGAGAATAGTTTCGCAATAAAATTTTCGAAAATAGCGAAATTTGAACTCGTGGAATTTTTGATGGATCCGTAAAATGTCAGCTTTTGACAACAGGAAGTGAAAAAAAAGTATTTAAAATTTATTCAGTTGTTGTAATGTGTCTTAGAAATTCATACAGCTTTTAATAATTTTCGAAATAGTAATGTCAAATGATGTTTTGGTGGTAAATAGAAATGACAGTGCAGCGTTTCCTTGATAAATTCCAATTCACTATTTTGACTGAATAATCCACTGCTGGTGTCAATTCTTCCATTTCATTTCGAAATGAGTTTTTGAATTCCAAGTCTTGTGAAAAGTGAAGTAGCATTTTATTAATCTGACTTTAGCTGTCACTTATTAGCTAAAGAGACAGCATTTAGCAAGGAGATTGCATTTCCAGTAAATAGAAGTTCTATGCAGCAATTGCAATTTTTAAATGTCACTCACACGCCTCATATACATTTTTACAACACGTTCTAAATATATTGACGACAATAACCATAAATCATTACAAAGTAAAAGGGTCTAATAAGTGCGCTGTGACTATGCAAACCTGTTTCTAGCAAAAGCTGTTAACGCTTTTCACCACCATTCCCCGCTAGACGCTTTGATTGTACTAGTTTTCATTGCTTTTGACTGAGTTTGGGATACTATTATCATTTGACATTTCTAAATACTTAATGATGTCTCTATTTTCCAAATAATATCTTCCAATCATGCGTGAATGAGAATACCTACATTAAAATGCCTACACCTAGCTCGAAAGTCCGCGCTGATTCGACACTCAATCACCACTTTCAACAAACGTCATAATTACCTTACTCAAAGGACGTTTAAATAACTATAAAAAACTCATTCCAACATGTCTACGGAACTGATTTTTATTTCGCCGCGAAAAACCTTGAAACCCACAATCAATATACAAAAATAAAACTGACACAGTTTCCAGGCGAATATACCTACTAAATTAAGTATAATGTACAGGCCCGTAATAAAAACAAAAAGAAGAGTTACATCATTTAAAGGTCATTTCCTTCACCGACTCGCGTGTTAATACAAAAACAATATAGAAGCCGCAACGCGATCCCAATGATATTTTCTCTTGCTTCTTCAGTTTTATTTCCATTGAAAAACGTTGCAAGGTCATCTGGTCATAACTGTTACTCTTGTAAAATAATAAAAACTAATGAGCTGTCAGTAAGACAGAAAGGTGTCAATTTCCAATTTGTAAAAGTAAAAGAAGAAACTATCCACTTCCTAGTAATTACACGCATCAAAAGTCATAGACATAGACCTATAGAAAAAGACAAACAGAATCTTTATTTTCATTCGCGTATAGGTCATGTTACAAACGTCAGTGTCAGAGCAAGCCAGCTAATCAAAAATAGCGCAATAACATTGAAAAATGGTCAAGAGTAAACACAAAATAATAAACAAGAAAAACAAAATTTCCCAAAGGTCATTCCAGCGATGTGATATTGTAATAGCCCGGAACGTGCTCTGACAGAAGGCAACAATTTTGATGGAAGATTGAATTTGATATCACTGACGTTTTACATTTTTTTTCTTAGTGTTGCCAATTTTTATCGTCTGCGTTTATTACTTTTTTTTTAAGGTAAAATGCGTTTACGCAACCGAAAATTAAAACTAAAACAAAGAAGCGGAAGATTTACAAAAAATAAAACATTCTCCGCTCTGACTCTTATGTCATAATCTCTTCATTCGCATAGCAGTATTTCATGATACAATGGGGTAGAGCTGTGCTGTGTACTATGAGTGTTCCCATTTAGTAGGTCATCACATTTTTTGTTTCTTTTGTTGTTGTTGTTTCGTTTATAGTGCGCTGCTGATCCCTCTCTACAGAGGTGAATGAATATTTTTGTCGCATATTACACGCAATATAGTGGAGAGTTCGAACACAACGACTGTGAATTGTGATGGCTGCATACATTTTGTGCGCACTCTAGAGTTGAGTTCGATTTGAAATGTGGCTATAGTGCGCCACAACACAACCAGATGGGCTGTCGATTTTATTGTAGAGAAAGAGGAAGCCAACATTTTTATTTTTATTTTTTTTTTGTTTTGGAATTAAATTATGCCGTGGATTATGAAATTGTTGACGATTTGACACATGAAAAGCAGTAAACAGCCAAGTTATGAACGAGCGCCAGTTTCAGAGATTGCTTGCAACATTATAGGTAGCGAGTTGATGGTTGGTGGGGTTTTGAATAAAGTTATGCCACATGATCTGATCATCAACATAATCGTGTGCGTTTGTAACAAGATAGTAGGTATATATGGGTTCATGGTTTTGCTGGCAGATTGGGACGTTGACATCTGATGTCATTCAGGTGACGTTTCAATGAAGTGCTTCATAGGGTAAAAGGTGGAGATTTTTTATGAAAATCACTTGTGACATTATTTCCTTATGTAGAGCGAAAGGTGTATTGCGATCCATTACTACGAGAACACAGATTAGAGAAAAAAGGAATGAACTTAATTTGTAGGGATGGCTCGTAGCTAGTGTCAATTTTAATAAGCTAATTCAAATCATTTGATTGGGTCTAGAGTCTACAGGTTGAACTACAGATATTAGTATGAATTGCTTCTAACAAACGACAACGTCCAAAACAGTGGGTATTCAGTTTCGTAAAGTTTTCCGTTACTTTACCTTACTTGTATAAAAGAGCAATCCCATTAACTGTGTAGTGTTTTGACGCGAAATTGTTTAATTGCGTTCACATACGCCTATTAGGAGCTACCTACGCAATGGACAGATCTGAAGAAAACTTGACGTAAACATAAATTATGTGACACGCATGAAATGTTATTTTTTAATAATTCTTTTTCATTTTGGGTCAGCTGCCATATTTTTCTAATAAATATGTACGAATCGTCAACTTAAATTTAAAAAATAAATGTCAACTAAAATACCAAAAGCAAAAACATAACATCCAATGTTGGGCGCCACATTATGGAAGACAATTTCAATTTCATTAATTTGTTTAAGGAAGGTGCATAGTAAAATCGTGAAATAGGGTTAGGTACGAATTATACTGAACATTGAAAAATTGGTCTTCCTAAAACGAGTTCGATATAAGCAATTTTTAAAGCCGTTTTCGATTCGAAGGTTTGCTACCGCCCTCACTGTTTCGCCTTGGTTTGTAAAAATCTTTATTCGCTCTTCATGTCATTATAATAACGGTAATAAAGTGAAAGTCAATACAACCAAATGGTACGAGTTTGACTTCAAATTTGTCCCAAAATTATTTTGATTTATCTTGACATTTATGATGTTCGTTTTTTTATTACTAAACATATAATTATGTACCTACATCTATGACAAACTAAGTATATAATATATTTACATATGACTTGCAAATTACCTTTATTTTTAACCATGCACATTGATAACTACTCCGTATCGACTGTCAACAAGAAAATTAAAGAAAAATGTAATAGAAGCATCAAATAAAGTAAATCATGACCTCCATAGACAGAGAAATGTGCAATGACTTCTGAACGAAAAATACACAAGATAGTGTCTCAATCTAACAACAACAACGCATTCGCCCATCTTATCTACTCGTAATATCAGTATACAGCACCCACTCAAGTGCCACTGTACTGTTTTCTCTCTTTCGAAATGTAAACAGATTCTAATAACAAAACTTAAGTATTGGCTGTCAAACTAAATAAGCATGTACACAATAATTAAACAATATTATCGACCATGACCTACCTAAACAACTTTAAATGGCACTTCGTGTTGGGGGTTTCCTTTGTTTTTTTTTTTTTTTTTTTATTATTATCTGTATAATGTCATTTAGACAGTAAATGTTGCTTTCAATTTCGTATGCATTTCCTGACTGTGGTGAAAATGCAACTGATACAGACTCCCCAATTAGTTGACGACTGCCCACACAGTAGCACCAAAATAACAATAAAAAAAAAAAAGGTTTAACAACAGGAAGAGGAATCGCCGAAACAGAAGATTAAAAAAAACACAAAGAACCGAAAAGTTCTTGCTTTTTTTTCTCTTTTGCTTATTTGGAGTCCGCCGCTCCAACATTTCGTTTTATTATTTTTTTTTTTTTCATTTTTGGCTTGCTCTTCGTTGTTTTTGTGCGTATATTTTTTTTATTTTTTTGTTCAAATAATTCGTCTCAAGTTCAAGGTCTTTTGGATAACGTATACTAAACGACGAAGAACACGCATGCCATCTCATTTTTACTTCAGCCGATTTTTTTTTATATAATATTTTGGGTTTTGTGAGTGTGTGTTTGTTTTTTCTTTTGCCTTGCTTTTGTTTGTTCGAATACAATTTCGCTCTCTTCGTGCTAAGTGCCGTTTACTTTGAGCTTTCTTTTTTTTTGGAGTCGATGATGATGAAGATCGGGTATTGCGTTGGAGTATGCGTGAGTGTGTGAATGTGTACAGAATCGGTTTTATGAGTTGTTTGGAATTTTTTTGTTGGAATGCTTTCTTTGCATCTTCGTCGGTGGGGAAGAAACAATCGAAATGTGAGTGGAGTGCCTTTTTTTGGACGGATTTTGCATAATTACAAAAGTCTAGAGAAGGGAAAGGGATCATCGCCATCGATCGATAAGATAAAAGGAGGAACATGGCACACGTGTCGATTTTATTTCATAACCATTAGAGCAACAGTGCATAGTGGGTACAGTATACAAGTGGAGAAAGGAACGATGAACCAGCCAATACGACGTGACGTGTGGGAATAGAAAGAGTTTCAAAGAGTTGGTTCGCTACCTACTGAAAGGTTGATGTCTTGTGTGAACGAAATGTCAAATGGGTTTTTTATCCATTAAGCTTGTTTTCGTTGTAAACCGATTTCAATTTGAGCATACAACTTTAAACACGGAGCCATAAATACTAATTATTTAATGTGAATAAGTTCTGATTGGCGCCCAACAAGAGACCGTTGCAGTACGAATAAATGTTATGGAATTATGTGGTAAAAATGATATAAGATTTTAAACTCCCGTAATCAAGTATAAGTTTGGGCTTAATAGAATTAGTGCCTACCAATAAACAAAATGCAAAATAAATGACACGCACAATAGGTTCCTATTTGCGATTACCTGGGCCAGGCAGGAGTATTGACGGTAATCCGCATTATTCTTGCAGTTTTTTACATCCACGATAATAGCGGAACAGAATTTAAATGACACTCAGTACCTACTTAGCTTTAAGCATGCCGGTTAGTAGTTTTAAACAAAAATGGCGCCCAACGTGAGGACAATGTGTGGAGTGCAATGAAAATGTATCTAACAAAATGCAGCTTACGCGATTTCTTGCCATAGCTCAGGCATCCTTAGAGGATATTATAATATATCATGGCATAGAATCAGCTAACAATATAAATCGCAAATGGCGCCCAACGTAGGCCATCAGCCGATAGCACAAACAGATTTGCTTTAGAGACTCCTTTTCGGAGCTGCAATCTCTATTCATCGTTGTGTTAGATAAATACACAGTTTGGTTTGAAGAACTGTTTTGTTAAGCGGGAAATTATGATATGTTGTCTTAATTTTTTTTTTCTACAAAAAAACTCGGAAAATGTGTCTCAATTGATACTTATATTGATTCTGACATGGAACAGTTTGTTGAATCAAATTATAACACGACCATATAAAAGGTAATGGACATTCTTCAATTAAGCATACATAAAATACTATCTCGCCGAAGAGTAGTCACTTCCAATAAGTGTATTGGACAGTGTATTTTGAATCGACTGGCTCTTTTCTTTAGTGCGAACTGTGAAGTTATTAGTTTATACAATGGAAAATCAATTTCAAGAGCAATTCATATTGCATCCTTGTGAGCGAAAACATGTTTACTTCAAACTGGCGTCCAACTTGAGGTCGCACAAGATAAAGAAAAACATAGAAATTTTCCAAAATAGCTATAAAAAAAGTCCATTCAGTGTGGTATTCACTTCTGTTACTTGTCTTAGGCAACCTAACTCTTTATCATTATGAATGAGTCGACCAGTCTTTTCTCTACTCATTACCCATATAAACATAGGAAAATCGATTAGTGCAACTGCAAATTAATATTGTCTCCAACTGATATTCTATTCTATGCAATACACCTTACCAAGTTAAGTGTGGATTAGATTTTTGACAGCAGCAAGTTATTAAAATCACGATACAGCGGAAAGGTAATCTCAAGACCTTGTCCCTTAAGCGAAATTATTCTTGCAAAGAAATGGCGCCCAACGTGGGACGAAAAAACTATTCAGAGTGACCGTCAAATTAAGGAGTCTATGCCAACGATTAAGATCATATTCCATAGGCATATATACGTATCTTCAAATAAGGGTAACCTTTTAAGTTATAAATAATATTCTACAACCAGCAACGACCAAAAATATCGACATACACACATTGCAATTCGCATAAATTTCCCTCAAATATTTGATGATGAAATCCTCTCCGACTAGTCGGAATAATAAAAGCAAAATCCACTTAAACTCTTGTGTACTAAATATATAGGCTTGTATCCTTCCTCAACGAAAAAAAAAACCCCCAATTGTCCTTGAAACACTACATATAATATACCTCCTCGATAGACAGGAAGTCCATCCCACATATAAAAGTAAACATAAAGAATTCTCTAATAACTTTTTCTTTCAGCACCTCACCGGAAGCTTATTTTGAAGCTTTTACTTAACCTACATCATCTTATTAACTTCCTTCCCCACGGCCAGAAAAAAACTTTTCTATTCTCAGAACCCTTCGAAGAACAAGAGGAGGTAGAGGTGAATAACAGCCTAACATTGTTTTGTCAGCTGATGTTCGTCCTTGCTAGGTCGGCAAAAGGAGACACACAAATACCCACCCTACCCCCTCTTGTTTTTGTCTTCATACCCAGTTCCGTTTAGATTATCCGGAAGAAAGAGCAAGCACCAAGTATAGACATCCAAACACATAACCAAAGCAAAAGGCAAATTTTTAGGTTTGAGATATTTACGCCGAAAAACTCCACTCACACTTTTGACATTTCTATACTATATGCCGAACAGTCAAAAAAGCTTACATAATATTGCCGGCGGCTGTACAGTACATATACACAATCTACTTGGCTATTCGTGAGGCGGAATGGTTTATTTCCTGAAAATTCACCAAGGTCACTCGGTTGGGTTGCTTTTGGTTATTACATAGTGCCTGTCTCTCGGCAGTGGAAGTGGAAACCTTTTACCCATCACCGCGTCAACCAAACTTTCACTTTTCATTTTTGTACAGTCCGATGCGGATGACGAATCAAAAATTCAAAATAATTCGCATCCATCATCGTTGTGGATGAATGAAAATTAGGGCGATATGGAGATCATAGTGGAAATAGACATAAATAAACTGTCGTTCCGTCCAATGTGACACTTACTGTCAAAAAAAAAAAAAAAAAACAATTATAAAATAATTTACCCAAGATTACATCAAATATCCACCGCTAATGTTATAACGATATTATGCAAAAAAAAACTAAATTAAATAACCTACTCTACTGTCTGGCAGCGCCAAAATGAAATGAAAAGAAAGTGAAATGTGACAGCTGAGGTAACAAATAAGTTGTTTGATAGTTTCGCGCAGATCGCTTTGGGCTAAATTCACCAAAAGATATATCTCGTACGTCTAATGCGAATTTTTTGTTCGCTTTTGTTCATTGGTTGCCGAATTTCAAAATTATTCAATAATGTTATTATTACTTTTTTTCTTTTTCTTTTTAATAGACAAGAGAGGGCAAAAATAAAAATGCGGGCTATCATAATAAACTAACGGTTTGGTGAGCTAAATTCGCTGAGTTTACGTAATAGACATCCAACGACGGCGCGCAACTATATCGCGCGACAACGGCATAGCTATACACAACGACGCACGACGGACGGAACCCATTAACGTATAAAATACATATGTACGTGCTTTTGGGTTACCGAAAAAAAAACCGTTGGAAGCGAACAAAAAAAAAAAAATAAATAAAAATCAATAAATTTGTTGAGGTGGGTTAGGAAATCATTATACGCACACACCGAGAGACGCAGCACGCAAAGTAGCGAGTGAGTGCGAGACATATACAAAACGTCACACATGACATATAGCAAGTGCTTTTAAAAGCGAAATACAGTGGTTTCTGGTTTTTGTTGCTGCCTGTACCTTATACCGAAAATTTGTTCGTTTTATTCCGGAAAAGGAAGGAGGATTTTCAATTATACGCCGCATATACCTACACACGTTTGTAGGAGAGGAAATTATGTGATGTTTATATTCTCATCTGTGTAGGTTATGTGAATTGCGTCCTACACATTAACTGGGTCAGTGGATAATGAACCACCATACCTACTGCCTTTAAATACAGAGGTACATGGTACACATCCCGTTCCTCTTGGGATACATGTAGATATACCCATCACTGAGGCTGACATTTTAGGCCTCTGTTACACTATGTAGGTACGGATAGTAGGAGTATTTATAGAGACCAAGAAATATTTTTAAATCTAGGGCAAGAACAAAAGTTCCCCCTGTCTGTGTGCTATGCTGTTCAGTCATTTTCCGAGCAAAGTTTTGATAGATAATTAGGGCCGCTTGTCATCTCTCAAGCATTTGGTGGAAGCGTCGATATTTCAAGTTCAGCTGATTTTTTTTTACTTGGCAAGCAGCCTTAAAAACGTCAATAAATTGTCAAAATTTGTAAAGAAGGGTGAAACGTTTTTTTTTTTTTTGTTTTTGTTTGTGCTATAACTGATGACAAGACATTTTGGAAATTATATGGGCAATTTGTGCTAGATTTGTTTTTTTTTTCTTTCTTTTACTTAAAATTTGTTTTGATCTTACGAATAGCGATATCAACCGTTAAGATACGTTAGGTACACCTACGCGAAACTTGTTATTGTCTAGTTCGAAGAATTAGTGGTAATGTTTTCCGTTTTCTTTCTGTCAAACATTGTCATTGTGCAATTTTTCATTTCGATTGAGAAATTTAAAATATATTATTTCTTACTACAATATTATTATACTATTAATAGTCTTAAAGAAAATTATAAGCCGGAAGAATATGGTATATATTTCGGCGCAAAATGTGGCATTTCGATGACATTTGACACTGCCTTTTTTTGATTAACAAAAGAGCTTTTTTGAAAACAATGTAAGCTGACCATTAAAAAACTGCGGTTGCATTGTATAATATGAACTTTGACATTTTGGCCAAATTTTGACAAGAATTATGTAGTTTGATCGCATTTAATTATGTTGGAGAGTCTTTCAACATGGTTTACATTTGGAAGTGGCGATTTTGGGATCATGAATGTGAACGCGACCAGGAAATTCTTCAAATAATGTTGTCTGTTGATATTTCAAGATTTTTTCAAGAGTTTATATAATTCTCTGAGTGCTTGGGGGTATTTTAGAATTTTATGCGAACTATTCGTGAGGCGTAAGGAAATTGTCGTCTTATACGTAACCTACGAATGCGTAAGAAATTTTGCCATTGGCACAGTGCTGATATTTCCTGTTGTTTATACAAAATCATGAAATTTGAATTTTAGCCACTGACACTGATGTTAATCATTTATTATTATTTTTAGAATGTATATGACAATCTTGACAAAAATTAAATGTCAAAAGAGTATAATACCTACAGTAACTTTCACGGAAATTGGAATGCGATTTATACGACTTATTTCAAATATTGAATACGCCTTGATTAACATAACATATTGAGAGCTTCTAATCTGAATCTTAAACATGATAGACTAATCGCAAACTAATTCAGCCCATTGCTGAATAGGGACTGGTGTTCTTAAATATGCTTCTCTGTTTCTAAATTCGGTATTACATAGATTTCGAACGGTTTTAATAAAAGGACTAAGACACCCCACAAATTCAGCAAATTTCCCGACTGGTGCAAAGACTTGCATGTAGAAACTGTCTCACCAAACATTTAAACCAATTCAGAGCTTTGCTTAATAAGATTCAATTTTGATCTTATTCTTACAGTTTCATATTTCCCATCAGAATCAAACGTCATATTTTGACCAATAAAAAATGAGTTAATATATGCTCATGCAAACATTTGAAGAAATTCAGCTCAGTCCTGAATTTCAATAAGAGTCAAACGCATAATCAAATTTAATATGACATTCATTAACACTCCCTAGGAATTAAAGTCATTCGTCGATTGTCAATCTCCTTGCCCTCCTAGCCCAGATTTTCTCGAATAGAAAAAGAAAAACTAGCATTCCATGAAAAAACTACTACCCTTTGGAAGAACTCTCTCACGTCAATTAGTTCGCTGCTGCCTTTTCTCATTTTCTTACAGTTTTTCCTCTCGTTTTTTTTTATTATGTATTTGTGCATGTGTTTTACAGTACATTTTGCAGTCAATTTCATCCCTTTTGGAAAATTCTCTGACCTAGTTTTCACCCTCTCATCTGTGTTATGCTGGCCTAGCTACCCCGTTTACTTTTTTCATTTTTTTTTTTGTTTTCAAATGCATGTTAGGTATTTGCCCTTCCGGTATGTTCTACATACCGCAACATGAGTATCTACGTCGTCGTATCGTATCGAAACTATGATTACCCTACAAAATGATGTTTGTCCTTTGTGACAGAGTCAGAAAAAGCAAATGAGTCTGGGAGGAAGTCACTAAACATGCCGAGGGAAACCTAAATGATGGCAAATTATGTATGTCAGTGACTCTTTAATGATGTGTGAGAGAATCGATTTGGCTGTCAATCGATTGATCGCAGCGGGATATTAACATTACCGTGGAAACTAGGTTACATTTAATAAGGACCAGGGCTATAAGCTAAAAAAAGAATCTATACTCACAATATCGCTTCATAAGGCTCTTCTTGTAAGCAGCTCGGCCCTCGCCATATTTCAGCTGATGATGCTCGCCATCGCCCGCCCCGGCACCTGAATCATCCGAGTCATCAGTACCTCCCGAATAGGTGCGCGGTCTTCTACGACGCAGAGCGGTGCTTAGCGACAAATCCAAGGGACGATCTTCTTCCTCGTCCTCTTCCTCCTCATGGTCATGGATGGTGACCGGTCTTAGTGACAGGCAGGTTATGTCCTTGCGATCACAGTCGTCCGAATCATCGGTAAATGACGTATGACGACTGGAACGGAAATTATTAGCGCGCTGATCATCCTCTTCATCGCCACTGGTCGTGATGACGCTGCGACGCTTCTGTTGAAACTGATAGTTTCCCTTGATGATCGATGCTGGTGATCCCGTTGCGAGGAATCGGGATTCCGGCGATGGCGATGGGGATATTGACGCTGACGTTACCACCGTTGGTGGAGTTTTACATTGTCGCAGGTGATTGTAGAGCATAACGAATTCCTGATGCCTCTGCAGAATATTCGTCTCAGCTGGACTGGCCGATCTTCGACGCTCGACGATCACATCTGCTCGTTGATGAATTGCGGGCGGTGTTTCAACTCGCTCATTGCGGGCTGATTTTCCATTTGCATCTTCCAAATTGATGTCTTCTTCGTCCTCGGCGGGTGGATCGTCTTCAACGATCGTCATCGGCTGAGGGGACGAACTTGAGTGTTCCGATCGTGGTGAGGCAGGAATTACAGTGTGACGCTGTCGTTGAGGTGAACTCATTGGACTCAGCGATTCTGAACGTCTGCTGTGATGGTGTCCACCACTTGTGATCGTTGCTGGTGGTGACGGTGATGAGGAGCACGATATTGAGCTACTGCTCTTCGATGATGCAGATGAGATTGCTGTTGAGGCAGTCATTGTTGTTGTAACATCACCGCCTCCGCCTCCGCCACCGACAAAGGTGTGCGGATTCGCGGCTGCTAAATGTTGTAACATAATCATTTTGACTTTTGTTCAAAGGGTAGATTTTGGGCTTATATCCGATCAATGTCTGGTAGTTTCGTTTGTTTTTGTTTTTACTCTTTTTACACGAAAAACATTTTAAAGCGACACAATTTGTACATTTAGTTTGACATTTAAATACACAGTATAAATATTCTTTTTGTTTAATACACGCACATATTTACATATAAAATATATTATTTGTTGTAATTTTATTTTGTAATTTGTAAACAGAACCTGAGTTTAGGTTGAATTTTACTTTTTCATTTTTTGAGGTAATAACTTATTTATATATTTTTTTTTTGTACATTTTCTCATTGGATTGGTAAAAATGGAAAAATAAAAAAAAAATAATTTCAACACTTTTTTTTGAATTCAGTTAACCGGAAATTTTCAATTTGTTTATTCTGTCACTTAGCGGAAAATATTCTGTCATTCACGTCAAAAATAAATAAGAGAACAGTTTAAATTTTTTTTCTATTCTTATTAGGGAGGGATAAACTGTTTCTAAACGTTCGCCGGATATTTTTTAAAAATGTTGTAAACGCGTTGTGTTAAAACGATCGACAAACTTTTCTTAAACGTCATGTATCTATCACGGTATCAGCGACACTAAAAATCAGTATCTCATGTTCAAAACTTGCTACTGTCAAAATCAAACGAACAAACAAAAAAAAATCGCTTATATATTTTTTTTCTAACTCTCTGCGAAAACGACTGCGATGATGATGACGACGAGACACACAAAAACAGAGCGACGATGAATGGTGATGATGACGGACGGTGCGGCGAATGACAGAGCGATTGTACGAATAGCGAACGAGTGAGCTGAACCGATGACAGTCTGTAGGTATCTACAATGCAACCCGCAGCACGATGAACGAAGAACCCAACAGCACCTATCCACACATATGGATAGAATTTTCGAATTTGACTCTGGTGGTGTATATGAATGTAGGGGTTGCGAATCACTTCAATAGGCCGGCTTTGCTTTAGTGTATGGTTCTCTCTCGCTCACTCGCTGTCAGTGTGTTTCGATAGCCATACAGCTAAATAGCGTGCTGTTGTGTGAGTTTGTATCTTATATACTGCGCCAGAGAGGAAAACTCTTCTCAACAACAAGTTGCAGTTGGTTGGTGGTGTGGTGAGTATTTTTCGTATTGGTATAGCTGTCAAAATATAACGCGTAACGCACACGTACGCATGCATGCACATGCACTTGGGGTTTAGATTTTCACTTTCCGTTTCGATGGGGAGGTAAACACGCCAATTACAACCGGCGCAACATTTCCATATTCCCCACACCGACAACAGCGGTGTTGACAGAGAGTTGGTATGAATTTTATGCGGCGCTCACTACAAACACTGTTTTATTTCGTTCAAACGAAGGAACACAAAAGTACTCTTTTAGGGTGGGTGGTGTGGAGGAAAGGGTGGAAAAGCTTGCTTTAGTTTTTTTTAGCGAATTGCAGCGGCCAGACACTTTTTTGTTTTGCTTTTGTTCTTCTCTTCGTATATATTTGATCTCCTGTTGCTCTTTAATAATTAATTATAAAATAGGTACTTTAGGTATCTTGGATTGCAGCTTCCGTTCTGAGGTAGAATTCAATTTGCACTTCCTAATGTTGAACACTTTTTCTGGTTGTTACACTTCTGTCACTTTTTTTATTCACCTATTTTGTCACAATGACGAAAAGTCATACAAAAAAAATTAAATTAAAATTAATACAACCGAAAGAAACGATCCAATAGAGTTTGGATGCACGCGTCTTGACCCGTCCCGTACTCGGATCGGAATGACGAAACAGCAATCCGCAGAAGCTGTACACAGTCTGTATGGTGTAGGCACTGTGTGTCTCGCCTGGTGTGTGGGGTCTACCGTGCCGTCTACCGTCTGCGTCTCCCCAACAGTTGTTGTGGTTGTTGCCTGCCTTTCGACTGTTTTCCTTGTTTTGTTACATACCTCTTTACACCCCCTCTGCCATTTCCCCTTGGCGAGTTCTTATTTGCTTCGACGCCATACACTTGCAAATGCTTAAGTGTTGAGAGAGACAAAAAAAGTGCAACTTTTCGTTACCTGTTTCCATCTAATATATAATACTCGACTTCGACCCCTCGTCCCTTATGTACTAGCGCCTGGTGTGAGCAAAACCCTTAAAGAGGGTTGGAAAATGATGACCTTCCACACCACAGTTTTTCCTCTTCCTCCATTAGTGTGATACACACCACAGACTGACTGGGCTGGGTAGTGAGGAAGACTCAGAAAAGCAGCACAAAGAAAAATATGAAACCAAAACCTTCTTCCTTCATTCCTCTTTGCGACGAACTCTCATTTTCAATTCGCTTGTAGGTATATACATCTTTTCGCAAATGCATATAGAAAAGTCGGCAAACGGCTTGGTTGTGTGTGTAAAAGATACAGAATATAACCGCATAAGAGGAATACTACTACCACAAACAAATGTTGTAGGCTTCTGTGGAGTCGGAGTGTGGCACTGTGTGTGGTGAGACTGTGAGAGGTATGCCCACCGCTCGAACTCATTGAGGTACTGTTTTGCTGGCAACATTTGCGCGGATGTTTTTTGTTTGTGGCCATGCATGTAGGGCAACATTCCCATAGCTGCTGATGCTGATGCTGATGCTGAGTGCTAAGCGCTGACTGCTGATACATGGGCATATATTGTTGATGAATGGGTTGAAGATTATGCCTGTTTGGCTACTGCATTAGCTGATTTTGAATGCGTTTTCCGGTTTCTGGTTTTTTCGTTGCAATTTGAATAATATCTATTGGATTGACCTTTGAGTAGGTACTTAGTTTAGTGAAGTTTGGAAAAACTGTCGACCTCAATTTGTGCTTTCAGAAGTGTCTAGACCAGTGATTGTGTACCTAGTTAGACTTTTGATGCAACTCGGATGGTGGGGATGAACTAGTAGGTACCTTGTCAAAAGGTCTTCATCTTCATCTTCAAGGGACGCGAAAGAACTGCATTAAAAAGATTCATACACGTATACATACTTTAGAATATTTTTGACCCTAAGCTAAGGGGAACTTAACATTCACAAATCGACTCGGTCGAACATTCACATTTACCACCGAAACAGTCAATAATCAATACAATCAATCGTGTACAAATTTCAGTTCTAGATTTGTCAAATATTTCGCGCCAGAGTTCTTATGTTCAGAATTAGATAAGTCAGAAATCTAAAATCATTTACAAATTTTATAACTCAGTCATGTGTCACCCAATCAAACATTTCGCATGTATACGTATGGTCAGTCGCATGTCAGAAATCCACTTTTCTGGCCAAAAATTCACCTGCACCACCGATAAAGTATTTAGGCGGCCAAAGCAAGGGCCAAACTGAATTCACGTACGAATTTCAGAGATGGATCATTTTTGTTACCTGCTAAATATTTCGCTCGTTATTGTGGTCAGTTGAATGTCAGAAATCTATTCTTCTAGTCAAAAATCCACCTGCACACCCCAAAAGTAACCAGACCTTCAAAAGTTTAAAATCATTTACAAATTCCAGAGCTCAGTCGTTTGTCACCCGTCAGATATTTCGAACGTACTTCTGTTCAGCCTTAAGTCAGAAAAAATCCACCTGCACCAATGATAAAACAGCCAATAGCTAAAAATCATTCCATTATACCAGCCCAAGTACGAATTTAAGACCTCTTCCATTTTCAACCAGTCACATACTCACATACATATTACTAGCGTACTTGTCGTCCCATGAAAGTCAGAAATCCAATCTTCTGGACAAGAATCTTAGGTACACATACCTTCAAAATTCTAAAATATTTTAAAGATTCCCAAGGCTCTCAGTCATTTGTTACAAACTAAATATTTCGCTGGAAATTACCTATCGTCAGTTGGAAGTCAAAAATCTGACAGGATTACTTATTTACTTAGGTGGCGCTACAGTCCGGTGTGGACCTGGGCCTCAACCAACAAGCCTCTCCAGTTAGCACGATCTTTGGCTAACCGCCTCCAGTTGCGCTCTTCAAGTTGGTTTAAGTTCCCTTCCATTTGTGCGCCCCACCTAAGGCGAGGTATTCCTCGAGGATTGTGAGGCACAATTGAACATTGCTAATAAAACAACATTTAAAAAATATTTCAAAGTATAAGCCAAAATTTAAACTTGGTAATATAGTGTTCTTTAGTCGTCAACGACTTTCGGATATCCTTTCAGTCGTCGCGTCGCCTGGAAGTAGCCGCATGTGGAGGTTTTTATGCTTAAATTGCATATTTTAATTTTTCTATTTGTAAGAGTGTACAAATTTTATGGTGAGTTTTTTTTTTGTGTAAACTATATTTTTAAGGCGAACTTCATTTGACACCGTATAAAGGTATACGTTTTTTGACAAATATGAAAAATACATATAATTATTTACCCACATTTTTCTGTCGCTGGCAGGTTTGAACAAAACAATCGGGGTACGTTTGAACATGTTGTCTGTAAGTGGCACAAGGACCTACTACGTTTTTAAATAAAAGTAAATTATACGCCCTTACAAAATGTACCTACGTATTTATTTGTACAAAACAAAGTATATGTATTTGTATTTCTTAAAGTGAGAATACTTTACAGTCCAATAATTTAAACACATTTTATGAGACCTCAAAGCAAAAAGCGTTCAAATGTGCCCCACTCTCCCATAATTCTTCGCTTGATTTCTGAAGTGATGTCATTTTCAAAGTTAATAGCGGAGCCGAGGTAGACAAAGTCCCGAAGTATCTCAAAGGTATAGCTATAAACAGGCTTAAATCAATCTAAACATCCCAAATCCAAATGATGACGGATTTGGGCGCGTTTCCTTCGCAAAAGTTTACGCTTTTGTTTGTGGGCCAGTGATGGGTAGGTATAGGTATATCTACCTGTAGAGACCCAATATTTAAGAACCGATTTCTCTATAGTTTACTATCCAATATCCCAATATTTAAGAACCGATTTCTCTATAGTTTACTATCAATTGACTTTTATTTTCCGTATTTTTATTTTATATAGTGCGACTTTATTTTCATTGTTTTACATTTTATATAGTCAAGTATTGGCATCGCATCGTGCCGATACTACATTTCCCTCTTTCAGCTTAAAGTTTTAACAATTTTTAGCAAGTAGTCTGTGCTAGAAATTTGTTTGCTAAACTTCGCTTAATCGAAGGCAGAAATCAACTCCGCATGTTTCAAGACAAACTTTGTCGTGTACTTTAAACGTTTAAATACGGATATGTGCATAGATATATACTAAATCAAAAACTCTCTACAAGTTAACTTAATGTAAGATTTAAAATCACAAGTCAGTTTCTATAGTCTCCAAAAGGTCAAAAATCATTTCACGGTCAAGTCAAAGTTAATCCAAACAATCAGAATTCAATTCCAGAAATCGTCGCGTCGCTTGGATGGTCAAAATTCATACACCCTATCAAAGTCAAAATTTCCCGAAAGGTGAATTCTATTTATTTGCGTCGTAATTTTCAACGATATTTTCAAAATCACATCTCATTCTTTTTCACATTTAACTTCTTTTATCTTAATATTTTATAAACTTTGAAGAATCCCTGGAGTTTGGCCAGAAATGGTTTTTAAGGCCTATTTAGATTTAGAAACAAAATTACTTTTGAATGCAAATCGAATAGTGTAAACGGACTACTATTTGATTTTCAAAAAATTCACTATTCGCTCAACCAAATAGTAGTAGTAGTAGTAGTATTTATTAGTAGCTCCTTCTGAGCTATTGAAATTAAAACATTACACGTTTACAATATTCATTAGTAGATACTTAAGTCTAGCGAAATCAATACACTTTCTTTTAAAAGTTAACAAATTTTTTTCGTTCTTTGTGGTACTCGGAAGCTCGTTAACCCTCCTGTCAATTCGAGGGTACCCGGGTATCCATTTGGTTTTTGAATCAATAAAAAAATAATTTCGCCCATAGGACCACATAATGACTCTTTTAGTACCTTCTTGAAATTTAATTCTGCATTAAATGGTGTATTCCATTTAAATTAGATCCTATCTATAAATTTTCTGAAAAGCATTTTTCAACTTTAATACGGCGTTATATGCGAAGTACACCCGGGTACCCATATTCATATTGTACTAATTCGTATATGTGTTTTTCGCGATTGAAGATTATGTTTCATCACATCTATTTGTGTTTGTTATTAGGGGTATTGACGATTCGGTGTATCAGGTCTAGTATCATTGTAAAAGTGTAAAAGTGTGAATTTTTCTTAGACTACAACCACAAAATATACTTGCTACTCTTTTACACTTTTACTATATGACTACCGCAAACCTATAGTAACAGACAAATACAACAGAAATCGTGTTTTATTGAACATCTATCTCAGTAAAAAAATGTATAAACTTTAGCAGGGAATTACAACAACTACACTCTGCTTGACACTTTCGAGACACTATACATATATATTTGTTGTATAGCGTACTGAAGTTTCTGCTTTACTTTACATTTCTGAGATAGATTTTCAAAAAACATGCCTAGAGTTAGAGTAAAATGCACAAGTTCTCAAAAATGTCAGTTCGATTTCAAATGTTTTTTGTCATTTACTTCAGTATTGCTATAGTAGATATTAGCAAATGGAATTGAAGCTATGCTTGGTGAGAACATACGTTCGCGTTACTCAAGTGATCCATCAACATCACGAATAATACATAGGGCCAACATGGATGTCTCAAAATACAAGGGTCATACCTTGTTTGCTCGGAGCAGCGCATGCTCAGGCGGAAAACCAGAAAATGCTGCAACCTCTGCGAAAAGCATGCGACCAGCATAAATCAATCATAAACAAAAAAATGTCATTCCTGATGCCTAAAAAATACATATAAGCAAGTAAAAGTTTTATCATCGGCCTGTCCGATCCTTTGATACCCTCCACTGCACAAAAGTATTGCAAAATGTTTGCTATGCGAGTTAGTATCTATGTACTGTACACGCATGGGTCTTAGTTTTGTATGGGATGTACGAGAACTACTTGACCGACATAGCTCTTTTCATTCGCCTAGGTCGATTCATTTGGACGCTATCGTATTTTTACCGGACAGACAGACAGACGCACATAACTTAATCGATTCAGAATTTGATCCTGATTCAGAATTCATATATATATGTTTTACTTGATGTGGTCTCCGGTGAGTCCGTCTTGGCGTTACAAATGTAATGAATAAGTAAATATATACCTCCCCGTGTATAATATAGGATATAAAAACAATGTATATTATATCAGTGAAACAATAATTTTTGAAATATTGATTCTGAACTGAGTTAAATTTACTCTTGGCTACTTTTTAAAACTTTATCTACATTATTCTTCTTCTTTTACATACAAAATGTATGGGGGTACCCGGGTACCCGTCGCGCTGACTAACCGTGTACTTAATTCGTTTTGACACGAAGGTTAAATAATTTAAATCCTTTATAAATCAACGAATTTTGTGAAGAAACGTTTAACATATTAGGCAATCTAAAATCGTTACTATTTCTTAATGCATAAGGCTGGATATCTCTTATATATCGCACATATTTCCCTAGGTATTTTGGCATTAAATTATTCTTAACTTTATATAAAAACACTAATACATTCATCACCACTCTTTGCTTTACAGACAACCACTTTAACGAATTTAACATAATACTGATAGGTACATATCTATTGCATTTTAAAATACAGCGCATAGCCTTATTTTATAGTGGAATAAGCATAAATGATTGTATATCCGTGCGGTTTTTATAAAATCGTTTATAGCTAGAAAGTGGAAATGCAGAAAATTCGCATTCATCTGACAGCATATTTTTATTCAACCATCCTTATACCTATCCACATTTTAAATATTCTTTGGAGAATAAATATTTGACTCTGTATAGAGTCAGAATTTATGTTAGAATGTAATAAAATATGTTCTGATAGATGTCATCTTAGTGTCAATTTCTTTTAATAAGTAATACTCTCCATGTTAGTTATAAGTTCTCTGAAGAAAAAGGGCCATGGTTGCAATCATATCGTATTTTCGGACCTATACAATAGTCATTCACTTTATCAGTTTTGTTTACCTAATCTAATAAAAAAAAAATATTAAAACCTGATAACTTAAATTCAAAAAAAAAAAAAAAAAATGATGCAACAGCCCTAATGGAAGCTCAAACAATGCAATATTTCATTTGATTGCTTTATGGCATTAGTATACTCATTTGATAAGATTGGAACAAACGATAAGTTTGAAAAGGCTTTTCGAAAATGTAGGTAGGTATGCCCTCGTTGGCGCTCGTTTCCGTTAAAATGACAATACAACGATTTGAAGCTGACGAAAACGATGAACGAAAAATACCAAACTGCCGGCGATGACTTGACGTCGCAAGGAAATGAGTAATCAAAGACTTCCTTAAAAATTATAGTAAAGTACATACCTAGCTAGGTATATACATAAATTAATGTGAATCTATGTATTTCATAGCCTATGTTAAACGGTTTCAGTCCAATTGTACAGCAGGAAAGCAGAACTAGGTTTCTACTAACAAGCTAATAAGTAGGTACACTAGGCCCTAGGTGAGTATTATTGAACTATTTATGAGAGGAGCTTACTAAAGAGCTCTTAGGAAAATTTGATAGATTTGACTCGAAATGGATATTACAAAAGACCATAGGCAGCTCTCCCCTTCTTCTTTCTTTCGATTTTACCTCCTGTCTGGCACGATACAAAGTGTTGAGCAGGAGTGGGTGTAAGGTGAGCTTCCGTTCGACGAGCTGAATCAAACAAGCGCGAGTATGTTGCGCCCTTTTCGCCTATACCTAATTAATTACCTATACTTATATCTACCCCTGGGACTAACAATACACTGTTGCTTTTACAATAGACTATCTACGACTATACCTTTATCGAAGTGAAGGACTATCCAAGTTATTGTAAAAGTACCTATATATACCTACCTATTTTCCTCACAACTTACAGGAACCAAGTTCCCTAGATCTTCTCCAACCCATTGGTTCCCCTCTGCTTCATTTAATCACTGGCGCCAAAAGCAGTATCCTTGACTACCTTGACATCACACCACCCACCACCCACCACCCACCACCATTACCTTGTTTGGGAGAGCGCTACTGTAGCGGTCGGTACAGAAGGATCTTAAGGCTGTGCTCAGGCTCACTACTAAAAATTAATTCACAAAGCAATGCCCACATTTTATTATTTTATTCAAAGTGTTCAATACCTCGAATCGCGCCTCTGTTATAGCTCTGTGAATTTGTCATTGAACAGCTACCCATCGGCCACCGCTACAGCTATATATACTGAAGTTGTATTGTCATACGCACAAACAGCTGGACATATCCTTTAAGAAGCTTTATGCATTGCCACCACCACAACAACACACAGTGTAAACAAATAACAAACATTCAGCCAGACATGCAATAACCAAACCATATACTGACGCGACGCAATGGCTCAGGCTACAACTACACCCATTGCTCCCCATTGTCGATTCGCATCTCCATGCATTATACAAAAATTATGTCATGTATTTTCATGTCTGCAGGATATAAATAAATAATGAATACAGACAGAGCCAAAAAAGAACAGACAACAGAATACTGATTGCAGTTACATATTTCTTGTTTTTTTACAAGGCATGGGCAGAGAGCTGTTATCTATATAGTGCAGTGAAGATAATTTAAGTTTTTATGGAAAGGTACCTATGTAAGTTGGGGTCGGTCGTTCGGGGATCATGTCATTGATCAACTGTTTAAAATAATGCTTAGATACTAGGCTCGCCCATTGTTCAAAATGCGACCTCATATACCTACATTTAAACGCAACGCAGTGCACAGTGTTGTTGCCCCCCCTGTCCTTTTAAGGGTGGCTTTTTAATAACACACAAACGATTAGACATATTAGCTTGCAATTTTATATACGTTGATAGAGAAGTACAAGTTATAAAATGCTTGTTTCGCCGTTTTTCAAAATTCGTTCTACAAAAGGTTGAAAAAGCGGATGCAAACTTTTTCATTTTATAGACTCAACTCGTCATTATACACTGCCGGTCACTAGGATGAGGCCATACATTTTCCAATAGATTTTCACTCTTTATACCCGTTGAAAATTTTTTACCCGGAAACTTTTACTACCTGTAGAAAGGTACATATTTTCCCAACTGTAAGTCATAAAATTAAATGGCAAATAAAAAACTACGGCTGGAATTTCCCAAGATCAAACAATGAACTACCCGAAAAGCGTATAAAAAGATGCGTCACTAGGATGAGGCCACTGCGAATATTTTGTTACAGGAGTGCACATTAGCGATTTTTTTCAAAGTTTTGTTAAGAACTGTTAAAAGCCTAAAAGCGACAAGGGGCTACAGTAGATATTCCCTATCACGACTTTAAGGCAAAAATATCTAGACTCTCTTTCCAAGCAGGGAAAAATGGAAAGAAAAAGAATTCTAAGCGACCATACCGATTGATCCAAAATGGAGATAGGTACAAGAGCAGGGGTGTTACTGAGGAACAATACAAATCAAGAAATCTGGGGGCTGTTTTTAAGCAGAGATACTATAGCCATATGGCAAGGCAGCAATACGACACATACGCGATGAATGAGATAGCCAGATTCGGCGAAGAACGTAAATGAGGCAGATACCACCACCGATTGGCTCACTGTATGGGATTATAAACGACATAACTAGAAAGGTGACCAACACCACTTGTTCCTCAAAAAAAGACTGCGTCACAGCTCGAGATCTATATGGCCAGAACAAAATTATGACTCTATGACAGGACTCCCCATAGGAGTCTAGAAACCAACGATCTATGCAGAAGCTGTGAACACGAGGGAGCAAAAGAGACATTAAACATTTATTATGCGAATGCCAGCTTATGCTGGGTCCCAGCTCCCTGGAAACAAATTCACCGACATATTGGCAAATACGAGCATAGAAATGACATTGTCGATTCGCAATTCAACAAGTTGACGTCAACCCATCCTTGAGTACGTACCTTCATGGAAATTATCAAAAGAAACACACTAGAGTCGGCTACGGCTCATCCAAGGCCCTGTGGTCAGAAACGGACCACAAACGGATTACAAACGAACTAAGTAGATTCTTAAGCTAAACAGGGCAAACCTGAGAATTGCATTGGGAATCCCGTCTTGCCATATAGTACTGTCTTCTTAGAAAACATGCCAAAAGAATAAGACTTTCAGACACAGATCTGTGTATAGATTCTGCAATGATATATAGGTGTCGAGGAAGATGACGCAAACATACTGTGCTGAACGGATTTCATAGCATAGCACGACAAGTTTTGAGAAACTACTTCTTTAATAACATAGAAGAGATAGCACTTGTCGACCAAGCGAAGATATTCAAATTCTGTAGGGAAATAAAATGCTTTACGGGAAGGGCGTAGGTTTTTCCAATTATTAAATGATACATAGTTTAAAAATAATACCAAGATTCAATAAAACAACCACACGCACACCCTAACCAAGATGGCCGATTCTTCTCGTCTCTTGTTTTAATACATGATAATAAAATAATTTATTATTTTCCTTCTTTTTTAGGGCGCATTTAAGTCTACTTACTAAGGTGCCTAGTGTCTTGTGACAATTCTCATTACTACCATTCGTTTCGCCTAAGGCCTAAGGCCCTAACCTATGCCAATGTCCCGCTATTCAGGAACGACGACTCCAATATCCGTACCATGAAACAACAAGTATTATGCAATCGGAGCATTTTCATATTGCTCCGGTAAATTGTTACTGTTTAACAATACTTGTTGTTGTTGGACCTTGGGGTCCATTTTCTTAAAAAACCTTTCAGAACTGGCCGAAGCAAAAACATCGGATCTGCTCAAATTCGCCAAAGCACTCTTTCAATAACTCTCGACGTCTTCTTTATGGTCGTTCCTGTTGCTAGGATGGGCAAAATGCCTCTTTTTAATAACAAACAGATACTCAACATGTTATGGAATTGGAACCGTATACCCTTTCATTTATTCATTCATTAAAAAAAAAAAAACAATAAGTCAACTCGACTACAAATACGAAGAGAATCACAGTGGGCCTTAAGGCCTCCGAGTGGAAAGGATGCCTTCTCTAATCTAGCCTTTTGGAGTGACAACTCTTACCCACCTTAGAAACTCCAAACTCCAATGTTAGACCTTCTCCAATAAAATGGCATAATCACTAAAATAGAGCAATTATCAAAGTAGTCCACCCTGTTGCCTTCAGGTATTCTGTATTCATAAAAAAAAGAAGCTGCACAAGCCTTCCCTAAACCAAACAAGTTCCCCGTTCCCTTAAGTCAGTGCAATACATCAGTTCAACTAGGCCATTCGATTTATTGTTGTTCGTGTTCCAATTTCCTGAATACCGCATCCAACCTTATCCAAATATTATTACGAAACCCGAATATACATTAATTATGTAACATCAACGCTGTTTACATCCAAAGAATCCGCTCATACTCACCACGAGCGAGCGAGACAAAAAATCAATCCACAAAAAAATTCCACACGTTTTTCATTTCCTCGATGACACAATTAACCTGTTATATTGAATTAAAGTAAACAACTTTAATCGCACTGGCATGGCACTCCAAAGTTCCACACACCACTCCACATCCACCTTGCTGCTCGATCGGTTGCACAATATTGCCCTACACAGGGCTTCGGCTGCGTATAGTCGCGTAGTCCGCCAAAATGATATCATTCTGCGTGCCAGTGACAGTCACCAGTCAGCGGCAACAACTGGTTCCCCAACAACAATGAAAATGTGTATTTAACAAATAGTAATCATCACCATCATCGTGATCATCACCAGCATTTCTTTTATTTCCTTCTTTGGGTTCAATTTTATCAAAAGCCTCAAACCTTTATCTTATCATCATCTTCAGTTCGACTGCTATCAAGCAAACCGATCGAAGCGTATATAGAAAAACAACGACGAAAACCGACCGTCATATTTACTTAATCCCAATAAGTTGCGCCCCTCCCCCTCGTTAACGCGAGGGAAGAGTCGATAAGGCGTGCGATCGTGTTGCACAATACGCGGGTGTAAAGTAGGGTATGCCCTACGGCAAGATCGGCTGGTGGTGTTGGATAATGTGCGTGTAGAATTGCGAAACGCAAACACTAACGACAAATCGATTTATATTTGTTGAAACTTCCGATTTGTGGTCGATCGACTCGACTTAGCCATAGTTTTAACGGTCCAAGTTTCGGGTAAACACCGACCGGTTGCATCATTATGGCGGTTAAAGTGTACTTGTATATTTGGTGCGCCGCCGCTAACAAAGAGGTTAATAAAATAATCTCGAAATAGTTAATGACTTTGGTGCGGTAGCGTTGCGATAGTTGATCTCAATTATAATGGCTGTCGAACGTGCCACAAAATGTAAACATTGAATTGAGTGAGTCATTGACATTGCCTTGCCATTTACCTATACAATTTGGCGCACACTGTGCCCCCCGCCCCAGCACCTAGTGCGCGTTGGGCAAATTGTATCAAATCGGCAGATTTAATATTTATTTTCGTATTTCGACTGAATGCGAATTCATTTCCCGTTTTCGCGGGAAAACTGACCGCCAAAAAACTCATGTTACATTTTCGTTTCTGACAATTTCAGCCGTGCTTTGTTTGGGTGTGTTGTGGAATTGGTCATTCATGAAATTTGACCGCTACTTGATGGCAATGAAACGTTGTGAGTTGAGAACGCACCAGGGGTGTGGGGTTTTTTTTTATCAATTTACCGCGAATGTGGTGCGGTTGCGGCTTGGGGGTGGTAGTATGCAGGGCACTTAATGTGTCAAGATTAGTCGGGAAGTCTAGCGGATATAGGAAACACTATATCCAGTTGATATTGTTTCATTTCTTGAAATATGAGAATGTACTATAGCGACAGGTGGATTTTTTTATCTGACATTCGGTTCGGTCAGTCGTTTGACATTGATGCCAGGTAGGGTTTTTGCTATAGGGAAGTTGACGTACGTCGATAGATAGAACTTTGTGAAATATATTTTCCACTGACAAGATGGAAGCAGAAAAAGTTTTACGTATTTCCATTCAACGAAGATAGACTTATTTTGACAATGACATTGGGATAAAGTTGTCAAACTTGCCCACATATAGTCTCCCGTTCGACTTTGGGTTCGACCGAATAAGAGCAAAATTCTTGCAAGGCTTTGATCACTTTTAAGCTTCGTCCTATAATTATTATAACTAACTCAGGCAGTGCTAAAATTCTTCACTATCACGATCCCCGATGCAACTAAATGTCTGGGAGTGAATTTAGATAAACAAATTATTTAGGAAAAGTATGACAGGTCGAAGACATATACAAGGCGCTCTCATCTTTCTGACAGTGTAGGGGTGCTTCTGGCAAGACATGCTGGGGCTTATGACAGAAAAATGTCATTTGGATCTCATGACTTTGATCAGAGCTCTTCTGGAGACATGTCGGTTGTTTGATGTTGAGGGCTTTTCTCAGAAGCATGTGACTGCCTTTTGCACTCAACTCCAAGAAACGATTTGTCTCGGCAGTACGGGAGCTTGCCCAATCAGGACTGGTTCTATCAGAAAAATCTACCGACTTAGACGGGGTGACTGGATGCAACGTCACCGACTTCCTTTGCGTTTAAGACTGCCTACGGCCAGTGTAATGAGCATGGATTGGACTGCAGTCGAAGTGCGTCTGAAGTGACGTCAGGCTGCGCTTAAAGCCTTGCTTAACCATGTAACTCGTTTCAAAATAGTTCGGGAATGCAATAACTTTTTTAATTCGGTCGAATGGCTGAAGTCTTTGACTCTTCTTATGCCTGAATCACCAGGTCACACCGGGCTTGCGGAAAATAAGATCTCCGATGAGATTGTTAATTTGATCTAAGCCTGCGTTGGGTCTTCCCGCATCAGAGCCTGCATTGGCGAACACAATTTTGTGTGGTATACGGCTCTCCAGAATTCGGGCGGACTAAGCTTCAAGCCGACCTGTAAGAATGATTGCTGTATTTCAACAGAAAATACTGTATACAACTTATTGGCGTTCTTATAGATGACTTTCCTTTTGCTAAGTATTTTAGTGTGCTAAGTTTAAGAATAAGAACACTGTATAAAGGACGGAAATATAAGATTATTACACTTGATTTAAATTTGATCACGTTCTATGTCCTATCAAGAGACATAATCGAAAGAGAAGAAAATTTATATCAAGTTGCATTGTGTTGCCATTCCGTCACAACTGCTTTGTATTTTCCCTGCAAGTCTATCAGATAGACCTGAATTTATTGAAATATAGAAAAGTGGCGCCCAACGATGGACCAATACAATAAGAGGGCAAAACGTTTTGAATTATCAGCAATTTTAAAGCAGAAGAAGGTTGCCAATCTAATCACATGTCTGATATATTTATTTATTTATTTATTTATTTAAACTAATTTACAAAATTAATTTATAAATTAATATCAAAAAAGGCATAAGGGTAGAAAGACCATAGATGTCGTTTAGTATTTTATACTTTGAGCAGCGGAATATATGTAGAATCTCGCAGTTTAGATTTCGAAGAACTGGCGCCCAACGAGAGGATACAACTATAAGTAGAAGACCTTAAGTGACTGGACATAATTACTTCATTGTTTAGAGTAAAAAAAATACCAACCATTTGGACGTGATAACATCCTTTATCAGTTTAATGATTTCTCTGAGATATTGCAACTATCCGATCAACGAAACGACGAATGTTTTGCTACTGATACGTCACAATATAACTTCCCATGCATTTCGGTGTCGGCAAGCTATCAAATATTGAAGGTCACAACAGCTAAGTTTTTTATAAAAATATCGCTATTGGGAACAAATAGATATTGGATCAAAAAATAGTGCAATTTTTTCCTGAATTTCTAACTGTCTTGCTTATTATATTTCACGGATTCACAGTGAAGTTATTTACCTTATAAAATTACCTATTGTGACCTACAGTAAACCAAATTAAACATTTCATTATATATCCTTAACATAGGTTAAGTTTGTTTTGGCCAGACAGGAGAAACCTGTACCTGATGCCACACTTAGATCATTGTAGTCCCTTCGGGGTTTTTGACTCCCGCGTCTTTACTCAACTACAACTCCAATTCTTTATATTTTTTTTTTAAACTTTTACTTTTTTTCTATTAATGTTTATTTATACAGCATCCACGTAAACATATACAGCAAAACTTTCGATTTTATTAAATCGCAGCAGCATAGCACAAAAAAAACTGAAGAAAAACACGCAGATCAGGAAAACTGGTGGAAAACAACGACAAGAAAACAACATAATTTCCAATGAAAGTGAATCCACACTCCCATGGATATATGAGCATAAAAATGAAAATCAAGCAGAAAAAAAAAATACATTCTTCATATTTTCCACAATTTAATGTTACATTAAGATTATAAATTAGACAAATGGGAAAAGCGAAGTGGAACTTGGCGGATAGCAGAAAAAGCAAGAAAAGAAAATGCAATGACCTCATTTTCACCAGACAAGGCAACCGCATCAGGCAGTAGTTGAAGTTGCAGTACGAGTGAGCATGAGTACGAGTAGCAGCAACATTTGTATGAGTAGGTATATATCCGAGATATTAACAAAAAACAAAAGAGAAAAAACGTGTTGCAAGTACAAGTAGTTTTTGTTTGAAATGTGTGCATTGAAGATAGAAACATCCTTTTGCCCTGATGTGCATTTTTCGATGAGATAGGAACAATATTTTTGGACTTAGAAAAGAAAAGGAAATTGCTAAACCATAATGACACCTCTACACTGGTCTTACGATATAATTCTGAAAGAGTAGACTTTAGAGCAAAGTACTTCTCCGCCTTGAAATCTGAACATTTAAAAGCAAGTAGGTACCGCAGCACACGGTAGTAGAGACTACTCTGTATTATTTAAAACAAGGAAAATGTGTCATATGTGATATTAGATCCAACACAAAATGTTGATATATGAAAGAAAAGTGACAGAAAAATGTTAGCTTAGATTTAATAATACAAATCAATCGGAAACTCTCTAGCCAGCCCTATTCTAAGACCCCACATTGGGCGCCAGTTTGACGTTGAAACTGCTAATCTATAATGATATGCAAAAGTTGACACATATATTTGTAAGACTTTTGTTTTTTATTTATTTATTTATTGTTTTTCTTTTTATGAATTTAGAAAACAACAAAACAGTAAAATGGCGCCAAACGTTGTACCAGTGGCTTCAATATTTAGGAACTACTTAACTACTACTTTGTGTCAATATTTTTAGTAGTCCAGTGAAACTGATTAAGCAGTAGAGGTTTGATTATCATTAGTAAATTGAGGATTTGTCTAGGTAAATTCGATTTCAGGAGTAGATTGAGAGTAAATTTATTTCACAATTATTTTGATAAGATTTTTTGATAGATTATACACGATAACATCGACATTGAGAGAAACAACGAGGCATTGTGAAAAAGTGTTTTCTGTTTCTGAGGAACAAGTTGTGGTTAAAAGTTAAACAAATAAGATAAATGACATTTGAATGTCGGCGCGACGTTGGGCGCCAGTATGGGTCCAGGGTGAATACATTTGGTGTACATAAAAGTACTTCAAATAGAGAACTTCGTCTTGATAAAGTTTCCATTTTGCTCAATCATACGCTCTCATACTCTCTTCCTTCGCTACGATTTCGTGAAGGTTGATGCTAAAGAAACTCATTTTAAAGACGATAGATATTTGTGGCCCATCTAATCAATTTTGTTTACATGATGCTTATTCTTTGCATTTTTAATGGACTGCGCAAAATATTAGCACGTCATTCGTTGGATAGGTTTTAATTTTCTATAATATAGAAAATGGCGCCCAACGATGGACCAATATAAAAAAGGGGGCGAAATGTAAGAATCATCAGCAGTTTTAAAGCTGAAGATGGCCACCTTCTTCTGCTTTAAAACTGCTGATGATCTAATTACAATATATATTTAGCAACTTTAAACGAGCTGAGGAATTTATGTAGAATCTCTTAGTATACTCACATAACAAAAACAAAAACATCGAGTGCGTCTAGGTGGATCCTGATGGTTCATGGATGAGAATTGTACAGATGGTACACAGAATCATATTTATGTATTCTCGTTTTGAATCAGCAACATTGCTGATATTACTCCAAGTTTTACTTTGGGTAACTATACTGAAAACTCGACAGAGAGTCAAATCGAAAGGGCAACTCTTTGAAATTCTTTTTCTTTTGGAACTTCATTAAGAATGATACCGAAGCGATCTATCGTCTAGGAGTAATGTATGATATGACTGACAGAGAGCAAAAAAGTTCATCACAATGTAAGTCCAACATTCGCTTTAACTCGAATAGGAAGAGTGAATACACTTCACATATCTGCACCTAAAATGGATCACGCTTACGATCTTATATTAGACCTCTATACTAAACTTCGAAAGGGATTTCGGATGATTTCGTTTTTGTTTGGAACCAACAGGAAGACTTTTTAAGAAACTTGCGCCCAACAGCGTATACCCATAGATATGGCTCTAAAAGAAGCGGTGACTGCGATCAAAACATTGTCCATGGAATGTTAAAGAAGTAAGAGAACTTATGTAGCAAAGAGGGCGACTATGAAAAGCATCCTTCCATATTACAAGTGTACAGGGAGCTTTTTCTTGAAATTCGTAAACTGGCGCCCAATAAAGGCCCAACACTGCTCATAGCAAGATGGCGTATTAAAACTGTGTACTTTAAACATACGTAGAATTTTATCAAATATCATAACCAAGTGGACTGCAGATTTTTCAGAATTCTTGTTTTATTGGAAAGAGTAAACTTTCCGATTAATTATGGAATAGATTGGAAATGATTTGGGGAACATTAGAAATGGCATCGAATACGCTGTAACGGATGAAACGATGAAAGTCGGGTTTGTTAGGGTAGGCCAGGACTGACGTTGACATTCGTAATCGTCACCTGAATGCAGAATACGTAGGTACTTATTTAAAATTAGAGCGTAATCGTATTCTTTTGTACCAAGACTGGTAATGGCGCCCAACGCTGCTCCGGCCTAATATTACAACAAATGAAAAGTTGATTCGGAGAATATTGGTGCTGTCAAATGCAGTTTTAAAGTAAAACAAAAAAATCTTTAGGAAGCTGTTTGGCATATTTTGGAGTACCTACATTCCAGCGAACATCCGCTGTATTGCAATACGATAACTGGCAAAGATTGAATTGAATAAAAAAAGCAGTGCTAAACCATAAAGTCGGTCCCTAAAATCTTCTCACTTCCGCATTCTGAAGCCCTTAACTCATTAGCATTCGCCGCACTTCATCCATTTCCTTTGTTCCAGAGCGATTCCTCCGTCAAAATGAAAAGGAAAACATTGCCGAGTTCCGGATAAAAATGAAAGCGTTTTCATGGGCACCATATGCACTCGTCTATATCTACAAATACCATCTTTGATGTGATACTTGAATATGCCAATGCACAGCGAGTTCTCGCGTCGTCTCGTCCGTGCGAATTCCACACAAACACAGAGATTAGCAAATCTGCACATGTATTCCTTAACCGATCCACTGTTTTCCATTAGAGTCATGCATGCCAACATTTTCATGGGCACCGATCGCGTGTACAACATTTTTGCTTCTGCTTTCGCTTCCACTTTCTTTATAACCTGTTTTTATTCGCATTGTCTGGGGAGCATCCAACGCCAACCACTACCAACACCACCACCACCACCCTTCTGTCATGTATGGGTGCTAGAAAAATAAAAAAAAAAATTATATCTTGGTCGTAAAATCAGTCTCCTTTTTTTTGAATCGAGATGATCATTGCGCGACTATCGAGAAAATGAAGAAGCAAGCAAGCGGGCGATCGCAAAAAGAAAGAAGCAACTCCACAAAGTAGAGATGCAGTTCAGTTGGTTTCTGGAGTGGAATGGCTGGTGTATCCATCCACCAGCGATAGCATGTCATCATTCCATGTGATTGTTGCAATGTTTACAGCTGGGTAACGTCGATCTCCGATGGAACGTGAATGACGACCACGATGATGATGATGATGGTGCTGGTGGTGGTGACGGTGGCAATGGAGGAATATGTAGCAAAACCAGATGATGACAGGATTGATCTCGATTTGGGGCCCGTTTTGCAATTGCGCACAAAACAACACGCACCCGTTCGGTTTCGCTTTTCATTAATTAATTCGCAACTTTCCATCATGAGAATTATCTCATGGGGGACACTCGACAGTGTGCATTAGAAAAGCAGTGTGGTAGGATATACACACGCAAAGAGCTAATAAGTAACCGCACTTGGATAACCCAGACTTACTTAATCCCCTCCATGGAATTTGCTATATGAATGATGATGGTATAGGAAATTGAAGATCAATGGAATAAATGGGAAATTTTTCCCGCCAATAGGGGTTTTCCTTTATCTAACAGCGGTGCCGGTGGAGCGCGAAATGTTATTATTTTTTTCGCGCGCGTGATCTTAGAGAAAACGCGACACAACTCAAGGAAAGCGAAACTATAAGAGGGAAAGTGCATTCGAATTTTTCACATTTTTCCATAGTGTGATATCGAAAAATCGAGAGGTGGTCTGATCTAATTATTTGTTGTTTTCATTTGCCAAAGATACGTATACTTACGGTAGTCAGCGCATAGTTAGCCAGCGCATAGTTAGCCAGCGGGGGTATTTGGCTATACCAATTAAGCAATTATAAACTCACCTGCAAGGAGACAGAAAAAGAAAGAGAAAATTTAGTAAGATACAAGTATGGTTTGGGTTATTCGAGTTTGAATGGATAAATTAAATTAATTGCATTTTTTTAGTGAAATAAATTAAAATTCTTTGAGGCTAGTGGGAACTGGATTGTAACGGGATTAAGAGAAGTGTTGGAAAAGGACGGGAATTTGTAAGCACTGCGTTTGTCACATTTCAATGTTTTCCAGGGCTTAGATTTATAGGTTGCTATCACATTGATAGGCTATGTGATAGCAATTGTGTCTAATATTTGGCAGCACTTTGCCTACTAGAGATCATCAGCATTAAGCTGTGTTGGAATAAGAATTGCCAGCACTGTATACTTGTCGTTTTCTGAAATTTATCAGCGCCTCTATTTATCATTGTCTGAAGTTCATCAGCATATTACTTGAAATAGTTGAACATTTGGCAGCACTGCAATTGTCACTATAGTGACACTATATTAATTATATACCTACACGAATACGTAGGTACATGTCATATAGTGATATTTTGTTAGCATTGTATTTTTTCCCTGTCTAAAATTTATCGGAATTTGCCAGCACTCTGTCATAGTCTCAAGTTTGTCAGCACAAATTGGCACGTTTTAAAATTGATTAGTTGTTGTCTAAATAGGTTGGTTGCCGTCTGTTAGTGCATTTGTGATGGTCTAAAGAGTTGCAAGCGCTGGATTTGTCCGGTTCTGATGAAAATATTAATAATAATTAGGGGTATCGTGAATAAATTCCGGTGGAATTTTTTCCCTTGTCAGCAATGTAAATTAAATTGCTGAATGGGAAACATTCCGGGGGAAATATTATTCGCGATAGGGCTGAATCACTTCCTTTGTCATTGTCTAAAGTTTTTGTCAGCACTGTTTAACGTTTGGAAGAACTTTCGCTAAAACTAAAGCATCGTATTTGTTTGCGGCCGAAAATTACTCACTACTAAGGTTCAATGCACACGGAGCAACGGGAAAATAACTGATCAGCGATGCGAATCGGGCGGCGACTAGTTTGCTTTGAGTCATACCCTGTGTAATCAAATGGGTCGACGCATACGACGCTACTGGTTGAAAACTAGTTTGCGATTCACAAAAAACAGTTTGTAACCGGTCGTCTGTTGATTTGCATGTCGGGTTGCCTATTGATTTCGGTTTCTAGTTTGTCGAAGATGAGCGAACAACAGACCAACCTTTTGCTGGTGGGATAGCAGTTACACGAGGATGAGTTTCCTCGTGTAAGGAGTCAAGTCACCGCTGAGTCAGCAACCCGAGTTGCCAACCGGTTTAGTTTTTTTCCAGTTGCTCCGTGTCCGTGTGCATTTGGGCCTAAGTGTACATTTGGCAGTCTGAAATCTTTCCGCAAAGTGCCGACTCTATAGGTATGTACTTGTCCGGTCTAAAGTTTGCCAATACTGAACTTGGCACGGCTGAAATCTGTCATATTCTGAAGTTCACCCAATGAGGGGCTTGTCATTGTTAAAAGTCTGAAATTTGGCAGAACATACTGACCGACAGGTGTTTCATCAGTTCGTTTTAAATTTTTAAACTGGCTTAAATACCTTTTAAACCTTTATACTTTTATAGGATTACATTAGTTCATCATCAGTGAAACGTAGAACCGTACATCCAAAGTTGGGTGTCTATTGGGGGAAACCATGGGTTCGAACCAAAATCTTGGTTCTCACAGTAAAATAGTCCTTTGTTTCCTAGGAGAGTTCCTGGACTCCATCATTTAAAACTTACTGGTACATTGACCGCTGTTTGCAATGGATTAGTATAGCTCAACAACTACTTACATAATTGGCGCTATAGTCTGGGGTGAACCTGGGCCATCTCATCAATCATTCCTATCAATTGATCACCACGCTTGGCGCCATGTATTACTGATGACTCACTCAAAGGTAAATTGAAACCATAGTCTGTCCTCAAGTCTACGTTACGTTAAGCATGATTTAGAAGAGTGCATCTGATGATGCACTCCGCCTTCGACGATGTTGTTGCTCCATTGAACTGCAGTAAATTTAAGAGCCTGACTGACAAAATTTGTGGTGATTCGTCAATGCAAACGCATATGATCAGCCTTGAAAGCATCTCTTTCCATCAAGCGAGTGCAGAGATTGTAACCAAAAAAAAGTTGCAAATACCTTCCAATTAGGTATAAGCTTGCCCAATTTTGACACTGTCATCAATATCACTAGCAGAACCGAGCACAAGCTTAGTAAATAATCAGATCCGAGAAATACACAGCGGTATACGAGAAGTCACCATATTTGCCTTGTCATGAGCTGTAATAAAGTCACAGGAATCTCTCCTTAAATAAGCGATACAAAATAACGAATATGTATTGGGATTTCAATTTGTCCACATTCATCTAATGGCGTGGTTTTATATTAATGACTGCGCCAATAGCAACATACTACGTCACAATAAAAAAAAGAAGTACATTATGTACATAGTTGACGTAATAAGTCCGTATACGACTCTAGGCCTAGCACTAGCTTCTAGTTCTAATAACCATTCGTTTATGTGGGCTTCTGATTTTGGAAGGAATGGAAGGGACCTTAAATTTTATGTCGAATACGAATCGCTAAATTGACAAGCTTTCTCAGGATAGTTATACTCTCGGACTGTAGTCAGATGCTCGTGAGAGTAATTTGTGTTTTTTTCGGGTGTCAAACTTGAGACCATACCCTTCTTCAGTAATCCAGCACACTAACCACTGAGGCATTGCACCCACACTTTGTCATAATATAACTTTAATGGCAAAATACCTATACTTCTAAAGTTGGGAATGTACATTGTACATACATAGGTAGTTAAGTGGAGATACATTCTAGGGTGGTCCTAGGCCCACAAAGAGTGTTGTAATCTTACATTACACCATGCAACAAACTGGGCCACAAAATACTTTTTTATTATACCAAGCGCATTTATTAGTATTATACCAAGCGGCATAATCTGCTGTCAAATTTGGTGCATGGCGTATTTTTATATTTAAATCTACTACACTGGGAAGATATTATATGTCACAATAGAAGTTCTTCAATCTTGACGCCTCTTCGAGCCAATCTCAGATTAAATGTACAGTGCACATTAAATTTTGCCTGCAAAATCCCTTCGTCGCAACAAAGGGTCAAACAGGCGGTTGTATAAATTTCCTAAATTATGCATAGACTTTAAATCAGCAAATCTTGGTCCCTCGTCTCGTCTCCTTATCGACCCAAGCTTGAGACGTCTATCTGCTGCAAGAATAAATTGCTTTTACTCCATAAAACACAATTTGAATGAAAATCCAATTAATTTCAATTTGAAATCTCAATCTGTCTGTATCTCTTGATAGATCCTTCAAAACTCGATACTCACTTTTGTCTATATGTGCGTGTCGTCGCCGATATGAATATCTATACACGATCGGGTTCAAAGCACTTTCGCGGACAACGCATATTAAGACCGCATAATGTCATTGCGATTAATTAAAACGCATTCATCTATTAGATCAACGTCGCTTGGCGTTCAGCCGAGAACAAATGCTCACCACCACCAGCAGCAGCAGCAGTTTGGTGCGGGAATCGTTTCACTCGAGGTGACAGAGGGTGTGACACTGCACGCGGTCGACCACTCACGCCAAATCGGTAATCAATTAAGAATCCATTTTAAAAGTCACAAACTATTAACTTTCGTTAAGCGAGTCGGCCGGCAGCGGTGGCAAGGCAACTACGACAGCAGAGCGGTTGGAAAAGCCTACGGCAACCCGCCCGCCACCCCCGGGAAACCGATCGCCAGTCACCAACTCACCACCGCAACCGCGATAGCTTTTATTTCCAATTTTTCTATTTTCATGTATGCTCTCCGCGTTTGCATTGTGTTGTGGTGTGCTTTGCTCGACGCGCGGCTAATTGTGGAATAGATGATATCCTTGTCCTAAAAATTTCCGTTTTTGCTTGTCGTCACTGTGTGCGGGCATGTTCGCAAACAACAAACAAAAAAAAAATAAACTCCCATTCTAAATGATTGAGTGCAAAGCGCGTAGTTGGCGTTCGCTATGCGTTCTAGAGTGTTCTTTGCTTTGTTGGTTTTTCTTATTTTTGTTGTTGTATTCTCTCGCATTTACACAGAGATTCGCACATATGTGTGTAGGTACTTACCTATGGTGCTGTTGGTGCAGTGAAGTGCATACATTGAATATATAGAGAATCTAGAATCTAATCTAGAAAATTACCTCCGAACTCGCAGTGTGTGTTCCCATGAACGCAGTCAGTGAGCTTTCAGAGGTTTTCCTTGAACGAAAAACTTTGAAATAATAAGTTCAATCGCTCGATCGTTGTTTTGAGCTGTGTGCGCATTCACACGCAATAGCGTACGCTATACAAATTTTTTGACGCACTGCGTATGGAATGTGTGAAATCCTGGTTCGCCATCGCCAGAGAGATGAAGTGCGGTGGAAAATCGAAAAAAATTCTAGAGCATTTGTATGGTTTTGCAGAGGAGGGCGATTTGGTGTATTATGGCCAACAAGATTGGGGATTAGGCGGATCAATATAGCAATTCATTCGGGAGAATTAAAGACTGGAAGGCAATTCAATAGATTTAAGAGATTAGGGGCAAATACCTCTGGGTGCACTTTTAAATTCGGTTTCATGTCAAATGCAGTAAATGTGGTGACATTAAGCATTAGTTGATAATACGTCAAATGGCATTGTTTGCGCTCCATTGATCGATGGCTGACTGGCGACACTTCAAACTCAAACCAAATTCCATATAATTGACGTTTAGCACAATTGGCTAAATGTCAGTTTAGTTTAGGTGTAGTCTAACATTAATTTGACGTCTCATCTGGTCAATAAATCTTTCAAATTAAGAAATAAACAGGGAACTACTAAATAATGGCCCATCCAGGATCCAGAACAATAAAATAAATAAATAAATAGGCGGCGCAACAGGCGGTAGACACCCAAGGCCTAGCTTCTCGCAACCATTCGGTTTGTGTGAGTTTCTATTTTTGGAACGAATGGAAGGGACCTACAATTTTATGTCGAGTCCAAACGGCTGAATTGAGAAGCATTTTCAGGACAGTCATACTCTCGGATGTTTGTCAGACGTTCGCGAGAGGTGGCGCAGTAGAAAAAACCTTAAGATGTAATTTGTGTTTTTCCGGGGATCGAACCTTGGATCCCCCGTGCAGTAGTCCAGCACACTAACCACTGTGCTACTGCGCCCAGAACAATAAAGGAACAAAATCAGCCTAACTTACCTAACCTACCCAGTCCAACAGCGTAATGACAGATAAGTTTGAGCTGACAGATGATTTGATGCAAACATTTCCAAAGAATGAAATTCTTTTAGATTAAAGAAAGATTGAAGAAAATGTCAACAAAATGTCAGGGGGCTTATTCCCAAGTGCGCGGCGGATCGCTTTTCATGGCGGATTAGTATTTTTGTATTTTGTATTTTGAAACCGAAGTATCGCTTTCAATACGATCCGCCGCGCATTTGGAAATAACCCCCCAGAATGGGAAAAACTTTAAAGCAGTGGAAAGAACTGGAAATATCATTTTCGCCCTTGTTAGCATTTGAGAATAACCAAAAGCGAAGACGGTCGAAATGGAGGTATCGCTTTCAATACGATCCGCGCATTTGGGAATAACCCCCCCAGGGTAGAAATCTAGGTTCATTCGGGAACTACGAATTATAGGAAGCTTTATAGAAAAAAAAAGTCTTAGGCCGCTCCATCATTTGCCGGTACGGTATCGTTTCTCTCGGTATGCTCGGTAAACATTCGAAAACATGTATTTTAATGAGACCCTCTTGATTTGCTCTGTATGTGCGGGAGAGGGATTGTAAGGTTACGACAAACCGAGCCTCGGTACGAGCTATCAGTAGTGGATCGGTATCTAATGCGTACAAAATGACATTTGGAACATGCTTTGGCTTCATGCTTTAGTTCTACTTCGAAAATATACCGGGAAGTGAGGAGATGAAGGTTGCCTCGGTACCCTCTCGATAAGGCATAAAATACCGAATACAGATACCGCACCTACAAAAGACGGAGCGGCCTTAGGCAGGATGCGACTCTTAATTAGACATGATAGGTTAGGTTAGGTTAAATAGGGTGTGAGTTCATCACATTGGACTAGCCACCATATTGGGCCCATCGCCATTCTTGGGGAACCTTAACGGTCAAAAACCTAAACCACTTCGCCCAAAGGATTAATTTCCCTACAAAACCTGAAAATTGTTTCAGGTCGAAGAAGTACCTTCCAAGGTATTCCCTCCTGTATGGAGCAATAGCTTGACATTCACAGAGGAGATGAGTTATATCTTCTGCGACATGTAAGTTTTCGTACGTGTCCGTATCTGTTAAACCTAATCTCATAGCGTGCTTCCTTAGAAGACAGTGCCCGGAGAGTATCCTTATTGCTATTCGTAGCTTTGATCTGCTGAGCTTTAGTAAATTCTTTCCGATCTAGCTTAGGCCACAGATCCTGTGAGACCCTGTACCCTACTACATATATCCAACTATCTCTGATCTGCCCTATTTTTAATTTTCTCGAGAATAATTCGAATAATAATTTAAAAAACGAATATTGCTATCAAAATGTTATATCCATTTATAAATAGAAATTCATTACTTTCAAAGGAAAATAAGATTATAATTTACAAAACCATCTTTCAATCAATTCTCTTGTATGGTTGCCAGGTGTGGGGTAAATGTGCTGAATGCCATTTAAAAAAACTACAAATAACTCAAAACAAAGTACTAAAGATGATGCTTAATCTGCCCTGGCATCATTCTACTTCAGATCAACACAATCTGACTTGGTTCAGATTGGCTCCTGATTGGCTCCTGACTAGTTCAGTTTTAGTTGAAGTTTTATTTGTAGGTCCACTCTTCCAGGTCTTTCCTTAACATTAAATTTCCAATTCAATTTTTTATCTAGGACCGTACCAAGATATCTTGCGCTATCCGAAAGGGAGAGCTCCACCCCAGCTATCCTAGGGAGTTTGAAGGGTGGTATCTTGTATTTTGTACTAAAAAGTACTATAAAAAATAAATAAATAGGCGGCGCTACAGGCGGTAGACACCCAAGGCCTAGCTTCTCGCAACCATTCGTTTTGTGTGAGTTTCTATTTTTGGAACGAATAGAAGGGACCTACAATTTTATGCCGAGTCCGAACGACTGAATTGAGAAGCTTTTTCAGGACAGTCATACTCTCGGATGTTTGTCAGACGTTCGCGAGAGGTGGCGCAGTAGAAAAAACCTTAAGATGTAATTTGTGTTTTTCCGGGGATCGAACCTGGGATCCCTCACACAGTAGTCCAGCACACTAACCACTGCGCTACTGCGCCCACTAAAAAGTAATAGTTATGTCTTTTCCGGGTTGACACGAAGTCCACACCCTTCAGCCCACTTTCTGAGCTTGTTGAGGGTTTGATTCCATGGTTTCACTCAATGTGTTCAAGAATTTACCCCGAACTAGAATCGCCACATCATCCGCGTAAGCGGTTGCGCTAAACCCTATACGTTGCTGAGTTCTTTAAGTATTATCGTCTATTACAAGAACCCAGAGAAGAGGAGAGATAACTCCTCCCTGGGGAGTGCCTCTAGTAACTGATTTTCTTATTGAACTGTGTTCGAGGGTGGCCGATTTGTACGTAGAAAATCTATTGTACGGAGAAAATCTATTCGGGGTATCCGTTCCGATTCACTTTCGGAAAAATTCTCCGATGACATGTATAGCAGTATATAGCACGTCGCCGCATTGCGATGTACCGCGTTATGCCATTAACTTTTGACAGCTATACGGGAAATTTCTTCCGAAGTTCTCCGACATCCAATTCCTGCGGAATATTTTACAATTATGAAAATGAAAGCGTTTTTATACTTTATTTATTTTGTTCCGAAACGGATATCTTGCACCCAATTTGAGTTCCGAAGAGGTTTGACTTTCGTTTCGGATTTTCTTCCAAACGTAGATATACCTCGATAGGACTGAGTGTCTGATAAGTTTCGGCCATCCAATGCCACTTATTAAATACATTGACATTTGCACATCGGTAGTGAAGTCTGGAAAAAAAAACGGTCCCAAAAAGTAGTAGGCGTGGCTAGAGCTCGAAAGCATCTCTCAACCTTTTCGAAGGTCTTAATATTACTCTCAGTTGTTGAGAATTTTAAATTTGATCACATAATAGTCACTTTCTTTGCACAGTATTTTTTTTTTGGTTACGCTCAGAGTTCAGAGCGTTGTTTTTGTTTTGTATGGTTTCGCTCAACCACTGAGAGATATCACTGACAGAAAAAAAAAATCTCATTTGTATACATTTTTAACTATTGACATTAGTTAGCAGCGCATGCGGAATTGCATTAGTGATTTGAAGAGTCATTGATTAACACTCGTCTAAGGAAGTTCAGTGCAAGTGAAAGTGTCCCGGCTACACAAGTAATGAGAAAAGGTATTGCTAAAACCCTTACGAGTTTACTTGTAATCAAACTTAATTCTAAAATTCTTAAAATATTTCTTATTACCCAGTCAGATGATGATATCCCGTATAAAGCCATTTTCCTTATTCATAGGTTATGTAATAATATGTCAAGCCGTTATGAAAATTAGAACAGCAAACACCTAGTTCTATGAAAACAAATTCAGTTCTTTCACTCCTGGGAAATAACTCTGGAATAATCTAAAAAATTAGGTAATTAGGTTATGTCTAAAGTCTGCGTTACTACGATCCTGTTTCTGCGTACTCTAAAAGCATATGTGGGTGCTGCCTCGATAGTCTAATGAAATTTCGGACATTGTCCTTCCTGCACAAAGTCATCGAAACTAAACAACCTGAGTATCTACATAACAGAATTAATTTCCCCCAATCGACAATATGTCTTAAATAAGAACGACAACACTGAATTCAATACAATTTTGACTTTTTTAACTTACTTTCGAAAAATGAGTTCTTTGGTTGATCATTTCCATTTAATTTTTATGGCAAAAGTTAACTGAGGAGTGATAAATCTAAAATTGAAAAATAAAAATCAATCAATGGCGAAAAGGTAATTTTATATAAATAAATCTCAGAGCAAGACCTTAATGTGAAAAACCAATAGAAAATAAAGGTTGAGAGTTATTTTCGAGCTCTGTGCGTGGCAATGAACTACATAGCCTATAGCCTTCTTGTAGTCATAAGTAACATTTCAAAAAACGTTTCATTGAAATCTGTCTAGTGCTTTTGACGTTATTATTTAACACATATAGGTCAGAATCTGTATAGATTATTTCTTGTAACGGGTTTTGCTAAGACATCACTGCCTAGCCTACACACAAATAATACAACCGATGTTAATTCCTTTTCTATGTATTAATAATAATTTTTATGTAAGAAGTCCCTATTTGCATGGTTCTACAAAACACTGCTTACTTTGTTGACACTGGAGATGACAGGTTTCAACAATATATCTATTTCAGGAGAAAATGCTTTGACAAATTTTCCTAATCACCTGCAAATGAAGTCCTGCCACAATTAGAAATATTGTGTGTGTTTTTGTTTGTAACCAATCGATACGTCCATGAATAACAATAAGTTATACGTCAGGAAGTTACAAAATTAAGTGACGTCTTATGCATGAGTCAATTCCAATCCGTGATGACGTGTGCAAAGCTTACACATAATTTGAATTGTACCTGCAGAATTTATTAGTTTGTTTTTAGGTGCATTTGACAACTTCCGTTTCCTTGCTTCGATTTACGTAATATATATTTTTGTTCATTCGATTATATAAATATAGGACGTAGGTATGCGAAAGGAGACAAGTAAAGTAAGTAAATTTTAAGTAAGCATGTCAACAAAAGCTATCAAATCACTGGTTTAGTGCGTCCTTGTCCTTGCTTATGGGTCTTGCAGTGTCAGCGTCAAAACAATACTTATCAAGCACTACGAATGTTATAGACTGTGATGAATTCGCTCGCACGACATTTGGGCCTAATTGTTAGAATGTGTCAGGTTGTGTGCAGGAATGGTTTCTTCGCTTAATTTTTAATTCAATATATTCTCGTAGCACTTTCGAGCTAAATTTTGACATTTCCAGAATAAAACAAATTTGTGAATTGATTATTTGCCAATAACATAAATTAATGTGTGAGTGTGAGCATTTTTGTCTGCCTGCGCCAGTGGAGCGACTTACTGCTGCTAAAATTTAGCGCCAGCAATCGCCAGCTGTTCGACAAATAGGTCGAAAATGAGTCTTTCAAATTGCGCTTTGTTCGACTCATCCCCTGCGCCTATATACCCGAAATTATACTTTTATTTAAACCTAGTACGCTGCTGTTGTGCAACGAAAAATCCCATATACAAAAATTTCCTTCTCCTTTTCGTTTTGCAGTACCTACGGCTGCTGCTGCGAAATGATGGCGAAAAGTGGGTAATTGTAGTAGATTGTTTGGTGCAATTCTCCACTCTCTTTTTGCACACAATTTATTGTCCGGGTCATTAATTGCTTGCGAAAATTTAGACATTTCATTTTTTTTCACGGTTGTTTTTGTAAAAAATGGAAATGCACAATGAAAGTGGACGATATTGAATGTTTGTATTCCGAAGAATTAGATCAGCAATATCAGAAAGTTGACCCACACCCACGGTTGACGATTGACAAAATTTATCAATTAAGATTGATATTGGTATTGCGAAATACGATTGATAAAAATATAAGCTATTGTGAACATAACGCAAAAAATAAAGCAATTGTGAATGAAAACTCAATTTTGACAGTTGTTAAATATTTTCAATTTGAAGAGTGATTGTTACGACTTTCAAACAAATTATTTAAACAATATACATAATTACCAGTGTTACAAATCTGCGATTGTGCAATTTATTGAAAAACATGTCATCAGTGGAATTACTTTTTGATGATGATGACGGCGAGACAAATTACGCGGAATTTTCTTCTATACCGAGGAGTTTGCGAGATGCATCTAATCTTTTGGAACTGGAAAACCGAAGGAAGGAATGAAATCTGGCTTATTCTGTTATGTTGACATAACAGTGTTTTTGAATAGAGGTCTGATCTTCTAAGAGTGTCATGCGATTCTATTGCAATGCTTCGAGGTGTTGCTTTTGCTTTTGTTTGAGTTGTTGTTTGTTCTGCTCTTTGGATGACATAATTTGGGGATCTTCGCTGACTGGAGCTCGGTATTAGAGCTGCATCTGGCTCGTTCAACCCGAATTCATTACGCAAGTATTCAATTCAAGGATACGAATCACAGCCTCTTCCATATCATTAATCTGGTGACATTGGTTTGGGCCACCGCCACTCGCAGATATTTCGACTTTTTTTTTCAAACTTTTTCTTTTTTGTTTTGCATTTCAGGTCGATCCTAAACAAATGTAGAAATTTAAATTGATCATCAAGTTATTGGACATTTTGTACAAGGTACCCTTTGCCATTTCTGCCAATCTCGCAAATTGTTCTTCGCCTGCGCACCAGTTTTGGAAATAAACCCTTTCGCGATATCAAGATTCTGCTCTATCAAATCAACCAATCTATTAAGTTGCATTTTATTACTAACTATTTAAGCTCTTAAAAAATAACAATTAAAAATGTTGATCTTCAACAATTTTAAAAATAACATTTCCTTTTAACAGTCGTCTTTATCAACACCGAAATTCCGATTGATTGAAAAATTGACAGCTACCAATAAAATTGCTCACGATTGACAATCACAATACCGTTTTGTCAACCGACTATCGCTAATTGATGCACGTTCACAATCGATCAACACTTCATTGACAATTAATCTTCGCAATACCATTTCAAAAAATTGGTTGATAAGTATCAACTATCAATTGATAGTTGATCTTCGCAATAGGGCTGATATATAATTCTTCTGTACGTGTTTGTAACCGAACTCCTCCTAAACAGCTGGACCGATTTTAATGAAATTTTGTGTGCGTGTTTAAATGGGTCTAAGGATGGTTTAGATTCACAATTGGGTCCGGTAGGTGTCGCTGCGACGACAAACCGAGCCTCGGTACGAGCTATCAGTAGTGGCTCGGTATCTAATGCGTACAAAATAAATAAAATAAAAATTTGGAACATGCTTTCGATTCCACAAAATTTCAAATAAACACTCAACAATAAAATAAATTTACAAAGCAAGAATAAGCTCATGAATAAAATTTCAAATAATAAAACGGCTGCAGAACAATTGACGGACAATGAAAATGTACGAGCACGCAAAACAACGTTTTTATTTTTATTTTTATAAAATTCTATAATTTTAATTATAATTGCTTTCAATTACAAAATACAAATTCTGGGTGTTGTCAAATGTCACATCCACATGCGACTTTTGTAGAACTTGTGATGATGGAACTCTCCACAAATTATTTTCCGCTGTCTTTTCGCTGTGCAGTTGGAGACCACCAATAAATTTCGTTTCACAACAGCAGCGTAGGTACCTCCTATTACTAGGCTCTATTTTCAAATCAATACAATGGTCAGTCATTCATTACCATGATTGCATGATTTGTATGCGATTTAATTTATTTTAAAGTTCTGTAGATTTAAAAGAACACACCCACATTTTCACACAAATCTGTCAAATAGTAAAAATTACCTTTGTAAAATTTTAAGAAAAGAACCATAACACAAACCAAATATGCTGATGCATAACCTTTTTACAGAAAATGGTATTATTTAAAATTGTTCGCACTCCCAGCGAAATGCCTGTGAAAATACTGTGAGTGCTGAATTAGTGATTTTTTGTAAGCCGAGCGATCTGACTTCAATTCAGCATTTATTTGAATAGAGGTCTGATCTTCTAAGAGTGTCATGCGATTCTATTGCAATGCTTCGAGGTGTTGCTTTTGCTTTTGTTTGAGTTGTTGTTTGTTCTGCTCTTTGGATGACATAATTTGGGGATCTTCGCTGACTGGAGCTCGGTATTAGAGCTGCATCTGGCTCGTTCAACCCGAATTCATTACGCAAGTATTCAATTCAAGGATACGAATCACAGCCTCTTCCATATCATTAATCTGGTGACATTGGTTTGGGCCACCGCCACTCGCAGATATTTCGACTTTTTTTTTCAAACTTTTTCTTTTTTGTTTTGCATTTCAGGTCGATCCTAAACAAATGTAGAAATTTAAATTGATCATCAAGTTATTGGACATTTTGTACAAGGTACCCTTTGCCATTTCTGCCAATCTCGCAAATTGTTCTTCGCCTGCGCACCAGTTTTGGAAATAAACCCTTTCGCGATATCAAGATTCTGCTCTATCAAATCAACCAATCTATTAAGTTGCATTTTATTACTAACTATTTAAGCTCTTAAAAAATAACAATTAAAAATGTTGATCTTCAACAATTTTAAAAATAACATTTCCTTTTAACGGTCGTCTTTATCAACACCGAAATTCCGATTGATTGAAAAATTGACAGCTACCAATAAAATTGCTCACGATTGACAATCACAATACCGTTTTGTCAACCGACTATCGCTAATTGATGCACGTTCACAATCGATCAACACTTCATTGACAATTAATCTTCGCAATACCATTTCAAAAAATTGGTTGATAAGTATCAACTATCAATTGATAGTTGATCTTCGCAATAGGGCTGATATATAATTCTTCTGTACGTGTTTGTAACCGAACTCCTCCTAAACAGCTGGACCGATTTTAATGAAATTTTGTGTGCGTGTTTAAATGGGTCTAAGGATGGTTTAGATTCACAATTGGGTCCGGTAGGTGTCGCTGCGACGACAAACCGAGCCTCGGTACGAGCTATCAGTAGTGGCTCGGTATCTAATGCGTACAAAATAAATAAAATAAAAATTTGGAACATGCTTTCGATTCCACAAAATTTCAAATAAACACTCAACAATAAAATAAATTTACAAAGCAAGAATAAGCTCATGAATAAAATTTCAAATAATAAAACGGCTGCAGAACAATTGACGGACAATGAAAATGTACGAGCACGCAAAACAACGTTTTTATTTTTATTTTTATAAAATTCTATAATTTTAATTATAATTGCTTTCAATTACAAAATACAAATTCTGGGTGTTGTCAAATGTCACATCCACATGCGACTTTTGTAGAACTTGTGATGATGGAACTCTCCACAAATTATTTTCCGCTGTCTTTTCGCTGTGCAGTTGGAGACCACCAATAAATTTCGTTTCACAACAGCAGCGTAGGTACCTCCTATTACTAGGCTCTATTTTCAAATCAATACAATGGTCAGTCATTCATTACCATGATTGCATGATTTGTATGCGATTTAATTTATTTTAAAGTTCTGTAGATTTAAAAGAACACACCCACATTTTCACACAAATCTGTCAAATAGTAAAAATTACCTTTGTAAAATTTTAAGAAAAGAACCATAACACAAACCAAATATGCTGATGCATAACCTTTTTACAGAAAATGGTATTATTTAAAATTGTTCGCACTCCCAGCGAAATGCCTGTGAAAATACTGTGAGTGCTGAATTAGTGATTTTTTGTAAGCCGAGCGATCTGACTTCAATTCAGCATTGGTTTTCCTTTCGGTTTGCTAATCGCTAGACCCTTTTAACCTTTTTTTGATCGCCTATTGCTATTATTTTATGTTTTCAAATTCTCGCTTGAAAATTGTTTCCAAACATCTGTCAAGAAAATGCAGCCCCAGGTTTGCGGAATTGGAGTAGAACTGCATTCTTGCACCGAAATCTTAAAATCAGACTAACTTTTTCACTGATACCTGTCAAATTGAGGTGGGAACGAGAATGGCAATAATGTCATAACACAAATGAATCTATTTAAAGCAAACTGATTTTTGCAACATTAGTAGTCTTTTAATTGTTATCAAATCAAAAATTATGCTTATTACAAAAATCGAACATACCTATCTGTTTTGCCTTCAAAAGCAATCGTTTCTTTGGATTGATTACTCGCTCAAATTGACATTTAAAAGGGGATAAGCCTCTACATAATACCTCATCTCTCGGATGAAAATGCAAAGTACAAAATAAAATCTCACACACATGTAGAATATTTTATAAACAAATACGACCCTGTTCTCGCATTATACATGTATATGTATACACACAGAATCCGCTAAATAATTGCAATTAATTTAAAATATAAAAAATAAATAAGAAAGAAATAAAAAAAAAGCGAATCAAATGAAAGCTGTCATGTCATGTGTGTGTGGCCTAGACCTAGAAAAGGAAACATTTATTTTTTTTTTATTTTTTTATATTGTTTGTTATTTTCCTCTCGCGCGCGTCGAATCAAAATGATATCAGCGCGCAGCGTTGTCTATGTTGCAGCGCCGCCGCTGCATTCGCATTGCACTTGCATTGAAATTTCTTTCCTCTTGCGTCTGGTGTTTTGTTGATAAAAACAAAAATAAAGTGGGGACACTTGTGGCAGCAACAATCGACGATATTGTATTTAGTCGAGAGCTAGTCTCTCTATAGTTGACTCCATATGCAAAGCGTTTTGGATGAAATTTATACACCGTGTCTATGTGTGGGAGGGATGGGCGGCGAGGAAGAATATAGTATTATTTATTTACATGGCGATGAGTAGGTATTATAGTGTTTTATCTCATCAAGTGTCACGTGAGTTTTGTTAAACAAATATTGCAGTGGGAGATCCGGTTTTTGTTCTTTTTTGTTTTTTTATTGTTAGGGGGCTTGAGGTTGGTAAATTCATAATTTCAGATGGCTTACGGAAATCGCGGACGTTAATATGACAGGGATGACAGTTTGAAGTGATGTGTCATTAGAGTTTCTTTTTTTTTAGTTTAATCAATTGATTAGAGGTCACATAGATAAGGCAATCGATCGATTTAACACAGCAATGTGGGATAAATGGTGAAGCGCCAAATAACTTGACAGTTGACGCTCTAATCAGCCGCGACTGTCAGTAATGACATACAAATATGTGTCTTTCTAATAAAGCCTTCACGTTGGACATTACCATGATTTGTATGTGTTTTATTTAATTTTAAAGTTCTCCGCCTTAAAAAAATTAGTTCAAAACGTCAGTAAGCTACAAATGTGCAGTCTCTGTCTCTGATAACAGTTTGGTAGGTGGTCTCTGTGGTCCTTGGTAACGTTATGGACTGCGATACGCCTAATGCAAGAACTGTCGAAGTCGATTGCAAAATTTGTATACAGTCTCATCAAAACTGACAGAAAAGAATAAAATTAACAAACTATAACGAGTAAAGAGTGATTCGTTTCTTTTTCTTTAATTCTTTGAAAATAATCCTCCGTTTTAAATGGTTTTCTAATAGTGAAGTTGTCAGAATTGAATAGGTAAGACAAGTTATGTATGGCAGATATCAGTGAATTTTATCTGGTCTTTAGGAATGTACATAGTTCCATATAGCTGATCTAGAAATCCAAATCGACGGCTATTCGCTATACATAAAGGCCGTTCGTCTTTAGCGCACAGCTCGTTTTTTTCTTTACTTGATATAGAAGACAAAGCGGACGGTAACTAGAAAAAATGCCTAAAATCGATAGATTTTTCCCGATCCAGAGATTGGAGCACCTGCCCATCCGATCTACTAAAATTGGAAAATTGGAGAGAAAACTTTTCTATTCCTTCAGTCACAAAAAGACAGAAGGAAGAAGGAACAACTACAGAAGCTATATAGGTTTCCTGCATCCCTCTTTGTTAGGTTAGGTTAGGTGGCTGGCCTAAAAACAGGTCACACTTTTGTAGACCAAATTTGTAGGTCCATTGTGATACCCTAAAAGGAGAGGGTGGTGAGGGGGAAAGGGGCCACGAAAAAATTATGGGCCGGACATTACAAGTGGGAACTCTGTATCTCCGTGTATCTTACTTCGTAAGGGTATGGACGGAGGGTAACCATAGCAGTCTACCGCCCGTTTATTTCCTTTGACAACCCGTCCCCGAGACAAAGACTGGTGCTCTGCTTCAAAATGTTATTCCGATTTTTTCGATGCATGGGATCCAAAAGTCCGGTTTACGATTTCTTTAGTTATGGAGTAAATTATCGGATACCCCGCAGCTTTCATATACATATTCTTGATCTTGCGGAAGATGTACAAAATGTAGTTCCAGATGCTGCCTTCTAAATTCAACATAATGCACCGTGACCTGACCTCATCTGGCATACAATGCCATTTACAGTCCTCCGACAGTGGCTTAGTTTTAAGTTTTTACTTTAAGTCTAAATGTTAGTTTTAGCTGGTGGTAGGTGAGGGTCTGAGGGTATTGCTTCCGCCAAAAATTAAATATAAATCTAAATGAAAAATACCAACAACTTAGCATCGAAGAAAAACCAATAAAAAGTCGCGTGTGTCTTGCGTTGGGCGCCATTTCACCAAATAAGAAATAGGCAAAAAGTGCGAACTACAGCATTCTAAAGCAAAGGTGCGCACGGTATAGATTCCAGAACCGACTCTGAGTATCGATTTCCGCAGACATGCATTTCGCATTTCGAAAACCAGTGGCAAATACCAAAGTGAGGGGAAATAAATGTCTCAATTAGCTAAAGAATCTAAGTACCACATCTAAATCTATTCCAAATAGATACATTACATACAACTCTCTCTCTTTCTTTCCAACTAGAAATGGCTCAACGCCAAGAACCTATTTCCTATCGGCAATTCCATGCCAAGTTCACGCGGTAGATTCCTGCCTTTTTTTGCGATTATACGCGCCTAACCACAGCCAGAAGCATAGTGCAAAGGATTTCTATTTTTACTCCTTGGTGGCGCGCGCGTGCAAAACAAAAACAAGCACTTCCTCCCAATGAAATTGATTATGACGGACGAGTACATTCTATGCAGTGGAGTGGAGGTACCTAACCTATACTATTGCTGCACCGCAGAGGAACCATCTCGCTCGCCGTGCCCCCCTGGTGCATAGAGAAACCAGATTCGCAACCGGTTCTCCTATACGATGATGATGATGATGGTATGAAGGAAGTAGACGACGAGAATTGAATTGCCAATTCTGAGGGAAGAAACAGAAATAACCGCACCAAACGCCAAACAAAGCCCCAGCAGCAGAGAGGTATTGCCGAGGCGGATACAAATGTTCAGATGATGCCAGCCAAAGCAAGACAATCTCTGCAAACTAGTTGTGCGCTGCCCAGCCGCCACCACCCGCCCAGGGCACCTTTACGATTAGGGCCGGAACTCACATCCCTGGTGCAACATAATATTGATTAGGGTCTGCACTGGCGAAAAGCGATCGTTAAATACCAGAAGACACAGCAGCGCACCGCACCGCATGTGTGAGTGTGTTAAGAAACGTAAAAATCAAATCATATATAACAGCCACTAGAGGAGCAGCGATAAAATACACGAATGTAAAGTAAATACGAATAAAACACAAAAGCAGCAACCAGCGATAGACCAGTGTACAAGGGAGAAGCAAACAAACCGTCGTCGTCGTCGTCGATCGTAGAAAAAAAACAACGATGATGATGATCACCATCTCGGCGCTCGGTGGAGCAGGGGAAGCACGAGAGTGCAGCGAACTAATTCAAGGCTGCATACCACACGCCAATGATACATAGATACATACTTGTACATAAACAAACGATGGAGACGCATATATGCAATTCTATGGTGGCGCATGCTCTTCTCTAGCGCGATCATCATTATCGTCATGATCATCATCGTCGTTCCTGTCGTCGGTCGTCGTCGTCGTCGTCTCCGGGTGTGCTTTGGGTTTGATTTTCTTCTCGTCTACGCTGTTTCTCGTACTTGCAGATATGGAATGGAGTCTCTTCTCTATACACGCGAGTGATGTTGATAGACCAAGCAACGATCGCCGATCGTGTGTTGAGTTTCGCGATCGGCTGCTGGAAAACGTTTCTAAAGATTGCTGCTGCAGGAAGACGAGTCCGTGTGGTGAGTGTCGACATTGCTGCGATCGCTAATCTATTTGGACATGCAGTCGACGTGACGTTTGAGAAGGGGAATGTCGGACGTCTATGCGGTGCCCACCCCACAGCCCACCACTCGACAGCGAAACTTCTTTGAAGTCAGATGTCAGATTCACGATCATTTGTTTTAATAATTATTTTTTGTTCGCTCTTCTTCTTTGCTTCATTCTCTTTATATTTTGGTTTCGTTCTTTTGTAAATAATCTTCGCAGAGCAAGTGCAAATTATAGCAACATGAGCGCAAACGCACTAGCAAATGGACGAGGTTTCGAGAAAAAGATCTGCTGGTTGGCAGAAGGTAGATATCTGATGTGTGCAATCCTAGAAAGTGCTAGACCATGGTTATGGTATTCCTCGAAGTACATCTGCGTAGCATATACGTGTACATATACGAAAAGGTTGTTCTTAGTTGAAGAAACCTATTAATCGCTCGGAATTGAGATAGAAATGGGTTATTTTGTACTACTTGTTCGCAGACGTTCTGGTTTTTCGATTTCGTTGCCTTTTCTCAATATATACGTGGACAATGTAGAAAACCTGTCAAAGAGTAGAAACTTTTACGTGTAAAAGGCAATAAGGTCTTAGAAGTGACACTTCTGACAAACAGCTGTCAAAGTCAAAAAGCCCATTTGACGTTTGCTGCATCATTGATCAAAAGGCTATTTGTACATTGTAAACACGTCCTACATTCGCGTCCCTTGGATACACAGAAGCATTAAAAATGATGATGATGACAGTTGATTTTGAGCTCACCGCGACATCTGATATGCGCGTACATTCTCGTTAACTCGCAAGATAATGTACCTATGTTTGACAGCTGTTTTGACATTTTGTTAGCCCTCATTTTATTACTCATTATATAAGCGACATATTCATAAACGTCCAAATGAGTCGCAATATTTTGAAGAAATTTAAAAATGGCACCACATGCAACATGACACCGGTTCCTACCCCTTTTATCAGTATAGACGTCAAAAGGAATCAGTTGTAAATATTGTTTCGGGCGATATTAACATGGAAATCTTTTCATTTTGGAAGACTATAATAACGTCTTGTCGTGTTTGCCATATGCCTATGTGCGTCCGCTCTAGTTACATAAATATGTATAAAGCCACAACCCAAGGTAATTTCGAGCACTTATTTTCGGTTCTTTCTGGGCATCTGCAAAAAAAAATTTCGAAAAATAGTCTGTAGGTAGTATATGTACGTTTACTGTGGAAGTTTAAAATCGTTCGCCATGACAGATGGGCAATACCTATAATACCTTTGAGAAAATCATAAGAATGTCAAAAATTATGTATGTAGGTATACCTGTATTTGACAGGTCTTTATATGGTTTTGACCTTTGCCACTCAAAGTTTTATTACAGCAGGAGCTGTCAATTGTGTTTTTTATTTGGCACACATATAAAGAAACGTCACAAAGTAAGATTTGTAACAGACTATTTATGTGGTTTTCCATTGGTTTCACTCGAGGATTCACTCATTATGAAATCCGGAACAAGAAAACTTCTTTTGGGCGACTACACTCACGTATTGGTGTAACGTCAAAAATTACGGTATGGGGTATGGCGGCTGCCAGCTGGCTTGTATAAAATACATAAAATGCACTTGTGTAAGTGCTTCTCGAGTGGATTCGAAATTCTCTCCTCAGAAACAACAGAAGAGGGTTCAGAAGTGATTTTATTGATTCCGGACGCTCCCGGACCCGGACCCTTCTTTTTGCTCAATGGCAAACGACATTAGTTTTGTTCCCGTTCTTCCTGTGTCACTATTTGCTAAATGTCACATTTCACTCGGTGCAGGTGAATTTTCTAAGTATTTTGTTCTCTGTTTATGGCTCTCTTTTGACCACCTGTTTAGTATATGGGAAAGAAGTTCGGCACCAAATTGGAATAAAATGTTCGCTGATATTTGAATTTCCCTGCCAAATGAGAGTTCGGCAAATTTCAGCTTCAACGCATGTTAGTAATGAACAGCCTTGACAGCTCGTCTTCTCAATCTAGTTACACCTTACAATTCAACTCCTTTTCAATGTATGTACTTTCAAGAAAAGTTGTTAAATGTCTGTAGTTCAACTGATTATATGGCAATTTCTACGGAGTTTAACGTGTTGCTATATAGTCATTTGACAGGCGACTGAACGCGGCCATTATTATGTTTTGCTATGAATATCCCAAATTCGAAAAGGAAATTAATTGTGAATTGCTTTTTTCCAATGATTTTTTAAGATTTCCAATTCCAATACCTTATCTGTTATCTTTTGACAGCGATGTTGATGACAAATTCGAAAATTCTTTAAAAAATCAGGATGGGTCGCTGTTGTTAAATTTTCGTTTATTTAAAAAAAAAACTTGCAGAGATATTCAACACTCTGTGTCGTATTGTTTGAGAATCTTTGATATAATTCGTTTCGCTTTTATATTCAGTGGCAGCTGGCAGATTACGTACTGCTTGCTGGTCCTCGCCGGTGCTCAAATCTCATCCGCTCAGGTGACAAGAAATGACTCTAAGCATTATAAACAATAACAGTTTTTAAATTTTTCGAACAACACCACTTATCAGTCAGGAAATTATGATTACCTGAAAGATTTCGGGAAGTCAATGGCCGCATTCAAGAATCTAGTCATCATAAGTCGACTTAAATTATCTGGATTCAAATTTACCTGAACGCAAAAACTAACTTGAATTGTCGGTATGACACTTATTGACAATTGCATTTTTTTTCTCCTGAGTTCCGAGTTTCTCATTGGGGCCCTAAACGTCGAGCAATCGAAATGCTAACTGTGCCCTCCCATGCTCTCCGATAGCCCAATAGAAATGTCAAAACTGACTTCTCAGAGCCAGGTCACATGTTGGCACAAATAGATGTCAACTTAGTAGTAAGTCGAGAAATTCTTGACTTGATTTTTCGGCGTTGCGGACATAGACGTCAACTGAGAAAACTGTTCACATGACCAGTCTAGCATTGAAAACTCAGCAACATGAAGTTGCTAAACTAAAGGGTCCACCATCTAACGTTTTTTTTTTTCAACTAGTGCTTATTTCGCGAATGGTAACACTTAGCTCATGTCTGATTTGACAGATAATTAGTTTTATCCTTCCGCTGAACGAATATGGTTGTGTATACGCTTGAACAACGCTGGGAAATATTGCGACATTACTTTGAAAATCATGGTAATGTTGCAGAATGTGTGCGAAAATTGCGTACGGATTTTGGAAGAAGAGAAGCACCGTCAGCTCCGTATGTTCGTTATCTTGTGAAAAAAGTGAAAGAAACTGGCATCCTCATCGATAAACCAAAGCTTGAAAAGCCAAAACCAGTGCGTGAAGCGCCATCAACATCAATTCACCGTCGTTCTCAACAATTGAACATTTCGGAGACATCATTGAGACGAATTTTGCATAAAGACCTTGGTATGACGCCATACAAAGTCCAATTGGTTCAGGAGTTGAAGCCAACTGACCATCCAATGCGTTTTCGCTTGGCTAAGTGGGCCTGCGATCGTCTTAGAGAAGATGCCGATTTTGCCAAAAAAAATCATTGCCAAAAAATTTTCAGATGAAGCTCATTTTGATCTTGGCGGGTATGTAAACAAGCAAAATTGTCGCATTTGGGGCACAGAAAACCCGCACGCATACATTGAAAAGCCGATATACCCAAAACGAGTCACTGTTTGGTGCGGATTTTGGTCCAGAGGCATAATTGGGCCATTTTTCTTCGAAAATGCAAGGAGTGGCCGTTACAGTCAATGGCGATCGTTATCGGGCCATGTTGAACGAATTTTTGTTCACAAAAATTGAAGAGGAGGATATTGGCAACATTTGGTTTCAACAGGACGGCGCTACGTGCCACACAGCCGAAGCTACACTCGATGTTTTGCGCCCTGTTTTTGAAGATCGCATTATCAGCCGCAGGGCTGATGTCGTTTGGCCACCGCGGAGCTGCGATTTGACACCGTTGGACTATTATTTGTGGGGTGCCGTAAAAGATAAGTGTTACGACGACATGCCAGAGACAATTGACGCTTTAAAGGACAATATTCGTGAAGCCATTGGTGAAATACTTACTTACACACAATCGATAATGTGCTTAAAAATTGGACCGATCGTGTAGGCTACTGCATGGCCAGCCGAGGCAGCCATTTGAATGAAATTATTTTCCATTATTAACCGGAAGGATTGTACTTTCAAATAAAAAAAGAAATTTGAGAAAATATTCAGTCGTTTCTTTTTATAGCATTTTCAAAAAAAAAAAAGTTATTTGGCGGACCCTTTAGATTCTTGAATGACTTCAATTCTTCGTACTTGTCAAGAGATGAACCACGAATAATTATTGAAGTGCTAACCATAGTTCCGCCAAGTCAGCGGTAGGTGTCAGCTAAGGAGTTGTAATGAATAATAGTTTGAACAGAAGATTACCACATTTGGTGTTCTCTCGGTTTCCCCTCTGCTGTTTGATCTGTGCCAAGGGTTTGGTAGTGCAATTCGATTTCAATGAGAGAAGGGACAATTCCATTGTTTTTGATAGTTGCCCTCATAAAATGCCCACTGTCTGCACATGTACCAGTGGAATATCCAACTTTGATGAAACAGTTTGAGGTGGATCTATACATCCACTGAAAAGGATGGAAAGTTATCTCCATCGAAGGTGATATCTATCCCTTCAATTTAGTAGGTACACTAGGATATATTATAATTTTTTCCGCCCTATAATTGACAAGCCTAACAAGGCGTTACTTTCTTATGACCCTAACAGTGAACCCATTTCTTACGACTTTTGCATTAAAATTACAACTTTTTTCGTTTCGAGATTTGTAGAGGGATTTTGGGAGCCAGAACACTAGTAATTGGATGAAGCTTTGACTACTTTGCCGCTGTTTTTGAGACTCAAAAGGGGTATTCGTAGATCCTAGTTTTCCTTTCTTCCTCGAGGTCTTACTTGATTTCAAACTTTTTAGTCAACCTTATACTTAACGTATAACAGTGAGAATTAGTAGGTACTCGTAAAACAAATGCCACAAGACTATAGACAATGGGCCTTACCAATAATCATTTTTAATCTTCTACTTAAATATTTTGACGGTCACAATGGATAATTTTATATGGAAATTTTCATCATTGTGACTTCGTAAAAGTTAGCCTGGACACTAAAAATGATTATTAGTACCGCGGAATGACACAATACAGGCTTTTGCCATTTTATTTATCTTTAGACCAGTATAGCTTATTTTTTTTTTAAAGAGGGACCGACAAGAGTATTGTGCTATGATATTGGGGCTCGAAGCGAACTAATTCTTATTTAATTGGAAATACTTTTCCCCACCAATGCGCGGGTATAGAATATTTAGCCTTGTGGACGCTGGTATGACTACGGAACTAGTAAGACTTAGAGGTCATCCCAAAAGCTCTTCCAGTTGGCCTTATTAAAAGTTTTCCGGCTGCGGATGCCGAATTATTTAAGGTGACTCCGTAAGTACCAACTAAATGCATGTTTATGATCGTCTGCAAAAAAGTGAAAACGCTTATAAGGATTAAAATAATCATCTCACAGAGCAATGCTTTGTTTCATTAAAGTTTAAGCCTTTTCATTTACGAACAAAATTACAACAAGAACAAGAATTACACTTGCCAACCGCTGTTACTTGGCCTAAGAAGGCAATTGATTAGTAAGGCCTTGTCGAGAAACACTAAGAAGACTCCATATAAGACCCTCGTCAGAATTATGGACGTTATCAAATGCAGATGGAGATCTCCTTGGTCGCTTCGAACGCAAAATTCTTCGAATGATTTCCGGTCCCGTTTCCGTTGACGGGCTTTGGAGGAAGAGATTTAACAGCGAACTCTACGTGTTGAACAGCGACATCGACCTGGTTAGAAAAGTACGCATCAGTCGTCTAAGATGGCTGGAGGCATGTAGAGCGAATGGACACCAACGCTCCAGCCCGTAAAGTCTTCGATTCCAACCCGGAGGGATAACGCAGAGGAGAGAGACCTCGCCTTAGGTGGCGCGCACAAGTGGAAGTGGACCTCAACCAACTTGGAGTGCGCAACTGGAGGCGGTTAGCCAAAGATCGTGCTAACTGGAGAGGCGTGTTGGTTGAGGCCCAGGCCCAGGCCCACCCGGACTGTAGCGCCATCTTAGTAAGTAATTTACGAACAAAAATCACTTATGTACCTAATTGAAAAATAAATTAAAAAATTAAAATAGTCATATAACGCCTTAACTGTTCGATACACAAAAAAATTGTTCAAGACAAAGTTGTAGGACGTTTTGTCTTCTCTCTTTTCACCGAAAAATATTTTCTTCTACGCTGTTCCACACTCAAGATAAATACAGGTAATTCGAACGTTTTAGTTAGATCTTTAAAAAGCTTCATCAAACCATTTAAGGTCAAAAATAAAACAGGTTGTTGAAGAATCTACTTTTTGCGATAATGGTCCACAACAAAACATCTCTACTAAAGTCAGATTTACACTGACAATTCATTCTATTGACAATTCTGGAAAAGAAAAGTTCATCATTGGGCGCCATTTCGAATTTCTCGAAATCGAAAACTTCAAATCGCTATTGCGCACTTGTAGATAGATACTATTTCAATGCAAACTTATTTACAGACCAGCTGGTCTATTTATAGCGACCAAGACCAATACCAAGTGAAATGTACCTGACCCTTTGAAAGAAACAAATTAAAATAATAACCATAGATAAGTTGAAATTACTGCAATTTTGCAGAAAACTAAAATACACCATTCCATCAGCCATGACTACCATGGGTAGCCACCGCAGGTTAATCAAAAGTTCGCCATGCAACCTATTCAAAATAGAAAATCTAAGAGAAACACACAACCCAAAGTACACCTCGAGATGCAACCTAACAACCGAGACTCGATCAAACGAAAGGAAAACACTAGAAAAAGGAGAAAGGAAAAACTGATTTCTATATATGCTCGCGCATTTCCACACATTTCCACGCCAAAAGAAAAGCGCGCGCACATAGGTACCAAACCAACAGCCAACGCAAATGAGAAAAAAAAAATTAAAAAGAAATCGAGAGGAAAATCTATCGTACATGCAATAACTTTCCCTCTCCCAGCTACCGCCGCACCAGCCTCCCCGGTAAAGGAAACTTCTCCGTGCAGCTATGGCTCGTTGCACTGCAAAGATTGGAAAATTATTCGTGCACTCACTTGACGGAAAGCGAAATTTTCCCAAGACTACCATTGCTCCATAAATAATCGCCTCATGGCGTGATGCAAACGGCAAACGGCAAGTTGCTATATTGCTGCTACTATAGCCTGGCTACTTTTGCTCATCATCAGGCCCTGGCACGGATGAAAATGAAATGCATCCACTGACTGGTGCCTGGCTCTGTGGTGTGGTGGTGTGTGGTGAAAAGCAGTGGCGGGAGTGCGACAAAAAAAATGCAAAAGACGTGTTGCATGCGCACTCGTAGTGAAAAGTTTGCTTGCGGTATTTTTAAGTAGTTTTTAATAGAAACAACAAAATAGCGAAAAAGCAAACGGGACACACAAACCTTGACTCTGATCCTAAAAATGTGGAACGCGCGCAGCGGTGATTGCTATTATAAAGCGAAGCCGAAGCGGTAGCATTGTGCGTTCAGATAACCACTGCTATAATATGGTGGCATCGAGATTGCCATGGATGCACGTGTAATCAATGGGGGTATTTGTAATTGGCATTTATGCATACAAATTCTAACATCGTGAGATTAATTTTATAAATAACCCTGAAGGACTGGTGATGCAATGTTAGGACCGACAAGCGATAATTAGTGCCACCCAAACTTCTGGAGATTTAAAAGTCATTGCGCGGTACTAAATAATTTTTTGTGTCCTGGGTAAATTTTACGAACTCACAATAGCGACATTTTTCAGACAAAATTTTCTATTGTGGCCCACAAAATATTTAAGTTGAAGTTTAAAAATGATTCTCATTGTGCTAGTAGGTACATATTTATAATGCATCCTTTATGTTATTGGGAATAGTTCGAAAAACTTCGAAAAATCTAACCATTTATGTTCGAATTTGAAATAACTCGACTCTGGTGGATTTTAGCGGAAGGTTTGATGAGTCAAAATTAAGACGATAGAATTTCCTATAACTTATGTGGAAAAGGTTTTATATTTCGTCGAATTTTTAGGGCGGTTGGCTTGAAATTTGAAAACTTAAATCGGATTAAATTTTGGGACAACTAAAGAGAAATTTTAAATGAAATATCTTAATGGAAGACCCTAATTGTCAAAGGCAATAGGCGGGGGTATAATAATGTTTCGTTTACCCTCCGTCTTTTTCCCGAAGACAAATTGTGACCATTATCGACGTGTGGACCGTTCTGTATAAGGCACACTTCTTGCAAGCGCACCATCAGAAGCTACAGGCGGGGGTTAGACTGTTTCGGTCACCCTTTTGCCTATTTCTGAAGACTAACCGCGAACGGGAAGAACTGACTACGTCGGTTAATTTCACCTTGACACGTCGAACTTCCAGACTCCATCAGAGGTGATAGACGGGGGGGTTAGACTGTTTGGTTCACCCTTCGTCTTTTTCACTTTTCGCCATCAAAACAGCAAAGCAGATTGCTCCAAATACTCTTCCTTGATCTGTAATAGCTACTCTTCTTACTACCGGACTGTCATAGGCTACCAGCGGGGGGTTAGGCCGCTTCGGTCATCCCTTCGCCTTCCCCGAAGACTAACCCCTAACTGGAGAAGCTGACTACATCAATCCACCTCATCAAAGACTCCGTCAGAGGCAATAGACGGCGGGTTAGACCGTTTAGGTCACCCCTCGCCTTTTCACCGAAGAAAAATTGCGACCTCTCCTTTCAGTGCCAATCAAGCTATTCTTCTCAGCACCGCAGTCTCTGTCCTGTGGAGTGATTGTCAAAACGAAATAAAAGGGAGGCAGACTGCTACGGTTACCCCCATCCTTTTTCAACAGAAAATCCATGTACTGACTTTTGGTCAAGCAGCAAAGTGGACTGGTTCAATCACCCACTTCTTCCACGCACCAGTCTCCCTCCTTAAGTGATGGTCTGTCAGAGAGGCAATAATATGCCAGGAGACAGACTATTACAGTCAGCCTCCGTTCTTACCCGAAGACTAAGCCGCAACCAGGAGGTGCAAACTTATATAAGAATAGATTGCCTCTGTCGCCAAGAAGATCTTCATCCGCCTTCGTTAGCGTCAATGTTTCTGAACCATAGAGCAGGACTGGCATTATGAGGGTCTTATATAGAGTCTCTTTATAGTATTTCTTGACAAAGCCTTACCCAAGCAGGGGGGCAACATGGCCCCCATACGTTTCGGGTATTATTTCATTTTTGGGCGTTAATGCACTTCTTATAGTGTCATAAAGCCTACAAAAAAGTGACTTAAAGCCCGGCGGGCGATATGACACTTTTAAACATGTACCCGCGAACAACATGTGTTCTACTGACGTTTAACAGGACCTTTGTCCTACGCCGGTTTATTCGTGGATAGATATACCTTATGTTGTTAGGCAACTGAATTACCATCTCTTTCGTTGGCTAGTTCTGTGACAGTAAACTGCATTTTTCGTTGCAGACGACAAAGAAAACTAGCACCGATCAACTGCTAAGGGATTCCACTTAGACGATAAGTTGGCGGCAACTTATGAGGTGATCAATTGATCATTGCTGTGATTTTCGCTCTTTTGAACCAAGTTTACAGTCATTTTAAGTAGAAGAAGAAACAATTTGACTGTCGCATTTGACCAAAAGTGATATCAACCATCAACTTAGGCGATAAGGCGACCCTGCGGGCAACTGATGTTGCCGAGTTGCTCTTGAAGTTTACTTTATCACGCCGCACCATGTAGTTTAGGGTTTAGCTTTGGCACTATACCTCTTCGATAACATCTGTTAGACCATACGATATTGGTTTTCGTTTTATGTGTACTCCTGACCCTTACAATCTATAAGCAGGGCATTGAAAACGATGATGAGTACTCCAACGGCAACCTAGCTTACCTTTTTTGGCAACTTAAGGAGTACTACACTTTCAAATGAGAACGCCTCGATTTTGCAACTATTGGACACAGTGAAACCCAATTTTATCCACCACAATGAACAACACCAAAAGCGACAATATTCCAATCAAACTGTTGGCAAACTTTGCTAAATATACAGATACTTCTGTAACTCAAGATCCACAGCCTTCAACTGCACAATAATCCATGTAAGCCGATTTAAATGAGCACCCATAAAACCAATTAACTTTCATTTCAGTTCTCTTGTTGCCTTGTGATTGCTATAAAGTCGCTTCTTACAAAGGTTTCCCGCCTAGCCAAGCTCCTTTCCCAATTTCCGTAAATACATTACCAACGAACGTTATTTTACGATTCCTTGTAGCACTTGTAGCACTCTCTCTGCTGCTCCCTCCTCTTTGTCAGAGAATTCAAATCCATTTCTACTCCATCCATGTACTCGTGTATTTATAGCAAGACAAAAGACCCTGCAGATGAAGTAAGAAAGCCATCATAAAAGAAAACGATCGTCAATTTCAAGATGTTGGCGTAAGGCTAGTAAAACCCGGAGGAACAACACTTCTCCTCTTCCGATATCAACATAAAAGTAGGTATGTCAGCCATCATCCAGCAGAGAACCAAACCAAAACTCTTCAACTATACGTCGGTCGTCGAAGTCGTCTATTACAACATCGATGGTGCAACTCGACACAGAGCACCAGCAACAGCACCAGCATCACATACATATAAGTACCATCCGAGATGAAGAACCAAACATCAGTGCGGTTGCAGATGCCAGGGCCTCTCTCCTCTGCGCACCCCACGCAGAAGATAGTCGTTTATTCAAATTGCAAGAACCCAAAGAGCCCATAGCTCTTCTGCGATGGCTGTTGCTGCTGCTGCTACATCCGTATCATCGTATGAACCTATGGAAGAGGAAATGGCTTTGGTTGCTCATAGCTTATACCCTCCAGCAGCAGCAGCAGTAGGCATACCTACTAATGGTGAAATCTTTGCTGACTGCAAAGGGGAACCGGCAAAAATCTTCTAAACCACCGGAACCCCCCCTCGATACCGCATACAACCTGTCTATCTACACAAGCATCTATCTATCTGTCTTTCCCGTCTTGCTGTCTGTCTCTCGGTTCGCCTGCATTTTATTGCAGAATCTTTTCCTGTTTACGAGTATCTCGGCGGTGCTACTCCGCTGACATTATTTCCAGTTTGGCTAGTAGTGTGTGCGGATATCCAAGAAGACATGGTCTGGTTGGTTTTTCCTTCATCATCGTCGTCTTCTTGGCCGGAGGGGCTCCTCTCACTCTCTGGTTGTGTATATATGTAGTTATTTTCGTTCGGTTGGTTTTCCCACTGCTCCAAAGCCCCAAAGACTTGCATTTGTGCTCCTTCGGTTGAACTTCCTCTAAATGGGTTTTGTGCACTTTTTTGCTCGCGCACACTCTTCAGTCGATGCCGATTGGTAACAATTGCTCAATTCGAGCTATGGAATTTCGAGAGATTGCCGATTGGACCATGTACAACATTCTAACGCCAACTGTCAGATGTTGACGTAGCTCAAGATTATCTCTTCTTGAAAATTGTTGCCAGGCAGCTCGTTCAATCGAAATTCGAATTCGATTTCGATGTTTGCGAATGACACATGTCAACTTACTGTTTGCATTATCACACCTGCTGTGTCGCGTGAAGTGATTTTTATCACAAGTGCGCTTAACAATGAATAAATTAATGACAGCTACAACAGTGCCCCACTGACTGGCAGTGTGGTAATGGTGAACGCGAGCAACACACAAATTGGACGCGCGTTATTCTCATTTTCATTCATTTTTCACGAAACTGGGTCATAGCGCACGTCACACTTTATTATGACCAGCTAATGGCGCGGCATTGCGATTGCGATGCGCTTCCTATAACAGAAGCATTGGCGCGCTCTATTTTGCATTGCACTTTTGTGATGTGAGGAATTTCGTTTTTTTTTCATGTTCGGTCACAAAAAAAATCTATATATGACTTTTCGTTTCGAAAAGCGAGCAAGTAGGTATAGTGATAGTCTGGGAAATGACAGATAACTGGGTGACAATGAACTGATGATCTCATTGCGGACTACAAGTTATATTGACAAGTAGGTACCTAGTATGGAAATGCACTTTTGACATCAAATAAACTTGCGACAACATAAAACAGACATACCTACATAATATTATAATCTATATTTTCATCTGTCAACTAGAAGTGTCATTGCAGGTTTTAGTCACAGAAATGTCTGGTCAAATGCGAAAAGAGAGAAAGAAAGTGACTTATTCTGAGAATGAATGACGACGGATTCTTAATCTGTCGAAAATTAGCGACGAAAAGATCTAGGAAAAGATGAACTCAATTTCTAATTACACTGAGTCTGGTAATGATAGCGAATTCATGGGCGATTTCGGTGATGAACACTGTAGACGATCCAGATTATCGCTTATCACCAGCAGAAGAGGATCAAACAGCGATATGTAGGTATGACTTGTACGATGACGTGACCAAAAGGCTGAAGCATGTGCATGGACTACTTCCTGCAGAGAAGTAGCTGCATTGAATAGCCCACCGATTCTGGTAATGCTTTATATCGTAAGGTATTTGCGAGATGCGAGTTACGCTAGCAATGCGACGAATGAATCTAATTTCGGAAGCTTGTATTCGCGATTTTATTCATTAAAGACCGACAATTACTTTTGATCCCAAGTCCCGTTTTCCTGATAACAATATGACTTAGCTGTCTCAAAATTGTCTCAGCCTGACACATCCTATTTCGTGCGAGATGGGTCGTGCTGGGGAATAAGATTTAAACTTATCCACCTCTTTTATTGGGACTCCTCTCTTCAAAACAGATGGCTATACAAAGCTATCGAATGCGCGTTTAGTCTGGAAGGGGCTTAAGGATGACCAAAACATCACCAAAAAGAAAATTTCTCCCAATTCGAAGTGTTCTTCGCCGATGCTGCGATGTATAAAGTATAAGTAATGGAAAGACGAGGAAACAAAATTCACCCCTGACGAAGTTCAACGCCCACGGTCCGTGAAAGCTATAGATGTAACGCGCCATTTACCCGAATAAAGCTTGCAGTTTGTGTAAAGAGATTGAGGCTCTCAGAAGACAATAGTTAATTCTATATACTCCTGCTGTACCTATACGCTTTGAGGGACTCAGTCGTATGCCTTCTCCAAATCTCCAATAGGCATGTTTAAGCAGGTGTTGCATACTACCAAGTCTTCTGAAACTATTCTGAGAGTGGAAGACAAGTCGGCTGTGCTTCTACCCCGACAGCATTGCGCATCTTCCAAAAGTGACTCAATCACAGCTCTGAAAAGCGTTTCCAACACCTTGACAGAGACTTTTCCGGAGAGACATAAATACCCCCATTATTGGAGTAGTCACTTTCTTGAATTCAGGGACACTATAATAATCCAGTTTGTCAATCGTCGAGTATTTCGCCGCATTTCGAGGTCATTTGAATGACATGAAAAATAACATTTCACTTCGTCTTCTCCTAGGGCCTTGAGCATTTCCGGCCGGATTTCATCCACTCTGACTGATGTCAATTTTTAGCGATTTTATCGCATGATTCACTTTGGGATTCAGAAGGTGGGACTATTTTCTGTCCTGTTCAAGGCGATGGCTATGGTTAGCGTCATTGATTGTGACCCGAGCTAGCGTTGGTTCGAACCCCGTTAAGGGACAGGCATCTTTGAGTTTCTTCACAACTAAACCAAAAAGATTGGCCCATGCTTGGTAGAAAAATATACCTGAAATGGCCTGAGTACTCCAGTATTTGGAATTCCATTTTTTAATTAAAAAAGGCGATGGATCTGTCATCCTCAATGCCATGCTTTGGATTGAGCAACTAAGAAGGATGCCTCTTTCATTGGAAAGAAGTACAAAATCTTTGGATGTGACTGCTTTAATGATCTTTCACTTCATTCTACTAAGACGGATAGTCTGCTTGCAGATCTGTGATCTGAACAAGGTATAACTTTTTTCGGAACTCCTTCCAAGATTGTTCTTACCAATTTGTAAGTTTTTCGCGCCTGCAGGTACCGGTTTCGAGAAGTTGAGTCCACCAAGTGAGTCCATACCTTAAAGGCCGTCCCTTCTGTCTGATGGATTCTTGAACCACAAGCGTGTAAGACCACGAAGTTCTTTTCTCACCACTATCCGCCACACAGATCTGCTTCACTCCGGAAATATTTTTTATATAGGTTTAACGCCGAGTGATCAGTTGACCAGTTGATCGCACCTACGAAAGCATTTAAGACACCCATCAGGGTATAAGAATTCATATCTGCAACCTTTTTAAGGGCGGTAGCAACTTCATCTGATAACGATCCGTTACTCCGACCTCAGATTCGGTGTGTAATGACCGGTGATCGGCAGCAACTAGATGTGCTCAGCTCCACATCTCAGAATCGACTAACTTCAGAAATGCGGACCAAGGTCTTTTATAGAGAGACAACAGATGTTACTCTTTGGCACGTAATTGACTTGTGTGATCATGTTCTAAGCATAGGTCACTAGCACTACACGGTGCATACAACTAGAATTAGAATAGCGCATCGTCCTTCTGACCGCACCATAATGCGATTTTTGCGCGACCATTGAAGCTCGTATAGCCCTTGCGAGTTGAAACCCGACCGGCTGCCGATCATTCCGCTTAGGTGGATAGGCAAGTAGTCTTTGGGAAATACTTCTTTGAACATTTGGAACTACGCTACAAGAACTATAAAAAGGGCAGCTCTAATTCTGCAAGAAAATCTGGTGCTTTTTAAGGGAAAGTATTAAGGTTGTGACTTTTTACTTTTTCTTTTACTTGAGAAATTGAGAAGTCCTTGTAACCCCATTTTATCCTTACCTAGCCTACGAGTAATTACAATGGAGACCGTAATGCTGTCAAAAGTTTTCCGATTTCTTATCGCTGTCCCGTTCACATAGGGTTGCCAGAAATCATTTGAAGAAAGTAGTTATCGAGCATGAAAATCCCGGACTTTCCCGCACAAAATAGGATCTAAAAAAAAGTACAAAATTAGGACCAAAATGAGCGTACTTTTTTATGCAAACATATTTTTTCATTGCGGTAGGTATTTCATGTTTTAAGGCCGTGTGTCAATTACGCTGAATAATTATCTCGGCTGATTTGATCAAAACTCGAACGGATGGCAAGGCTACGTTCACACTACTTTTCGATATCATTTTCGAAATTTTAGAGACAATAATGTGTCAATCGCGTTGAGCTTTTTTTCCAATTATCGGTCTTCTTCTATCATTGCATTTGTGGATACCGAACTGTTGGAAGTCTAACGTGTCTACGATAATCATCTGAGAGTTACATGATTTACATTACATTAGACACTTGGTTTCGTAAGAACTACTCAATTTTGATCCTTGTGAAAGCTATTCCTTAAATCGTAAATTAATATCATAATTGTGTTATCAGACTAAACCTTTTTTGGCGTACCCACTACAGCGTTATTTCAAAACCGAATTTTCTGAAATACGAACCAAATGAAAGTCAAATTTTTGTAGATCATTTTCTGCATGAAAGAAATTAAAAGAAGATTCATGTGATGGATATTTAAATGGAAACGTTTGATATTGCTCACTCACTTTGTCCATTAACAAATGTTCGTACGTAACAAACAGTGAGTGAGAAATGTTTTCGAATAGAGTGTCGTATGACAAGTTTTGACTGTTCGATACTCGATAATTTAAGTGAATTGATGACGTGCAGCTCTCACTCAAACTTACGCAATTTTAAAATTTTGTAGCAATTCTAAAAATACTCCATCATTAGGAGGATGACAGCACGGCCTAGGTATGGTATAAAACGACAACATGTTGACATTTAGTTGATAGATGGCGCGCGCGGTAAACTGAAGGTGCATTCCCAAAACCCACGCCCGATTTTGTGGTTTTGCTTTTTATGTTCATCGTTACTTTTTCAACTACATATAATTTATTTATTTCGAGTCAATCATCCGAAACAATTCCAGTTCGAACCAACTTGTTCTAATATAGCAACTTTTTTTTTTTTAGTACCCAATGATTAGATGCAATATATTCTGGGTAATAAAATTACTACATGTCCACAACAAGACCATAAAAGAGCGCGGGTTCCCTTAAAAGAATCACCATCGGGTTGTGTAGATATACGCAATCTTGCGACATGCTTCCCTTTGGAAACATCACCCAAATCTAGTCCAAGATTGCACCAGCGGCAGCAGCGCTCTCCACAATATTAATATTATGCAATTTCCCCGCTTTTATGTGTAGCTGTAGGTATGTCAAACTTCAACTGCCATTGATGTGGTGTGAATACCTTTTCGACCTTCCAGTTGTGCGCTCATCACAGATGGAACCGTCACTTTTGGAAGCATTACAGGTATAAGTATCTGCGCGCTGTATTAGAGAGTCAATAACCCGTCAAGGTTTTCTCAGATATTATTCACATTTCTCCACCGCACAGCAGTTTCGTCGCCAATGGAGCGAGCGCGCCTTTTGGATACATTCCAGTTCGGAATCGGAATTTGTCGTTTTAATTTCTCCAAACTTGAATGTGATTCGAAATTGAATCGAAAAATAATAATAACACTATCGGTGAATTGAATTGCTGCGACGTTGTGACATTGCGCGAATGGCTTTATTAAACACCAGAACAATAAAAAAAAAAAAAAGTAAAACAAGAGCAATGACCCCCCAAATGCGCCGTCGACGTCGGTCGTCTGTCGTCTCTAAGCCGTGTTCATGTTGTGAAATGAATACTATTATCGAATTGGGGACTTTTTCTTTTTGTTTTCGTTTCTTTTTATTTTGACCGCATTAGGGTTAAAAGGTTTCATCATGTGTGTAGGTATAGTATATCTCGTAGGATGGCACGAACCACGTGTCCTGTTCGGAAAGATACTTTAATTACGTAGTGTGTGCCGGACACACGAAAAGCTTGTAAAGGAGAGGCGGCCGACCGGACCTGTGCCTAGACAATCATCATGACAAGTGTCCCAGACGAACATATCCTGGATGAAGATATTGTCCCGTGTTTCTTGCTCGCGGGGACATGATCATAATCACCGCCTGATTATTCATCTGCGTCGCGTATCAATTGTCGTGTGGTACGTGGATACCATTTTGTTTGATGCAACCGCACGCCTCAAAAGAAATTAAATACGAGTGTGCATTCGATTACCACTGTTTTGTGTTTCATCCGTGGCATATCATTAGCGTTAGTTCCAAATGCATGTCAACACGCCATCCATATGGAGCTTGTAAGTGATCCCGCGCCACATACTTTTTTTTTTTTATACTATGGTGTTGTGGAAGCGTCTTCGCCACCGCCGTCGGTCGTCGGTCGTTCGACGGAATTATTTCAACGATCAGGCGGAACGATGAGACTTGTGCAAGAGGCAAGACTAGAAATTCAAATTCAAATGGAGATGACTACCACCAATTGAATATACTATATTATAATACCGATCAATATACATAGAAGTGAAGGTGATCCATATGTAAAGGGTGGGCCATCTGTTGGTTTCTTTTTGAATCATAATGTCATTTTGACACTAACAGCGGTTAGACGTTAGATAATATGCTAAAAAAATTTACAGAAACTCAATGAAATGGATCGATTTATACGATTGGACAACATTAGGAAATATTGCAAAGTTATTTCCAAGGTGGATGCTGTGTACTTCCAAAGAGGATACTGCGTACCCGAAAACATTGCGAATTTTTAACAGAAATTTCGGTCAAAATATTGCACCAACTGCAGCCAGCTATGATGTACTCAAGTTTGTGAGACTGGTTTGCTAATTGATATCCGGACATATGTGTTAGTCCTGTGCTTTCAGCCCTAGGAGGTCCCAAAGATTTCAGCAACTCAACCGATTTTTATGGTCAACAATTGAGGAGTTGGACTTAAGCGAGCTATGGTTTTACCGAGGTGGGGCTGCTATGAACCACACAAAGAGAGCAAGTATTCGCAACTACTGATTAATGTTTGTTAATCAATCACAGACACCTACCAACCCAACCCATTTAAAATGTTTATTCGGAAAGTGGACTAAAATTTGGTTGCAAACTTTTGATCGCATTTGAAGATTTTTCTGGCCGTGATCTGCTCCGAGCAAATGTTGCCGGTATTTTTATTTGAGACAGATATCCCTGTAAAATTTTAGACTTCTAGATTTTCGGGAGGTGGGAAAAATATAATTTCAAAATTCTGACCCGTTATGAAGGTGTTTCTGATCTTGATCTGGTTTTTGAAAAAAAAAAGAACAAGTGTAAAACGACATGCAACTATTGCTTTTTTCTGCTAGGCACGAATATCGATGCAAAATTTAAGGCTTCTAGACTTCAGGAAGGCGCATCGATGCGAAATTGTAGACTTCTAGATTTTCGGAAAGAGGGTTAGATTTTGGTTGCAAAGTTTTGGCAAAGTTATGAGAATGTTTCTGGCGCTTATCTGGTCTTGTAAAAATGAAAATATTTTTTAACGACCACTGCTTTGCTATCATGTGAGCGCAGTTGTTAAGTGGTTAGTGTGCTGGATACTACTGGGCGAGAATACTGAGGTTGGATGCCCGGAGGGAAAACAAAAATCTTATAATTATTTTACTGCGTCATCTCTCGAGAATGTCTTTTCTTTCATAAGCCTGGCTTTAGCTTACTATGTTATTTGAGATATGCGCTTTACGTTGGCGCTCTAAACGCCTAAGATCGCTAAGTATGCGCACAACCACGTTGCTTACAATGGTTAAATTGTTTTCATTCTGAAGGATGTAATTTGTAATCGTTTTCGTATCGCGGGTATTGAAGGAGTACGAGTTTAGCGTTTTCGAAACTGGCTTATAATGTGCACAGTTTGGAATAGTTTCATGTCCACGTTTACAGACATATTCTCTGTAACAGCCAGAGTCCGATAGAAATTTGATTTCCCTATGAGTTGGTTTAATCCATGAATCGATTCGTTCCATTGTTGTTGCCATTTTTGTTGCTATTTCGGAATAGCTCGGTTCTTAGAGTTTTCATTTCTTCAGCGAGTAAATGGTAGCAATGATGATAGGACGCAAGTGTAGCATCGTTCGAAACCGTTCGATATGTACTGTACAGTCTGCTTCTAATGCTCTAAGTCGGTAGACGGACCTAATTCCCCACAGATAAGACTTAACTTTCGCGCCGATTGACCATATTTCTACTGCGTATGCATATACATAGAGTAGCTATATTGAACCGCCAACTTCTGGAAGAAGTAATCCCTTATTCTGTTTCCGGCCTTCGACATTACTCATTAGCCTTTTAAAAGTGCCCTAAAAGATTTTGATGGTTTTTTGCATATATGCTCTCCAGATGATCAATAATCACTCCGAAGTCCGATGGTTGAGAAACCACTTCATACACCTCCACTCTAAAAGTTATCGGTTCCCGAACTTTTACGAACTACTCGTAATAGGTACAACTTCCGTTTTATGATCTTCGAGTTGCAAATCAGAATTAGCTGACCATCTACGTACCAGTTTCGGTACGCCTCTCTAGAAGAGGAGGCCTCTATTCAAAAAGTAAGGGGCGGACCATATAGTGTTCTTTTAAAACCATAGGTTAAAAAGGTGTTTCCCGCTCGAAATCTTGACAGAAAGTCCGCGGAACGAAATGAGTCACTTTTCAACAGTGCGTTTTTTAAAAGAAGTTTTGTCCGAAATGAAGCACCCATCGCGCCTGCTGTACGCAAGTTATTGTCGAGAAGCCAGTGCATCCATAGAGAGTGGCAGTTTGGTGCGGATTGTGGAGTGGTGGCATTATTGGAGCATTTTTCTTCGAAAATGAGGCTGGGAACAACGTTTCGGTCACCGGTGGGCATTACAGAGCCATGTTAACCGACTTCTTTTATACTGAAATTGAAGACGTGAGACCAAATTCCCAAATCGTGTTATCAGACTTGGCGATGGAATTGGCCGCCTCGAAGCTGCGATGTGACCCCTTTCGACTTTTTTTTTGTGGGGAACCGTGAAGGACCGAAGCTATGCCAACAATCCGGAAACGATTAAAGCACCAATATCATCCAAGCAGTCCGTGAGCTACAGCCCGAAACCATCAAAAAGGTCTTGGAAAATTGGAGTGACATATGCGCTACTGCGAAGCCATCCGAGGCAGCTACTTGAACGACATTATGTTCCATAATTAATGGGAATGTTTGCTCTTACTAATAAAGCCATAATGGACAAAATTTAATTGTTCATTTTATTGTATTTTTAAAAAGAAATTTGTATTTGGCCCACCCTGTATAGCTTGTTATCATTTTACGAAGATGGTCAAGTATTTCAATCTGGTAAAAACCGTTCGTGATACGTTCCCAATTTTCAGAAGTATTTGCCTCCATTCCAACTCCTGCCCTTTAAAGAGGCTTAAATTTTCGTTATTGCGGCGTTGATTACGTCTGGGGTTGATCTTAACTTACGAAAACCGTAATCGTGTTCCGAGAGGTCTCCTGCCGTTTTAATTTAAACCAATAGTACTTTCCTTTCAACAGTAAGACCATTATTTGGCACTTTCAAGGCAGTCTCGAATATTTAACAAAGAAGTCAGGTCGTGTTTTGATTGCGATTTTTAGGACTACATTTGGAGTACCATCCACGGTACTCTCTATCGCTTACATTCTTCAAATAGTTCTTTCCGAGTTATGATGTATACAAGCGCTAACGTCGCGTCGGTCAAACATTCGAGTGTAAAACTGCCCTGAGAAGACTTCTCAATTCAGTCGTTTGGACTGGGCATAAAATTACAGGTCCCTTCTATTCGTCCCAAAAATAATAACTCACAGAAACGAACGGTTGTGAGAAGTCTGGCAAAGTGGTTATACGGACCTGTTACGCCAACTATATTTATTTATTTTATAATCATGTTGACCCATTCATGTAACGTTTTATGTCTCTAGTTGGTCGGAAAACGGGCTCGTAGTAGTTATCAACTACCCGCGAAAAAGGTCCGCAAACTTAGGGTAGGTATCCCGATGTGAAGCGAAGCCCTAATCGAGCTTCCTTCATTTTATTTTGAAAATTTAGCTCGAAAATGTTGGGTTTTCTATTTTAAGAAAGCCCAGACCCATCGCACTCAACATTTACAAGACCCAGTCCACCTTTCAACAGAATACCTCCCCACGTCTTGAAAACTGAAAGACGCGAACAAAAAACAAATGTTGCCAAAACGTATTAACCTTGTGAAAGTCAAACGAATCCTTTCGTCTAATTGCCGACAAAATCCTTGCACAAGTTAATCAACTTTTACCCAAAAGTACATATATAATATACAATCTTATGAAATCTTTTGCTAAATCCTTGAAAATTACTTTCCTAATGAATAACTGACGTACTTCTAAGTTACAAACTGTATAAATGACAATATGTATATGTACAATGAAACAACGCTTCACCATAAGGAAGTTATCCTCTTTATGCATTCGACCTTTCCTATAGTTCTCCTTGGGATGTCGTTTACTTGTAAATGCATTCGTTGCCCTCTTATACAACATACGGATGCAAGGGGAAATGCACGTAGAATGGAAGAAGCTTTAAAACACCCCACGCTCTAAAAAAAAAACATATTTACATCCTGGATGGGATAATTTTCAACCCGGGTGTGGGCGATGAAATCCTTGTGGGTATATAAATACTCGTTATAACGTTGCACTATAGGGAACACAAGTGCATATGTATATTGTATATCTATGCATACGACACGGTTGTCCCCAAGGAAAGTGCAACACTATACCTTTGATGTGAAGGGAGCAATGTAAAGTCGTGCGTTTATGTAATTCATCACGTTTGTGCTTGGAATTTGTGGAATGTGCTTCCTTGCAAAATATTGGGATATCCGTTTGGGTATACCTACTTGCATAATAGTATTTTTTGATGGAATGCTAAAATTAACTCAATTTAACGAATCTTTATTGAGTATTGCCATAAGCACCTATATTCGTAAGTTTTGAAAAGCCTCACCTAAACGAGGGCGCTTATGAAGTTCATACTCGGTATAAAGCTTATGAAGTTCCTACCCGGTATCGTATTATATGAGGGAAATGCATAAATTTTTGATATCCTTAAGGCGTTGGCATCTATGTTCTTACATAAGTTCTATGTTCTTATCTCTGGTCTTTATTACATCATTTACCGAATCCTGTAAAGCGACAAGAATGAGATTAGACAAGCCTTCACTTGGTTGAATTTGGAGCTTAATAACTTACGTTACAAAAGCAGAAAGAACTTTTATATAGACAAATCAAGCAGAAAACTGAAAGATCAATGTAAAAAGAGGCCTTGACTCGTTTTAAAACAGAACTAAGAAAGGGTAGGTAGGTAGGTAGGTGTGGCGGTTTATTAGAAAAACCCAAGTAGCACTAAGTGCCGTTTTGTTACCACAACTCATTTGACCTGGTTGTTAAAGTTTATCGAAGTGGAGAGTTTAGATCCAACCTGTGGAGTTCAAAAAGGTTATAAGTTCTTTGATGTTATTCTTCGAAACTTCCTCGAGGGATGTGAAGAAGGGTTTACCCAGAGCTCGCTGTCTAGTCCTAGCTAGTACCGGACAGGAGCAGAGGTAATGAATGACGGTTTCTTTTTCGGTTGCGTCGTTGCAACTACGACAGTGGGTATTATGTGGGATGCCTAATCTGAATGCATGGTCCCCTATAGGCCAGTGGCCTGTGGTTATCGCGATTATCCTGGCTATATCTTTTCGTGTTTTGTTCAGAAGGTGGGTTGTTTTTTCCCTGCTATAATTTGGCCACATCCTTCTGGATATGATGCAATTGGTTAGCCTATTCCATCTGAGATTGGCTTTCGATAGGTATTCTTCGGAAATTTTTGCTTTGACTGCTCCTATTGGGATGTGGACCGATTCCGCAAGTGAACAGTGGAGGCTTGAACCTCGCCTGGCCAGCTCGTCAGCCTGTTTCCATAAACGTTGCTGTGGCCTGGAACCCAGATCAGGGCAATCCTGAACTGATCAAGCGAGGCCAGAACTAAGAAAAGCACAGCGTAAATTTTGGCGAAACTTTTGAGAGAACATTGAGAACACCTCTCAAGCTTCTAGGCTACGAAAGACACTTTCAAGAACATCATTTATACCGAGTGTTCTAGTGAATCCAGATGGATCATGGAAAAATAAATCGCTCAATCTTATAATGGGCACTCACTTCCCTAGCTGCACACCCATTCCTGACCGAAGACGGGTCACTGCAGTGTGAGCGGTTGACAGTTCTAAAATCCCGGGTATTTTTTCTACACAAATGAAGATGTTGTTCAGTATCATATTCATAAGATGGTACCTATCATCTGTTCTGAAAGGCTGTCTGACATTGGGTACCTGCGGAATTAGGTAAAGGTGGTCTTTACACCCAAAGCATTTAAAACCAGGCATTCCATTCCGAAAGATCAAAGATCATCTAGTTTAACGTCTTTATGCTCAAAACTTATTAAAAGCTCGGTCGATAGTATAGGTACTTTGCTATCCATGATGTATGAATGACATGCCTATCAAAAAGGAAAATCGGATGAGACAGCTCTTCAGTCACTCCATCGAGAAGTTCCTCTCTATTAAGAAATTCACTTTTCCTTGACATTGAGGGACATTTAACACGTTGAAACCGTTGAAAACCCAGAGTAGTCAAACGAATGGTTTGCGAAAAGCTAGGCCTAGGGTGTCTACCGCCTGTTGCCCCACATATTTATTTATTTTATTAATACCCGCAGACTCTTGCCGATATACTAAGTACATTTAAAAAATTTGTCAAATGTTTGTTCCGCGATCTTAGCGTTAACCCTACCAAGACAAAGGTAGTTCTGTTCATACAAGAAAATATAAAATTTCAAGCTTCTCCCTATCAACACCAAGTGGAACCCCTCTTATTCCTTCGAATAAAGCTAGCTACTTGGGTTTGACAGTAAATTCCATCTTATTCCACTCTTTCGGATGTCGCAATTCAGCCGCGCGTGGGTACATTTAAATTTTTCTGTCCCGGTTGCTCCCCCAAAAAGTATGGCGATGAGTCGTTGAATCATTTAGTTTGGGTAGGACTCTATGCCTTCCACAACCACATATCGATAAGCCACACGAATTTTAAAGGTGCCAACTTTAAGTTTTCGAAAACGAAATTTCCATATCTTCACATGCAATTTCTACGGCTTTCTGCAAAACCGAAAATCTTCATAATCTCATCTAAACTATACGCTAGACCGGGTCATATATAGCGATAGTGTAGACATAACTTGTAGATAAGAGCCAACTGATGGACATTGCAAATATTTGTGTTTAAAGCCTCCATTATGTTGCGCCACCTATTGAGTTGATTTCGAAACTTGATCCACAGATTTGTGGTTTCTGCCGTGGTAGGTGGCAATCGCAAAGACTTAAATCGCATGTGCGCATCTAGCCTAACTCGGCCGCATATTTGCCACGTGATGGTGTATGAAGTGGAATAAGATGAATGCCAACGACTGATAATACTTCCAAACGACCACATCCAATATATCTAAGGCTAGGCGCCCACGTTCGATTTCTGTCGCCTAATGGTCAGTATCAAAAAATCGAGATTCACCACTTAGCCTTACTGTGGATAAACTGTCCATGGATAAAATATACGTCGATGAGATAATGCAGCAGAAGCCGACAAAAAGTCACATAAGCAACTAAAACTGACTAGCTTATTAATACAACATTTTCTTTGGGGGAAACTATTCGATTAAGGAATCATTGCCCTCGAATCGTTATAGTAGATCTGATGTCCCATATAGATAATCTGGCCTGTTACTCTATTTATCTTCTTTATGAACTGGTCAGAGATGGAGTTATCGATCCGGAAACGAGGGGCCTAATCGCCACGACCATAAGTCAATCTGATATATGAAACAAACAGTAAATTCCATCTTATTCCGCTCTTTCGGATGTCGCAATTCAGCAGCGCGCGGGTACATTTCAATTTTTCTGTCCCGGTTGCTCCCCCAAAAAGCATGGCGATGAGTCGTTGAATCATTTAGTTTGGGTAGGACTCCATGCCTTCCACAACCACATATCGATAAGCCACACGAATTTTAAAGGTGCCAACTTTAAGTTTTCGAAAACGGAATTTCCATATCTTTAAATGCAATTTCTACGGCTTTCTGCAAAACCGAAAATCATCAACAAAGAAAAAACCCCACAAGCAACAAAGTTTCCATCCACATCCACCCAAACAAAGAGGATCACAATAAAAAGAGGAAATGAAACACTTAGAACTCGTTATCTACTTCTGAATGTGTGCTGGCGTTACGAAAATTAAAAACATATCCTTCCTTCCATTTTCGCAGTTTTTCAATGACGGCGGCGGACGTTAGGTTAAAAACCCCGCCAGCATGTACTACACACAGAAAGAGAGGACACAAGACACAACCAATATTCAAGCATTTCGTCCCTTACGTATGAACTCACCGAATAATATGGGAGGCGGAGAGGCAGCAAAAAGCTTTCTCAAACCTTCCGAAATTTGGAAACAGAATTTCTAAAGAAGTCGCAGAAAGTACAAAGTTTCTCTCACAGGACGGGCGGATCGAACCGGGGCTGTTTATATACAGCAAAGGGCGAAGGGAAAACTGGAGAATATTTCACTTATTTACCACCCGTCCTTATGTACATAGCCGACAGAGTTGGTGGTCGGAGTGTAGGTAGTCACTTAGGAGTCATCAGCTTTCACATCCAGACAGAAAGGGAGTACCTATACAAGCGATGAGCTCTCCATCCAATACGGTTTGGTGGATTATTTCTTCACCGTCATCCCGCCGCGTCTGAAGGGTGAAACGAGTAACAGTTTTTATTTGTAGCACTCTTTTGTTTGTGTTATGCCTTTCGGAATACACACTGTATGTTTGTTCAGGAACACTAAACCGAATGATTTATACGGCCGGGCCGGGCGTTTGAGGGGTGCGCGCAATATTGTTCTAGACGTCTCCGGCTTGTGCGTGTGTGTTTGGTATTTTCCGGAGCCATAATATACGCACACAGTGATGTGTTCGTTTTTGGAGAACCGAATTAATATTAATGAAATTTTTGTATATATTTTTATGTGTGCGGGTGTTGGGTGATTTGCGGTCGCGACAAGGAGGTAAAGAAGTCCTTGAAGCAGCTTCATAAGGTCAAGGGCATTCGCACTGACGAAATTGTCGCCATAAAAATAATATATCAGACCACAGTATAGCGAGGCCGACTAATAACCTATCTGGGTGTTGGGCAATGATTCATTGGAGCATTCAAATATAGGATTCGGAAGGATTTACTGTGGCCAAAAGTTGTAGAATTGTCAGTGGGGATCGTTTATACTCGGTAATGATGTCGTTTCGAAAGGGGATGAACAATTATACGTGAAATTAGTCTGGGCTTCGAATGAGTGGGTTGGGTGGTCTATATATGATGGTTAGCAGCGGTACACTTAAATCAGAGGTTATATGGTGTATTACATATTGGAACAGTCTAAATAAAAGGGAAATTTAGGACACAATCAAATTTGAAGTTTTTACTGATACAACAGGACAGAGCAGACTTTAAGTTCTGTTTTCTTTTCTTCGGTTTATTTAAGGTAACATTTTGACAGATATTTTTTGCGAAGGGTAGGTCAATATTTTCAATTTACGCCGCAATAAAATCCGATATCTTTTTTCCTTCCCTTGGATGATTCAGATTTGTTGGTAAAGAGTTATAGACGGGCCACTAGAATATTTTAAGCCTGTAATCCGTGGAATGGATAGACAGACCATTAAAATGATGACTGATGATGATGATGATGATGAACTCTTTGCAGTAAACTTCTCCTACCAACGCGAAAAGAGCCCTCGCGAACACTTGGGACATTCAAATAAAGTCGCAGTTTATATACATACATACCTACTCTGAAGCATATTCCAAGATCTAAGACAACAGGATACATAACCAAACCACCTTTGAACGCCCTAACGGAGCTGAAAATTGGGAATAGTTACACTACTGCCTAGATGGGCTGCCACTTTGAAGACCTTGACATCAACTTCTTCTTTGATCTCCTGAACTATTGTAGGCCGAATACAACGCTAAGAAGATGCTGATGGCTGTGAGGCAGATATCAATGGTTCACATACAGCAAATGTAAAATCGGATGTGGTGACAGACTGAGGCTTTATCTCTTAACGAGATGGTCAAACAGTAACATCAGCCTTTGCTGGGTTTCAGGTCATTGCGATGTCCCGTACACGTATGGAGAAGCTCATCTCTTATATTATAATTTTTTGAGAAAGAGGTATTTTGTAATGCGACCTTTTGGTCTATACACTGTACCCCATGGAAAGGGATGTTCTTCGTAAGAGTTTTCCTCGCCTTAAGATCCTTCGGAATCATTTACTACGACTTGGCGGAATAAATCCGTCCTACAGTTCTCTCCATAATCCTATTCGAACATGATACGAAGCTCGTTATAAAGGATACATAATACGCAGGTCAATTTTGCTTCTGCTGATGCGTGCTTTGAATTTTTATCTTTTATTTTTCCCTACGGACTACAGCCTAGAAGTTTACTGTCGTTGTCAATGTCCTGAATGGTTTTCCACGTTCTTGATCTATATTGCTTTCCTAGTTCTCTGAATTTTACTTTGAGCTTGTGATGGAAAATTAAAAAAGGGACCATCGTTTAGATGAGTGAAAGAAGAAGAAATATCAAGATTATAGTGTTACGGCAAGCCCGGTGGGATAATACTTTGAAGGGCAGATGGATGCATATACTGATCCCCACCAATGATCTCGAATCAAAAGTGAACGCGGTTGTCTCTATATTATTGACTATACTCAGCGAGGGATTCCAAATACACCACAGAAAACACAAACTACTCTTTGAGGTTATATCCACTGTGCCAGATCTCGCGAATGTCTGACAAACATTCTGAGAAAGTTTCTCAATTCAGCCATAGTCCTTCGTAAATACATACGGCATAAAATTCTCGCCTGAAAGTCTAAATGAATATGCAGTATTTCACTGCAGTCGTTTCGGAAATTTAAGATGGAGATTCCAGCAAAGCATACAGAAACAGAACGAAATAAAAATTTTTGAAATGTTAAATGTTGCGAAGTTGCTGTCGCAGTGTTACTCTTTTTCTAGAATACCTCTGGTGTTCCCCAAGGAAGTCATATGATACCTCTACTTTTTATTTGCGGATCACTTTATGATTTCTCAACGTAACACATTTTATCAGCGACATTGTTTTTTATTTCTAATAATAGGCAGCCTTAATTTCTATAAATGTCACAGCAAACATAACCATAGTGTTTTTTGTTTTCAAAGAATTTTGCGAAATGCTCTTAAAGAGCGATAAATGTACTCAAAAGATTTTGTGTGTTCCTATTCCTACACCTCGAGCTACTGAGAGCCACGTTCAGCTAAAGCCAAGTAAGTACGTTGCTTTTGCTAGACCGAAACTAAATTTTTCTCTCCAAACATTAGCTAAAACCCTAGCTAAATTTTTACAAGAAGTGCGTTATGAATAAAGTGTCACAGAAAACAGATGTTCCTTGAAAATAATTTCCTTCAAAAATTCATCGACACGAAAAATGTTTTATTTTCGTTGCACTTTCTTTTTTTCTTTTCTGCTATTCTTTAATCTCAAATGCTTCACTTCCAAGGTATTCCTCGTACTCATTGCAAAAACTCATCCTTATCTACTTTTCCGTTACACAAAAACACAAAGCACAAAAAAAAAAAAAAAATGCAACACTATCTGTCAAAATTTAGCTTGCGAAAATGTTTCCATTTATGGGCGCGCTAAGTTTTGACAGATATATGAAGTACAGTCTGAAATGAAAATTGGAAGTACATATGTGTAAGAACATAATAGAAAAATATTATTAAAAAATGTTAATTAGAATAGATATGCAATAAAATATAAGTTAAATGAAATAAATTACAAAAACACAGATCACTATTTATTTTTCTATTTATTTTATTTATTTATTCACAATTGTTACAAGACCAAAAATGTCTTGTAATTGGACTACCGATTGCTGCATGAGTGTTGCGGTTGCCTTGTCTTCCATGTGCACTTGAGTGTTTAGTCATTCTGCAGCGTACGACAAATTAACAAAAAGTCTGTTGCTGGTTCTGCTACGAAATAATTTTCAACGTCATTTGATCTGACAGCTCTAGTAATCCTAAAGCGACCCATACATGTATCTAAGTATTGACAAATTGTGTTTTAATTATTTGAATTTTAATATTTTGTGGCTCATTAAAAGAGGAATGAACTCGTATTTACAAAAGGTCTTTAATTCTAACTTCATTATAATGTTGTCACCAAATGTGTTCATATTTACGCCCGGTTTAACTAGTAGTGGTCTTATTTAAGCCATATATGTAATATACGTTTCATTGGTCTTCTTTTTCGTCGCGTAAAATACGAAAAAAAAAATCGTTAACTACATTTTGATGATTTCTACGACTTGAAGAATTTGGAGAATTGAACGGACAAAATTGAACTAATTTTTAAGCCAAATAAATGTTTCGGTCGTTAATGTACTTCTGATTTTATTTTTTTATTTTGCGCGCACTCAAGATGAGGTTATGAATTTTTAATGGGATGTACAGGGGGAGCAGTATTTGTAGATTGTTTCTTATGGTTTATTTAAACACAAGGTAAATCTGATGGAGAGAAATTATAGAAGTTGGTTAAAATGTATCGGCACCTTACTACATGAATCACATATTTAATTTCTGACACTCAAAATGTCCGACTTTGTGCCATTATGTATGGGCCGCTTAGGGTAAACGTTGTATTATGATCCGCTAATAGTCAACTTTAGACGATTCTGTTTACGTTTCACATAAAAAGCTATAAAAACCCAATACTCTGGTTATCTACATACTGTACTGATGAAATTGTATTTAAACTCAATTCGTGCATATTATACATACAGCATTTTAAGCGACAGGTTGCAGTGCTTACACGTTTGACGTTTATGGGTAGCCTAATACATTTTCATATTGGAAAGCAATAGTAAAACCAGATTTATATGATTTTACTTACTTTGTTCGAACTCATCAAGGCACTTACCTAATCTATTCATAGGAATTGTATTAAAAATATTCTCCTTACCTGAAAAAAGAAAAAAACAAATTATTAGGATTTGAAGAGGTAAATATATGGCATACTTATGGGATCGAAAACCTGTAACATAAAATAATACATTTTGGTCAAAAACGCCCTCAAAAAGTAGGCGTGACAATGAATGGCATAGCCTATAGCCTTTCCGGAGTCTTAAAACACATTTCAAAAAAAGTTTAATCAAAATACGTCCAGCAGTTTTCACGCCAACCGGTCACAGACATGAAGCCCCTTAAGATTTTTGTTCTGTGTATAGATATAACGCATATCAAAGTGTGTAACATTCAGCGAAACGAGTGTCCACCTAGAGCAGCAAAGGGTCTTTCGTTTTAGTTTGCCAGCAATTCAAGAACCATTTCTAACTAAGGAATGCTACCAAAGGAACAATGCATACGGAGGTTTTTTTTTTTTTTGTCGACGTTCCAAATGTTCCAAATTTTAGACTTGAAATGTGGTAGAACAGTATTCACTAGATACATTAATCGGTTTCGTTAGCTGTGCAGGATACAGGGTGCCGACAATTTTGAAAAATTGTTGGAGTTTAAGAGGTTATGCGATGCAACAACTCTTTTTGTCGGTTTTTTGCGATTGTCCTAAAGTTCTTTTGGACCTGATGAGACTGAGCAAAATGTGGGTATCGGCAGGCAATTTCTATATCGATTCCGAGGTCGAAGCCAAAGAAACAGATTTGTAGAATATTCGGAGGAGCAGGGTTCTTACAAAAATGGAGGTTGACCTATGCTTGTACGGAACGTATGCAGCTATGCCTGCCTATTCTATATCCACTGCTGCCAACAGTTCAATAAATCAGAGATTCGACAAGTTGAAAGACTCTTGGGTATAAATAGATTGCGAGAGTTGATGGTAGATTATCAAAAAATGGCTTTAGAGTTGAGTAAAGCCATTCCTGTCAGAAGCCGCTGTTCGCCGTTGTGGTGCTCCAAAAGAAGCAATGTTATGTGGCCTCTCGCGGTAGACAAAGAGTCTGGAAAGTGAGTCAATCATTTGCCAAAGTTTACCATTATATGAATTTGACAGCTCTGATGTTTTCTTAATCTCATAAGCATTGCCAAAGATCCAAATGGTCACCGTCAAGAACTTCTCCAATCAGTTGAATTGCCGTTGACATATAGAAGATAGTGACCGCATTGCGCTCTCAGAGCGACAGAAACTATAGATACTCTGTATAGTGAAAAACTAGAGCTTCAATAGAATCTTGAAAATCTGAGGCTAACAAGTGCAGTTTCACTCAGTCACCAGTAACTATTGGCCGATACTGCTGTGACTATAACTGACATCGCTCTTTGTCAGCCAATCACTTTCTGTTGCAGCACAATTTATTTTGTTACCTAAGTATTTTTAACCACCGCCTTCTTTACTTCAAAACCCACGTAATTTTCCAACCTCTAGGGCAGCATTTCAATTTACAATTAAACACAAACTACCCACGATTGGCAGCATTTGAACCCCCTTCAAGTGAAAGTGAAGTTTCCATCATCAATCCCTAAAAACATCATTCGTTCCGTTTATCGTAAATTGACAATCAAAGCGAATGCACCCACTTTCATTTTCGTTTTTGATATTTTGTTCCAAAAGACAACAAAAAAAAAAAACATACAACCGTTCTAAATAGTCCGAGTTTTCACAGTTCCAGGATTATGTGTTCTATCCGTCTTGGTAAATCCTTTCCAAATGGTTTCACCCATTTTTAACAATTCGGACACCCTCGCCCCCACCAAAACACTACTACTAAACAATAAACGAAGCGACACAGGGTAGGGAAGAGATGAGTTGCAACATAAAACCAAATGAGTTGTTTGCACCCAACGGCACAAAGTATAAAATCATCAGCAGAACTCTGCATAACTTATTATGCATTCTAGGCGAAAATAGCCACCCACCGATATATCTAGTCTGTATAGAGTCACACATACCACGCTGCAAAGTTTAATGAGTTTTTCTACCCCTATATGTGTGCGCCCCCTGCCATCAGACGCAAAACACTAGACTATAGATGAGCCCTAGCTACGACCATCGCAGTGAGAAGATCCCAAATGAACCGAAACGATGGCCGTGCTCAGAGTGTCAAGATACCTACATCAGAGATTGAATTTTGCAAGAAACAGATAACATCCCTTTGAAGGGGGGATGTTTCCCATGTATAAACATTCGACACAAAGAACACCAAAGTGAAGTTAAACAAGCGCATGGATTGCACAATGGCAAACAAAGCGCAGTCAACTGGGGGCGGCGTTTGGCATGAGTTGGTAGGGAAACTTTCCCTTTCGGATTCGGAAATAGGAACGCATCCTCAAGTCCTTGCCCAGCCACCCACTCATAATAGTTCCGTTTTCGTTTTCATTTGTTCTACATGCGATGTTGGCATTCTTTTGTGTATTTTCGTTACAACAGCCAGTGGAGTGGGTTGGATTGCTATTGGTTTATTGCATTCGGCTGGAGGGAGCCTGCGATAACTGCGGATCAGTGCAATTTCACTTTAGTCACTGGAAACGTCAAGTATGCTGCAAGTTGTCTGGGTGATTTCTGTATGCATGGTGAGCTTGGGAGCATTATGCCATCAGTTCTGGTAGTAATGTTTACGACACTGTTGGGGGTGGCTACTTTGGGGTGGAGTTTTTTTTATTGTTGAGGGAAAGCAACCACCCGAGCAGTAAGAATTGAGATGGGAAAGGGAAAACTACGTCGTGCTTGTATAGTTTTAGGTTTCCCTCTAGGTGATGATGAGTTAAAGCCAGACAGGCTATTGTGTTGAATTTGTCTGACGTCCTTGCAGGAAGGTCATAGATGAGAGAAGAGAATTTAAGGCGGGTGAGAAATGTAGTCCTTTTTGAATACTGTCATGATATTTAGTACTAAATTTTCAAAAATAAAGTGCTTACGAAATTTAGCAAATGACAAAATAGTTATCAATGTACTCCTAATATTTATGGAGGGCAGGCGCGAACCAATTTGGGCCTTGTTCAAGATTTTTCTTTTCTGCCCTTCATTCGTGGGTGTCAATTGTCAATAGGCAATTTGCTTATTGCCCAAGGAGTCTATACTTCTCCAAACAAGACAAGCAAACTTTGGAACTCGCTTCATGGGGATATATTTCCAGAAGTATACAATTTGCAGCGATTTAAGTGCAGAACTAACATACATCTGCAGGCATCTCGGGGCGCTGTTGAAGCGTTATAGGTTCGCGTTTCCCAAGGGAAGTATTTAAAAAAAAAAAAAACAAATACTTCTCCATGTGTTCTTGGTTTTTTTAAATAATGTCCACAATTCACAACACAACATATTTTTAAATACACAATAGATACTAAATTTTAGTAATAATATTAATTGAACATTGCATAACATGCTGTGTATTAACTTGGAATCCACTATTTGATGTAGAATAGCCTTTTAATAAATTTCACAAGGCGCCCATTAAATTCAGCGCCCTTTGCTTTTGCATACATTGCATGTTCGGCGTCCGGCCCTGCATTTATGGAGACTATAGGATGCAGATGCGATACTTGTTACTTGAGCAAAGACACTCATTGCAATTGACGCCAAAAAAACATCTTCCGACTCGATGGTGTCAGTCTTAAGACTAAATGGCAGAGGTAAGAGAGACTGAGATTCCCATCTTCGACCTATTTACAGTAATTTGCCTACAAGCTAAATTTTACGCTCCCAAAAAGTTTAGGTGCGCTAGTATTGTTGCATAGAAATTCGTATTGACAAACGTCAAAAATCCTCTCCACCAACACATTCGCACCTAATCTTTTTACACGGATAGGAACTGATGTACACAGATAGGAAAACAAAATGGCGGATTCCTGGCAAAAATTGAGGGGCCCAGCGGCAAGAGGATTCGGAGATGGGTATCTCAGTCTACCTTACCTCTGCTAAATGGAACAATGGATGTACTTATGTGTTGTTTTTCTTGATGGGAAACTTTAGTTGGAAGTTAATAAGATGAACATAGACAACATTAGACAACGTTTTAGGTTATTTTAAATTTTAACTTATAGGAAGAAATTCAAAAGTTATCGTCGAGATTTGTATCATATTTTCACGGTCGAGGTTAACAGAAAGTACAAGATTTAGTCAAATCTTTATATAAATCACGAGACTTACCGGTAACATACAATTTCAATACTTGGGTATAAATCAAAGGATTCGACATAAATCACGAGATTATATAAAAATGAATCGATATTTTCTTGTTGACGCGACGACGCCATAACTTGAAAAAGGCTGGTCCGATTTGACAATTTTTTTTCTAATGTTAACAACAGTTTATAGAAGGTTTTTATAGAGAAAAATATTAAAAAACACAAACCTCCACCATACAAAACAAAAAAAACATTCAAAATCTTATACATATCTCGAAAACACATCTGCCATCGCGGACCATCCCTAAAATAGTCTCGAACGTAAATATTATGAAATTCAGCACGTCATTCAGCACAAACAAATAATATTGGTTAACTCCATTAATGGACGTTACTGCGGGAGTACCACAAGGCTCTTTTCTTGGACCTCTCCTGTGGAAATATAATGTATGACGGAGTCCTGCGACTAGCGCTGCCTCAAGGAGTTAAGGTGATCGGTTTTGCTGAAGTGGTAACGGTGGCCAAACACATCTGCGGGATAGAGTCCACTACAGATGAAGCAGTTGTCAGAATCAAAAATTGGCAGGAGTCCGCTGGCTTAGAACTAGCTGACCACAAGAACGAGGCTGTCTTGATAACCATACGAAAGTCTGTGAAATTTGCAAATTTCCGGGTTGGGAATCAAACCATTAGTTCTAAGGAGTTTCTAATGTACCTAGGAGTAATGCTCGACAACAGGCTAAACTTTAAAACGCACATCCAGTACGCCAGCAGGAAGGCCTCACAGATGCAAGCAGCTCTTTTCCGAATACTGGCAAACATCGGCGGACCGGGATATACCAGGAGGATTCTACTATCCAGAGTGGTCAGCTCAATACTTCTATACGTTGCACCGGTCTGGGCGGGGGTTCTAAAAACAAACGAAACAAGCTTACTAGCTGTTGCCCGCGGATCCGCCCACAAATGTTAAACATTATGTAACCTACAGTACAGATGGGCAATGAATTTGCAGCAAGTTAGCAATTGCTTGAAATTGAACCTGCTTAGCCGTTCCTATTGAAATTGCTGTTTGAAACACTTGGAAGACATTTTTTTGTATTGCAAATCTAATACCTACCACTTCTCTGACCAGACCCCTTCTGTGGTATCAGTAAAATACATTTCAGGAACTACCTACAGCAAGAGCTTGTCTCAGACCGAATCCAATGAAGTCTGGCTTAAAACACTTGGGCAGAACTGCATTAGACAATTCTTCCCAAAATTCTCCCCCAGAAAATCCTTACTCTCTCATTAGTCATTAATCTGGGTTAAAATATCCTGAGAATGCTGACAGGTATAATAAGTGGCCATGGCCTCATGAAAAAACATCTTCAAACGACTGCACTAAATTGAGGAACTCCATTAAATAGTTAACTACTTGCTCTTTGTCTATTACGACGAAAACCGACTTGCTCCTTCAGCCGGCAGATTATTGTTGTGCAAAAGCCAGAACTAGAACAAGTTGACAAGTTCGAAAATAGCCTCACAGAGTTTTACAGTTCACAGAGCATACAGACAGCAGGCAGGTTCCCAGTTTTAAAGTTCATAAGAATCTAGTGAGACTTTTCTACACAGGCGCACGTGGCATTGTTGCCATATAGACTTTGGGTTTAATAATAGTTGGAACAACAGGTCCATGAGGTCATTTTAGGTCTAGGTTTCTCATAACCATTCCTTTCCGTTTTTTTTTTTTTTTGGAAGGGTCCTATATAATTTTATGCCGCAGCCGAACGGCTGAATTGTGAAGCTTTCGAATTAGGACTGGTATATTTCGGATCTTTGACAGAGACAACATTAAGAACTGAGGCCACAGGACTTTGGGACTTTATGGATCTGGCTCGCTATAAACTCTGATACAGATATGGAATTGATTTTCCGTCCCGTTTCCTTTGGGGCTTTGAAAGAAGTGAATTCACAGCAAAATCTAACAGCGACGGGTAAAAAAAGTGTGAATTGGACAGAATGGCGGTTTAGAACATGAAGAACGAATGGAAACCAACAACCAGGCGTAAAGTGTTTTTAATTTCAAGTCGGAGAAACAATGCTACCAATAAAAAACTCAAGCTTTCGGCGACTTTCTGTCATGATATATGCTCATTCGCCCGTCCCTTTATTATGCTTTCTGACTTCTTTTTGCCTGTCTTATATATACAGCTGTGTTCATGAAAATAGTAGTGCATCTCTCTAAAATAGTCAAAAGTAAATAAATTCTGACCGAAAGTAATGGAATTTTGAAATTTGTATTCTCTTCTTTGCATTCTAAACAAAAAGTTTGCATCCTTATAATTTTCAACGGAAAAAGTACCGCTTCATTTGGTTCAAGTTTTGTGTAGAGCAGCACTACTATTTTCGTGAACGCAACTGTATATACCTATCATCAAATTGTGCCCAATTTACAAGTTTATGCCGAAATTCGTCTTTAAAAAAAAATTCAGATGACATCGTTTTAGCAGAACAGTCTTCCACGAAAAAGAACAAACGCTAATCCAACCCTAGGCTTGAGATCAAAAATGTTGTCAACAAGTAGGTATACACCCTACAGCACAAAGAAAAGTAAAATTCCAGAGGCAGTCAAACTTTGAACATTATTTACCTACTCATAATGACAACGCCCAGTTAAAGTTCAAACACTGGCTTCCTCACAAATTTCAACTAAACGAGGGTGTCTAACCCACATAAGTGAGCCAACAACTTTCCATCAAATTGTCGGCATTTCATGTCCTCTTTGCTGTTTGGTGAAAAATTGATTTCTCTTTGATTTAACGTCAATCGTAATTAAGTCTGACTCGACGATTTGAAACCTATTTGTGACCCTAAAAAAAGCCCATACACTACGACGCACTCAAATCAAATGGCGGTGAGTAGGCAATGTACCTACAGACAACACTCACACCCCTTCCCCCATATATACGATATCAGGGTGAAAGGAACTTTTACTCGCATAACCTTGAAACCATCTACCTCCATAACGACCGCCAGACAAGTTAAACAGCCTCTTGTGCGAGGTTTTTTTTCTTTTCTCGGCTGTCAGTTGGAGACTGGGGAGGCCCTTATGCCTACCCATGGGGGGTAGGATGTGCGTAGGTTGAATGTATTTTAATCATTCTAATCATTCCAAGTTCATAGGTCTAACCCAGAAAGATATACCTTCCCCGGTTATAATTCGTTCGTAACCCCAATAAGTTCATGGTCGAAGGGTATAGCTTCGATCGGCGGCGCGACGCCTTTAAGATTTCCAAACTTAGTTCGCACGCAGGAGAAGCTTGCGAGCGGGGGTGAGATCGCCTCAAGAAAAAAAACTGCCTTTTTTTAAATTATACTTCAGCCCGGCATTGTCCTGCTTAGAGTAAATAAACTCGTGTCCTTGAAAAATAAAAAGCTTTTCCTCATTTGCCAACTAGATTTTAACTTTGCCATCGACGGAGAAAGTATGATTGTTGTTGCTGTCCCTATATTCTGTATCCAGGCCTATACCAGTTTATATATAGAGCGACGCATACTATTACGCACATCGAATGGTAGACTGGCGAAAAGTTCAACTTTATATCCATATCCACCGTTGTGCGTACATATATAGTAGTATATCCTGGCAGACGTTCTTTTTGTGTCGTCGTTATATTTCAGTGTGCGTTGCAAATGTGTCTGGAGAATGGGTCTCAATATAAAGTCTATGAGAAGGACGACAACCTTTCGAAGGGTGGTTGCGCTGGTGATTTGTGTGTAAGTGTTATGTGTGAGCTTATCGGGCGATACTTTGGTTGTGTTTATACCGAAAAAAAAAATTGGTATTGCGCTGTACATATTTTGGTGTGTCTACAGGACGGAAGAAATGACCTGTCTCAAATGGTATAGGGGTTTGGGGTAGGCTTCAAGGTCGACCACGAAATTGCAATAACATGTATCGCGTACACTGAACAGATAGATCCTTGGGGGTGATGTTTACGAAATGTGTATCTATCTATATGCGATGTACCTTCCTAATTGTATCTATGATTACGGCGTATATTATAGATACGGATAGTTCACGAAGGATGTTTTATACTAAGCTTAAGGGAGGGGTTTATAGTTGGGACTATTAGGCTGATTAGGAGGTTTATTGCCCCAAAAAAGGTGCTTGATGGATTTTAAGATTTAGACTGATGTAGCTTTGCGGAAAGCGAGAGTGGTATACTGAGTTACTAGTAGTAGTGTATATAGATGTGTCAGTGGTGATTCTATACGATTTATTACAAATCAAGTATGCTCAAGCTTGATTTTAGATTTTTTCATTCTTACGTGCTAAATCTTAATATGACACCAATTGTTCTTGAAATAAGCCGAAACAATCTTATTTCAAGCTTGTTCATGATTGAAACAAGCGCAACAATACTTAAACTGCATGCGCATGTACTTTATTTTGATTTCTATTCGTTCCTAAAATTCACACTCACTTACTGAGTGAATTCTCATAAGGCAGCATTGCAAATTTAATATTATTACCTATGATATCTACTGATGTGAAATGTGAATCAATAATGTGATGATATATTATAAGATGGTAGGTAATTAAGATCTTAGGTTTAGATCTTTAATACCCAAAATACATTTTTTTCAGGCATCGCATAATGTAAGAACCACATTCTTAAATCAATCCCGAAACAGGGGTCTAATCGCGTAAGGCTAAAACGATCGAACGACGTCGTCTCGACGATACTTCTACTTCATATAACAAACAAACAACGATAATCGTCGAATCGATAGGACGATCATCGCTTTTTATAGCTTCACGTAAACAATTATACTGTCAAATGGCGTCGTCGAAACGATTCGATTGAACGATGGCTATTTTGCAATCGTTTCATCGTTTTTGGTGTATTTTGTTTATGTTTATGTTTTTTAAAAGTAAAATAAATATTAAAGGAAACATTTTCCAATCAAAAGCATACATAATGTTAATGTTCACAAAGGACACTGCATTAGCATTAGTGTGGTGAAATGTGAAAATATAGAACAAAAATCCATTTTCTTCATACTTGTTAAAAGACAGTTCGAACCCTAGCTGTGTTCTCTTTTGAGGATGCAATCATAGAATTGCATTCACTAAATGCTTGGCTGTAAATGAAGACAAAACAAAATATACTGTCAACGAAAAAGGAGTCTCAGCATCGAGATATTAGGTATATAAGACCCTAATCATCCCGGTCCTGATGCTGTATGGTGCAGAAGCATGGACTCTGTCAAAATCGGAAGAATACCTCCTTGGATGTTTTAAGAGAAAGAATCTTCGGACGATATTCGGTCCAGTTTGTATCAAAAAGCTGAATATACAACGGCTGATATGGCTGGGGCACGTGGAGCGTGCATGGAAAGCAACGCATCAGCCCGACGAGTCTTTGAGTCCACCCCTGAGGGTGAGGGTCGACGTAGCAGAGGATCCCAACCTTAGGTGGAGCGGTTAATTGGACGGCGACCTCAACGAACTTGGTGAGCGTATCTAACTGGAGGCAACTAGCTAGAGGCTTGTTGGTTGAGGCCGTTGTCCACCCCGGATTGTAAGCGCCCCCAAAAGCAAAGTTAGTAAATGCTTTAAGCAAAATGCATGCACAAATCCTCTTCTTCCTCTTCTGTTTCTTCCTTTACAAACCTTATTAATATAATTTCTCGTGCACCTATGCTTATTTTCCAACGTATACATGCATTTTCACATAAACGAGAACAAAACAAACAAAATAATATACCAATTTTATTAGTTTTCAGTTGTCACAGTTTGTTTACAGTCCTGCTCAAACTGTTCAAAATGAAAACGATGAACGATTCGATTGATCGACGTGATTGTGATGTTATATGAAGCAAACTTAAAACGAGGTCGTTTTATACAATCGTCTCAACGATGATAGTCTGATAAATTACGCGATTAGAGCCCAGGATTGAAGTAAGATTTTTTGGTCTTGATTTTAAGAATTTTCGAGCTTAAATCAATCCCGAAACAGGATTGAAGTAAGATTTTTTGGTCTTGAAAAAACGAGCTCAAAATAAGATTTTCGTACTTGAAATAAGATTTTCCGAGATTACCATACTTTCGTCAACGAACGAGCTTGATCTGACACTGATATTCTTGATTTTAGCTCGTTTTTCCTCTGAGTGTAGATACAGGAGCTATGGATAGACGTATAGATGTAATACGAAACGAATACTTTTCACCAAGTTCTACGTTGATCTCTAGTTTTGGGAAATTTTTATTCTTTAACAAACAAAAGTAAAATTGAAGTTGTAAGAATTCTCCAGAATTTTTCCATTCTTGTTTGATGTCGATCCCATATCAAGCAGTTCCGCACCTTTGAGTACGGACAGAAGCTCTTCCTTGAACATACTGCATGTGTCTGGAAGTTTCATTGCCAGATGTAGGTCTATATCCTACTAGTTCTTGGAACCATCTGTAAAAACTGAAATTTCAATTTAGCTTGAAACTTTATTCCTTTGCAGAATTCAGTATTTCAGAATGAAGTATTTGGTAGTTCATACGGTTACGGTATGTACCATCGACCTGACCTGCCAATTTGCTGCGACATTTGCAACCTCAAGGAGAGGACAGATTTATACTATGTATTTCATTGCTAGATGCAATGCCCCATTCTAAAGGAGTTTCGTGTTAGGCACTTTGGTGTAACTTTGATGGAAATGTATAAAGTTTTGGATGTTTTGAATGGCAACAAATTTTGGCTGGGAAAAATGATACCAATATATAAGAACCACAATGAGCTACAGACAACGTATCAGTGAAGGAGATACCCAGGCGGCTATCAAGGCAATCTCTAGTAATGAAATACAATCCAAACTAGTTCGCCGCTTTCGCGAAGAGCTCAAGACTCTTGGCTTGCTGCATAATACGGTTCTCTGCTAGGTTCCTGGACACAGGGACATAACCGACAATGAGAGGGCTGACGAACTGGCAAGAAAAGGTTCTGCAAAGGACCTAGACCATTCAGTCGATCAAACCACAAATCTGCAGTCTCATAGAGCGAGTGGAATACAAGATCCGAATGAAAGCCAATAACAGGTGGAAAACACAAAGCACCTGTTACATATCACGGAAGATGTGGCCAGAGTACAACAAAAGCAGGACCAACAAACTGTCCAATTTAGTTGGCGCCCTCACAGGTCACAACCTTCTAAGAAGCCATGCAATGAAACGAAATCTCAACATTGATGACATTTGTAGAGGCTGCGGTGAGGAAGAAGTCCACGAGGATACACCTCACTTTCTCTGTCACTGCCCAAGTCTCTGTCACTTGAGGAACAGAACACTTGAAAGTTACTACTTCCAGGAAATCCAAGAACTCTCTAATGTCTCAATATCTGATCTTTACAGGTTTCTGAGGACAGCGGGATGGCTGGACAAGGTCGAGTAACCAAGGGAAGGATGAAACAAAGCCATTACAACGCGGCTAACCCCATCGAAGGGTATCACAATGGGTCGACGAGGACCTGAGTGGGGTGAAGAAGAGGCTACTCAGCTTCACCAACCCGTACAACTCGTAAACCTAACCTAACCTAAGGAGACTTTTAAAATGATTTGCATTGAAAAATAAGTTTAAAAATTAAATTGTCATTCTGGTAGACCGCCTTGCGCCAAACCTTATTAAACTTAAGATAAAAAATTTGTAAATTTAAAGTTATGATTTTAATGAGGTTTTTTGTAGTTTTAAAGGATTATTACAACCGCGCTTAGATACGGGATACGGATACTGTATGTCTAATAAAGACGAACCTTTATGTAGACTTGTGGGCTTTTTGTTTTATGTTTTAGGCCCCTGATGTGTAAAACAAGGATCGTAAAAAATCCAATAGTTTGGGGCTTAGTCGCTGTAAAGCGTACCCTTCCATAGGTCCTTGGAGATAACCGAACAACTCGTCCTAAACGCCATTCAGTAGATGGTAAGTTCTCATGTTTTATTAACTATATTTAATTATTTTATTAACTGTCATTTATGGCGTTTATGAAGCTCTTTCAAATATTCGTCCTTCCATCGACGACAAAACTGTTGTTGTAGACAGTATAGGTATTAACGAATGATTTTTACTGCAGTTATCTGAAATGTTTGAATAAATTCCAACTGTCACTTTGAATGTAAAAAGAATGAATATTGTTCAGTCTTTGCCTCTTTAGGAGATGTTTGCAGAGTGAGACAGTTTTAAACGACATCAATTTATGGAATGTCCTAGCTGGTGGTGAGAGAAGACCGGCGTGGTTTGGAACACTCATAAGAAGCCATCAGAGAGTAGACTAAAGGTTATTAAGGTTTGAATTCAAGTAGGCGACTGGATTTCTTGAAACTAATGGAGGCGCAAATAAATTCCCAAAAAGTATTGGAATGAGTTTGGCGAAGATTTAGACTGTAATGGCATCAAGTCTGCAAATAAAGTTACATCCAAGGATGGTATGCCTTCTAAGATGGAGCGAGTACTTATATGAGTTCCTCAATTCAGGACTGGACACTGAGAATGACAGATGACATCGCTTTAAGGAGGACGGAAAATAGTCCCAAGGTAGAGGATATCACTTTGGTGATTAAATCCCTAAAAGTTGGCTAATTTGTCGGAATGCATGAAATCTGGTCCTATTGGTGAAAAGAGTCTCTCGTTTTATTGAATTGACTTAGGATATAGGAATGGAACTGGGATGATTGCACCACTTTTCAAGAAGGGAATATAAGGGGTTGTTACAATTATTGAGGTACATCACTATATAGACTGCACGAACAAGTTTTTGCTAAGATATTGGAAAGGGCTTGCATGGCTGTAGTCGAGTCAAAGTTTGTAGATGAGCGATTTTCGTACTGTTCAAACCAATTTAGACGTATTAGTCGCTAGTACGATTTATGAATTTAGCTCCGGTATTATGTATATAGTGATGTGAAGAAATTATTATTTTTGTTGATAACGAATATCAGAGCTAGTACCTGATTTAGCTAGACCGGGCAACTTAGTAGGTACTCATATGAGGAATTCGGCCGTTTAAATACTCAACATGTTTGATATCTCAATTAACTTTTAAAACCTCATATTTTTATATTAAGAAAATGGCTCACACCTTTAAACTACGGAGAAGGAAGTAGTTCTAGTAGTCAAAATGCAAGTCATTGCCAATAGAAGCCCCATAACTGCTGATGACAAACCGTACTTAAAATTCCTATAGTTCATAGGTTCATAACACCAAAGAAACCTCCAAAGCTAGGTAATTGACCGATTTACAACTTGACGATGCTTTACCCTGTCGAATATAGGTACAGCTTGAAACTCCATTGAATTGCGTAGCTAATTTGCGATCGTCTTCGTCGTATAGTGACAGTAATTACCATAATACAGCTTGATAAACTAAGTCAAGCTGACCATAAGCGGAGCTATCGTTTAAAAAAATTTAAGATCAATCTCACCAATATTGGGTATAGCAGCCACCATGACCAACATCCGCTTGGTTCAACATTTTGGCGCCAACACAACTCTGTGTCAATACTTCACAAACGCCACTCAAAATAAATCAAACATCCACCATACAGTCAGCGGAACTAAATTCCTCAAATTATTTCTCGAAACTCACAAAAACGCTTCGAATAAATCACTTTAACTGGAAATAGAGCACGCAGGCACCTACGTGTAGGACCCTAAAAAAAACACACACACATTGCCGCCGCCGCCTGACTGACAGATCAACCCATTTACATGCATTACTTCCAATAGCCTCAAGGTGGGTTTTACCACCACCCCAACACACCAAACTGGCAAACTTTGATTTGCTGCCAAACCAAAAGGTATCATGTTACAAGCATTAACCCTGGTACAATGTACATGCCGCACAAATCATCCGCAAACTAGTCAACTTTGCAGCCCCGCTCTCGCTCAGTCAGCCAACGAATTCAATTAAATTTGATGGAAGGCATTAAATCAAACTCTGTCAACAATTTTCCAATTCCCCAAGATATCCACTTGCACCATAGAGCTGCAGACAGAGTACCACTGTACTATTAGTGCTGCGCTGCAGCACTGCGCCAACCTTGAAACGCACCTCTAAAACAACTCAGGAGGCAAGACGGGGAGGACGACGACGACGACAACGACGACGACGGATTGCCAGCACAATTGCAATCGAAATCGTTTAAACAAAAGATGCAAAACAAAACAAAAACAGAACGACAACAAATGACTGCTCACCTCACATCGATCGGTGCTGACTAACTACCACCGAAACCGAAAGAACGACGAAATTAATCAACTTCAAGCGCAAAATCATGCTGCGGCCGGCGGCACCTCCACCACCAGCAGCCGCGGACATAGCCTTTCTATTCCACACCACACAACCGCGCACCACATATCTTGAAGGGGGTTTTCTTTTGCTTTTTTTTTTTTGTTTTGCTTCAGATAGAATCGGCTACAAGGCGTCGAAATTCTGGTCAAGAACTAACTTCTTAAAAGTTCAAAATGTTTCATAGACCCCAATCGACTTTAGGGGTGGGTAAGGCAAGACGGCCGGCGGAACAGCACTCACTGCATAGAGAGAGAGAGAGAGTGAGTGAAGCGCTTCCATATGGGAACACATATAAACTGGTCGTTTATGGCCACAAATTGGCGCATGTGTGTACTAGCTATTGTGGAAGGTAAAGGTGTCCGTCCAATTGAAATGGCAACAAAGCAAAGTGGCAAAAACAAAACAACACGTAATCACACATCGCCATTTAGTTTTAGACATCGAGGCCTAAAATCTGCAAGTCAGGTTTGCTGCCTGTTGTGCCAGAAAATTGGTGTGTCTCTGTCTGGATTGTAATCGGTGTGCGGCTTGTTCCCTTGATATAGCGGGGTTACCAGCTGGTGACTTGGAAATAAATAAAACGGTGGCAGTTAAGTCGACTGTTAGTTTTGCACATATTTTGGTGAATTATTATCCAAATTATAACAAATTTCGGAAAGTGGCGCCCAACGTTGGACTCTATATGAAAATTTATTAAATTTTCCTTTTACTATATGTACACCATCTATCAAAACTAATGATGACTATACAGAAATCAGAATAGCGTAAGCTTTTGAGTTGGCTTAGAGTGGATTTATTTCCATTTTCCATTTAAGATGACGAGCCTAGAATTGGCGAAAGAAGTAAAATTCCATGAAGCTCCATAAATAATTAAGATTAGGGTGGTTACCAAGATCGCAAGTATTTTAAAAACAATTATCATAGCAATGATGTTGCTATGCACATAACCCGATCATTGTGCGCTCACCCCTGACGTGACGACCTATTCACCGTGCGTCTCTTTTGGGTCCATATTCCGAGTCTGTCGCCTTTTCGTTTCTCTCCCATGACTCAGTCTACTCGAGCTGTCGCTATTTGCTTTCTTTAGAGCTCGGAGATTTCAATGATTTCAATGATTTCAAGGGCCTTTTAGTAGATTTCAATGACACAAAACAATATACATAGAAATGCAAGTTTCATACGTAGAACGTAGATTCTCATGAGAAATTGCCATACTCATCAGAAGCCAGCCATGGCTGTCTTTACTTCAGCAGCCCTACATTTAATCTTAATTTAGACTGCCCAACGAGTCCCAACCATAAGTGTCGACAATGATTAACCAGGCGAACAGAACCAGCATCGATAAATGCAAACTGACAACGAACACTGCCAAATGTCATTTTTTAAATCTTAACAAGTGGAGGGAATTTTTTGATTGCTTTGAAGAGAAATGTTCTGAACGCTCTTTTAGTTAGTTCATCTTTATTTCATTTCTTAGGTATTGAATAAATATTCAACTTAACCAGTTACATTTATCACAACGAACCTAATATTGGTCGTAAGTGTGCTGGCGTATGCTGGCAACTACTTCAATCAGTTTTATTTCTTCCTCAGCAATAAGGAATTCACTTTAAAGAATCGGGCCCGACACAAATCGGTCAAAACTTGTTCAGTATGTAAAATGAATTTCCGATGATTGGCTAATGAATTCAGGACTCTTTGATATAACGACGCCACTATAAGGGTTTTCCAATAAGTATACTTTATCGACTGGTTTGGGCGCAGTGGCTCAGTGGGCCAGTCTTAGTGGTTCGTCAGGTTGGATGCCTAGAACAATAAGCCACCTTTCGTCAATGCCCGACATGAGTAACTGTACTTGTTCTCCATTTCACAAATCGGATTCGGTACAGCGTTGCCGCAGAAATATTTTCTTAGGTGCCATTGACGGTAACCAAAGGTGCCAACTGGGTGCCACCAGCCCTTCAACTGCAGAGAGATATTTAAAAACACAAGAAACATATAATTTCGCATTAGTATCATTACGATTATTTGTGTATGAATTCGTACACACACACACGATATGTATGTTTCACTACTTGACAAAAAAAAAAATTCTTTTCAGTCTTTTTTATAAATGACTTTATTAAGTTTTTTTCATTAACCAATAGAACAACGTAAATGAAGCCGCATTTTGGCTTGCACAATAAGAAAGCATTGGTTCTACTCTATCTGTCAACGCATGCACGCAGCAGAGCAGCATTGTGAATTGGCTATAAGAGTTAGGTGGCCAGCCGCTGACTGAAGCGCTGACATCTTACCTCGTCTTCGAGTTGTTAAAAATGATTCAGATCAGTAAATATGAAATAAGTGTTCGCAGATGAAAGAGAAAATGACTTGAACTCTCAATCAATTTTAAACATTTTAAGAAATGTTTTTTTTTAAATATTATGTATTAAAATGTATCAAGCTCATAAGGTGCCAAATGAGAACTGAAGGTGCCAAGGTGCCAATCGGGCTGTAGGGTGCCAAAATGGCACAATTGTGCCACTTCGGCAACGCTGATTCGGTAGCAAATTGAAGGAGCCTTCCATTCATCCCATACATAAAAACTCATACACAAATGAATGGTTGTAAGATAGGCCAAGGACTTAGTACATAGTCTAATTAGTATCAAGCTCACGGTTCTTGGGTCCTTGGACACTTGGACAAAGTCGCGGAAACAATTTGGGACGATGAACTGGCAAGAAAGAATTAGATCAAATATTAAAAATTGTGTAAAGTGAGCGTAAACCTTAACAGTCGGTAGTGCAGTACGTCCCACGTGTCAGGACCCACATTTTATTTAAAGCTCTTCGACGAATCCAAACGATTGCATGAAGCTGCGCTTTGTTATGCCAGAAACACAGAATTTTGTTGAGTGGGCGTGAACAGTCAATCGCTTAAGACTCCAAAGGTGTTAGAACTCACATTCTCTATGAGTTGAGTAGTGGTTTTGTTTTTATGAAAAGAGGTCTACAGCAGTACAGCCCTAGAGATTCCAATACTGGCCCAATCAGAAGGGACCTGATAATGCAAGGTGGCGCAAAAGTTATCACCCGATCTTTTGCTGTAATTTTTTTTATAAATGAAAACCTTTAATTCTGCTTTAGGATTATGCTTATTTGATGTCTTCAATTTGTGTCCAATAAGTCGAGAAAATGATATCAGCTAAGTGGCTGCCGCCAGACAATGATTTAAGACATTTTCCATCATTCTTGTCAGTACTTCCGGGGATAGGCCTTCAAATTCTAGACGAATGTTCGCTGTGAGGACTTCAAAAGTCTGAAGCTTTTTGACATAAATTCGTGACTTAAAAAAATTCCAATTTCGTCTAAATTCCAGTCTGAATTGGAAATTAGACGAAATCGCCCAAACGAGAGATTAGGTGATCTGGAAATGTAGCCTTCAGAATTTCGGTTGTTGCTCAACAGCTATAGCAGCGGATTCACTAACTAACTGCACTTTGTAAGGGGTCATCTTATAGTCTTTCACCCAAAAGTCTCTGTAAAAACGGCCGATTGATGCCCAATTGCGTGGCACGTCATCTGGTGGACACTTCGGGGTCCTCTGTAACATCTTCAGTCACATCTGCGATATTCCCAACAGAACGGCTACTCCGGGGCCGGCCAGGCTTGTCAGCATGTCGTTTTGTCCAATAATCTTCTTGGTGAACTGCTAAACGTCGTCGCTACGACATGGCAACACCACCGCAAAAAAAATATCGAAACTACACTATAACTACTACTATGGTAGTAGGCAAATGATAACGAATTACCTTACCGCCTATAAAGGAAGTCTTGTTATCCAGAAAGACACTTTATTACTCCGTTTTCAATCTTGTTCTTACATGTTATTGCAAATCGCTTCGAATGCGCTTGTCTGATACAGGAACTCAAACCTCTAAGCGTGAATACCGACTGACAAGTTGAACAAAACAGCTAATTTAAGGTGAAAGTACAGGGCCTTGCTGATAGACTTTGAAAAATGGCACGAAATTCCACAAATTAGATCCATCTGACAATGGTTTTACCTTCTTAGTGACATAGACAAGACATAGTGCATCCGCCTTCAATGTTTCCTCGTAAGCAAGTCTATAGAGAACAGGGTCTTGCAATAAAATTCAGACACCATCAGAGTTTCATATTCTTCCCGGGCTGACCGAATTCCCTCGCAATCCATTTATAGCAAGTCACAACATAGTCCACAATCAGCCAACCAATAGGTTCCACAAGGTTTGCGATACGAATTATTCATCTATTCGATCAAAACACTTCATCGCCGTGCCAAATTATTTGACTTTGTTTTGAGAATCAAAAACGAATCCAAAGATCCAACTTCGTTCACGAATACTACCATCCTCTTCATTATAGCCATCGACATTCTTTCTTGCCGACCATAAATCGAGACCGCCAATAGAACGCAACCAACAATATTCTCGAAAAAGTTCTCCCCAAGTTGTCCTAAATCTGTGGCGACATTCATATTTGTAGCTGCGCCTACCGTTACATACTATAGGCCTACCTTAACATTATTATGCCTACGGGGCGTGTTGTGAAGGCTGCGCGTTCATTAGAACTCTTTTGGCCAAAACACAGGCATTCCAAATGTTTCTACATATGAAAAATGCAAATTTGTTTCTCCGCACTTTATCTAGCCTCAATATCGCTCTGAGAGCATACACACGTTTAACGTTTAAGCTGGCCATTATAGGCCCAACATCAAACGCGTCCTTGGACGAGGAGAGGTAGTTGTTGCCACTGCTGCTGCTGCGGCTGCACTCTAATTACCCACCCTGCCTGGTCGAGGACAACATAGCCGAATATTTTAAATTTGTTTGCGCGCTAACACTGTTAGCCAGAAAAGGGAGTTGTCGTCCATGTCCACATAAATGCAGCTCTCAACTAGGCCGAGTTATGCATAACGTCAACGACGACGACGACAACAAAGCACTAGGCCTAGTTTAGTGCAGTGTCACGCAAGTTCCCTGAAGGAGTTCGTGCCACTGTGACTGTTGCTGATTGTGGTGGTGGTGATGGTGATGTTGATAGCCAGGGTCACAGATGCAAATCTCGATAAACAAAAATATCGCGCAAGTAAAAGTGTTATTTGCGCGCAGCACTTTGACACTGATATTCGTTCAATGTAATCCAAGCGGCAGACCATGAAGACCGCCGCCGAAGAGGAAGAAGAAGGCGACCAAAAGAGCGTGCGTTCAACGCTAACGCATACACATGCCGATGACACGGGATCCGCGCTCTGTCCGCGCATTCTAAGTGCGTTCACGTTTAGTGTCGTTGTGCGTGTTATCCGTACGATAGTTGTTGCCGCCGCTTCATGCAATTTAAATGTGGCATTTGTGCGAGTGCGAGAGTATAAATTAAGCAGTGCGCCTTGACATCAATTAGTTCATGCACATTTAAAAAAAAAACAACTCACTGTTGGTGTGTAAATGTTCATCTATCCCTCTCTCTCTCTCTGTCACTCGGTGGCTTTCAGTTTCTAATTCTGTGAATTGCATGCGTTTCGTTGTTACTTTTCGTGAATATTGTTGCCAACAACAAACGTTTGACATACGCAAGTGACATTTGGGTGTTAGTGCGGCAACGACAACATCTAATGCGCATAAACTATACCCCAGTACGAGTATGTAGGTACCAGCAATTATGACGACATAAGATTTTCAGTGTGCGTCTGTATTATGATTTGTCCTTAATAGGTTCTTGGCTTCATTCCGAATTGAGGTAGGTACATGTCAAATATGTCAGTTATGCAATTAGATTTCCTTTCCAGAAGCACTATAATTTTTCTATGTACATATTTGGTTGGGTATGGGTATTAGATACTAATACTACCGGCCGGCGAGTATAGGGAAGGTATGTAAAACGTATTTTTTTGACAGAGGAAATGATAGTTTTTTATTGTTTTTGACAGCGCGAGATGCGGAGTATTGCAGACCATAGAAGACGGTGATGTGGTGTATTCGACAGAAAAATCTTAGAAAAGGGTACTTTTAGGCTATCCAACCAGCCTATGCAAAATACGATGGACGAAAATCGGAACTATAGGCACGAGAATCTTCCGATCTGAAAAATAGAGACTACTCCAAGACCCTCCCAGAAGGTTAGACGTTAACGGCCATTGAATATATCCTCGGTCATTTTTGAATACAAAACTCGTTGATTGCTTTTCGGTCCCGTTTGAGTTTACTGGACTTGAACAAGTATAGATACTGTACAGCGAACTCTATGGGCGACATAGATCTGATGATTCTAAATTTTTAAGGACCTTTAAATGAAATTCAAGGCATTTTTACACCTAGGGGGTGAAACGGTTAACATTCAAAAACTTCTTAAAAATAAATAGCTCTTGCAAAGCGACCAAAAAAGTAATATCGATAACATCAGCAAGGAAGGTTAGAGATCTTATAAAAAACGACGAACTTTACTTTACGAGTTCAATCTTTTAAATAAGCCAATAAGCTTTTTGACTTAAGACAAGCTTAAAAAGTAGCACGAAATCCAGCGAAATGTACCTTGTTAAAGGGAATGATCATACATCTACGATATATTTTTCAACCAAGCCTTTGTTGCACCTTTGGTATAGAAAGTCCCTTCATAGGCATAGGGCTAATTAAATGTATGTATACTCTTCAGCTCCGCTGTCTATTTTTTACACCTTTCTGTGAAATGTTTGACATTAAAAGACAGCAAAGGAATCATTAGTCGTACTTTTCTTTTTGTACTACCTTTTTCAAAACGTTTTATAAACCGTATTTGTATAGGTAATAACGAGCCCTTAGGAAGACAGAAATTTCTGTTAAAACGTGCGTCGGATGGGCAACCAAATGAACTAACTTCTTTCATTGCCTAACAACAATTTGACCAAACAAGTAAAGGTGTTATCATCGGCCTGGCCGATGCTTTGATACCCTCCGACTTGTATGGGATATACCAGAACTACTTCACCGACATATACAATGTTCAATACCAACCTGATGACGATAAAAAGAAGTCCTCTCACAAAATTGTATTCACCTAAGTCGATTCGTTTTGACGCTATTGTGTTTTCAACAGACAGACAGAATATATACTTTATAGGGTCTCCGGTGACTCTTTCTTGGCGTTACAAATGTAATGACAAAGTGAATATATACCTTCCTGTGGAGGGTATAATAAGGAAGTTACATTCCTTTAAACTTTAATCATATCATTACATCCAAAGTGAGGTTAGAAATGTTTAGCCAGCTCATATTTCGAAAAGTCTCACGTTGTCGGGTGATCCACTAGTCTGCCCGCTTGTAGCATCGATTACAGAATCAACTTGAATCTGGCATTTTACCAATAAAATCAAAACAAAAAGTCATGGAAATGCTTGACAATGGGTAGTATGCAAAAAGATGAGCACGATCGCAAAGTCAGAGCTGACGAGCTTGAACTCACATAAGAGATCGATTGTGCAAACCGAAACTCGGACTCAGTTTCATATGCAAAAAAAATAGTTCTTTCTCAACAGCTCTAGTTCAATGGATTAGAGATCGATCTCAAAGCTCTCTGGGTAAATAAAAGAAGTGAGTATGTCTTCTGAGAGAACAAGTGTAAAGGGAGCATGATATTAAAAAGAAAATTGGGTTACTTTAATCAATTTTTGATTAAATAAGAAAATTTAAATTTTGCTCAAAAAATCACAATTAGGTACCTACCAATAGACGTGTTCGTTTTGCTATCCCATATAGGCTTAAAAAAATTATCTGGGCTAGTCATTTCTACATAAAACCTTATAGCACTCATCATTGATATTTGGAAAATGTAGCTAGCTCAGAACAATAAAAAAAAACACACGAAAAAAGATTATGCGAATATGTACACAAACAAAAACAAACAAAAGATTCGCGAATAAAAACGTTTTCCAAATATGAAAAATGCACATAAATATTTGTAAATTGTGGATATATTTTTGGCAAATGCTTTGTTTGCTTTTTAGTCGTTTATTTAATTAATTTTGTAATATTAAATGTCATTTATGACACAATCGAGAGCATTTTGCGCTAACTTTTGAAGCAATGATAGCTTGCGAGCACAGTTTTTTTGGGGCTTAATTTTCCTGGCTAACGTTTGTATGAAAATATTTTGCTAAGACTGGGATAGGATAGCAAAAAAATCACGCCTAATGTTTAGGGCGAAGAAGATTGATTGAGTGAATAAAATTATAGGTAGGTACTTTAAAAACCAATTTGGTGAAGACATAAAAGTGGGAATATGAAGTTTTAAAAAACAAAATAGTGGATTGGGGACACGATCCCGAAAACCAAAATCCCGAAAATCCAAAATCCCGCAAATCCAAAATCCCGCAAATCCAAAATCCCGAAAATCCAAAATCCCGAAAACCCAAAATCCCGAAAAACCAAAATCCCGAAAACCCACAATCCCGAAAAGCCAAAATCCTGAAAAAAGAATCCCGAAAACGAGATCCCGAAAAATTATATAAAATGAAAAATTTGCGCAAATTTTTCATTTTATATAATTTTTCGGGATCTCGTTTTCGAGATTCTTTATTTTGTTTTGAATGTAAAATAGACAAGTGTTTGTCCGTTCCATTTACCGTAATAATGTTTTGTAATGTTGCGCTGCAATTCGCAATGTTCCTTCAGTTGAGCTGATCTCATATAGTGTGATTGCCGACCGACTAGATTTTAGCCAGTGAACATCGTAATACAAAGTGAGTAGAAAAAGAAAACGTTACGGACTTGCAGGTAGTCCTGCATACTCCCCTAATTTTTGGTCGGTTTCTAACCTTTTGAAACAAAATCTGCCGCGGACACAGAACAACAACGGCTCTGCCGCCGGCTGAGAGTTCTCGCAGGGCATTCACACATTGGTGTATATTCACTGATTGCTATTTTATGTGAAGAGCAAATCCGTGTGAAGACATATTTGGCTAAAATAATTGCCGGTGAGATGCAACAACTAAGAAAACGTTACGTGACGAAGGACAAAAAATTACAAAATTTTATGCGGAACGTAACGAGCGTTCTGAAATAAGTTTTCTAACAGGAATTGCGTACAATATGAACTTGTATTAGATATTGTTTTGTCATGGATCGTTTTTTATATGTTTTTGTTAATAAGACTACTGTTTTTGTTATGTTTTATTTATTTGAAGTTTGTTATTTTGTTTATTTTGTTAAATAAATTTGGCTTATATATTTGTTGCTACAATAAAATTTTTAGTTTCACTTTCGGAATTTTGGATTTTCCGGATTGTAGATTTTCGGGATTGTGGCTTTTCGGGATTTTGGCTTTTCGGGATTTTGGTTTTTCGGGATTGTGGGTTTTCGGGATTTTGGATTTTCGGGATTTTGGGCTTTCGGGATTTTGGATTTTCGGGATTTTGGGCTTTCGGGATTACATTTTCGGGATTCTGTCCGACTCCCCAAAATAGTACATAGTCAACAAAACCGGAAAAGAAATATTTCAGTTAGGAAAAAGAGTTGCTAATTTTCATATACCTATAAAAATGCATATAATTTTACGCATTACGGTAATTAGCTATATAGAAGACAAATGAAAAGGAATATAATGATTTCTATTTTCAAATATCTTTTCAAATATCCAAGAAAAACCGTGTGTTTAGAGTTTTCAGTTAGTAGTTTTACAAAACGACGAAAATCTTCACTAACTTGACTCCTTTTATTTATATAAATTTGATTTGTAACAAAATTTGGTTAAAATTTGGTCATCTTGATTGTTTTATATGAACTGAGTAAGAGAAATACCATGCTTAACTATTTGTGAGATCGAACTCATGCAATCAATCGTTTTGTCATCTTTTTGCATAACAAAACGAGCTCCGTCTCACATCGTGCTTTCAATTTTAGATCGATCTCAGCACTTTGAGATCGAGCTCACAAGATGAGATCTAACTCGGTCAGTGTATTGTTTTTTGCATACCATGCTAAGAAAGATCTTAGAAAAGTGAGTAAACAGCTTGAACTCATCTTTTTGCATACAACCCAATATCTGTACCATCGCTAATTCCCAAATATCGTCCGTATTCATTATATCAGTAAGCTGAGGAAGTCATTCACAACTGGCTTTTGTTTAGACAAAGAATCTACAACTGTGAACCATTTCTTACTACTACAAGCAGTGCTCACAGACTTTCAATATGAAGATTCCCAAGATGAATGCTAAAATGTCCCTCCACTCTTACGCTCATTAAACTACGTAAACTTATTTCAACAAATCTTAATCGTACTTCATTCTAATATTCACTTTTCTAATATTATATCTGTCAATGTCAGATTTTTTGGGACGTAAGCATCAAGAAACATGTTATTAACGACTGGAGGTAGTAAATTTAGGGAACATAGAATCAGTTAAAGGGCAGTATTTTGTATGAAAATATTAGATCAAAGGTTTATTTCAGAATAAATAAAATACAAAGGTAGATAAATGATATAAAAGTTTATATTAATGTGATTTCCAACACTCCTCCTCAAATTAACATCGACTACTTTTTAAGTCCCATAGCATCTCTATTCTCAGAGAATTTTACTCTGTCTAAAGTTTTGGTAAGTCCATCCGCAATTTGATGTTTAGTGTCTTTATACGAAACACAGATCTTTTCTTGTTTCAATGTATCTTGGATAAAATGGTGCCGGATATCAATATGCTTGGATTTTGGCTGACAGTGCCATATACTCCGCTTCGCACGATGATAGAGCTACTGTCTGTTGCCGTCTTGAAGCCCAAGAAATTGCTCTTCCTTTCGACATGAATAATATGTAGCTGTAGCCTGTTGTAGACTTTCTTTCGTCTAAATCTGAGCCCCAATCTGGATCCAAGTAACCAATAATATCATCATTTCCACTTTTTCAATACTCAATTTTATAGTTTAATGTTTCCCGTAAATACCAGAATAAGTGTTTTACAGCATTCCAGTCCATAGGTCCAGGATTTGAATTGAATCTGCTAAGCATGTTAACTGTGAAACTTATGTCTGACTTATGTCTGGTTTGGTACACGTTGCCAAGTACCTACATTAAACACCCAACTGCTTCCTGATATGGAATATCACGCATTTTAGATAAATTGCCTTGATTTAAGTCAGTCTTGCATAATATTTTCACCATAGGAGTAGAAACGCCTTTGCTGTTACCAAACCTCTCAAGAATTTGTTCAACATATTGTTCATGATCCAATGTAATGCAATCTTTGGAACGATTTACTCTTATTCCCAAGCAGTAGGTAATAGGTCCAAGGTCTTTCATTTTAAATCGGTTGTGCAATTTAGATTTAATGTCATTTGTCCATTTTTTCATTGTGCTAAACAATAACAGATCATCCACATACACAGCTACGATTAGAATCTTGTCTCCGAAAAAGTTTATTGCGTAAAATGAATCATGAGAAAAAATAGTTTTGTGCAGAGAAAAATAGTTCATCCGCGCAGGATGAAAAAAAAATTCTATTTTTCCCTAACGGGGTATCCGTCGGAACGGAAAATTCGCCATACCGCATACTCCGTCAGAGGCTCAAATTATATTGGAGGTGTCTGTCTTCGGAAAAGAATAAGTAAAGTGTTACAACGCATTTATTTGGCATGATGTAGTCTCTACATGGGGTTTTTCCTGTGTCAAGTTCACCATAAGCATAAGCTCGTATTATTTGGTGCTTGCTTTTTCAAATAATTTTTTTCTTTATTGGTTACATTTTTTTTAACAAATTGCGCAACCAATTTCTGTCGGAGCGGAGCATATCGGAATAAAATTCTTATGAAGCTGTCAAAAATATCACTTAAAAACGCACTTGATCACACTGTTGTTCGGGAAAATACCTCGAAGCAGAAATCCTCCGATTCGTATGAAATCGATAATTTTATATAAACATTTCAATATACCTAGTTATACTAAGAAATTAAACTCTCGGAATCTACTGAATCTTGAAGTAGTCTGCGGCCATAACAATAGTCTGCTTGCTCTATCAATAGAACTCGTACCACCCTCATCGGAATACATTACGCCCAGATTGCTTTACACAAAACATGTTGAAGTATACATTTCCCAACAAGAGTTTGTGTGGGTATTTATTTTTAAAATTATTGAAAAGGACCTACAATTTTATGCCATGCTCGAACGGGTAAATTGAGAAGCTTTTTTAGGACAGTTATATTTTCGGAAGTTTGTCAGACATTTTTTTTTTTTTTTTAAATACTTTTCCCGTTAAAGGCGAACCTATAACGCTTCAACAGCGCCCCGAGATGCTTGCAGATGTATGTTAGTTCTGCACTTAAATTGCTGCAAATTGTAGTCTTCTGGAAATATATCCCCAGGAAGCTAGTTCCAAAGTTTGCTTGTCCTGTAAGTCGGCTCTCACATTGAGGTAACAATCAATAAGCAACTGGCATGGCAATAGGAAACACGCAAAATTATCGCTCACAATTATTTTACATTGAATTAAATTAGAGGTCTCACTTCTCACATCAAAGCTACTAAATATCGTTCGAACGAAAAATGTTGCTGATTGCTTATTGGCAGTTGCTATAGCAACTATAGTTGCTTATTGCTTGTTGCCTGAATCTGAGAGCCGCCTAACAGAAGGAACAAGTTCCAAAAAAATCCCTTTTTTCCCTCGCCTGGTTCGAAAAAGTACCTCAGATTTTCCCACACAAACATAAAAAACAATCCCATATTGAAACAAAAAAACAGTCTCAATAACTATGGGGAAAACCTTAGTGTATTACAGGCAAAGCTCCACGCTATACTAAAGATTGAACCAACCACATCAAAAAAATTAGCATCAAAGCCGTTCACATCTATATATTCCCGGACAGTGAAGCAGCAATAAAGGCCCTTAGCTCACCTATCATTGGATCCAAATCAGTAAAACACTATGACTATTTAAACACCCTTCAAAGGCTTAGGGCCACTTCAAATAAATATTTGCTTAAGGGCTTTAACAGACACTTGAACCGCCTAATAGACTCACTATACTATAGACTTTATCTGTTAGATATCACAACTCGAGACCTTTGAAATTTATGGTGGGTTCCTGGCCATGAAGGCTTCGAAGGAAACGAAAAGCAGACGAATTGGCCAGAATAGGCTCCGAAACACCTTTCACGGGACTGGAACCTTTCTGATATACGGATATACCCCAAATTGGCTAAAAACTTAGCCATAAAAAGCTGGGAACATACAAAATGTATCTCATATTGGGAGAATATCCCAGGTTTAACAAGGCCCATATAGCAGACATGATATTAGAAACCTTGTATAGGATTCCCTATAGGGCATCATGTGTTACAATTACAATATTACCTAAGCTAAATAAATCCAGCCAAGTCAGCGGAGACCAGGCTATGTATGGAAGAAGACGAAACAATATTATATGCGAATTTGGAAGGAAGATCTTCTCCATTGGACCCGAAAGAGATGAAAAAATCCTCTGCAGCAGTATCATAAACTATAATGTATGGTACAATATGTAGATCTTAATCAGGTCGACGTGCTGCTTTTATCGGCTAGGATAAAAGGCTAGGATAGCCGATACGATAGTTAGTCTTCATTAGTTATTGCAAGAAACAGGGGTGGGATTCTGTAAAACACGAAACGGAAACCGCTTTCGTTTTCACTAACCAGTAAACATGGCTCTATCATATCTGTGGCAATAGACTTAGACGATAACGTTCGGACGTTTTCATTTTACGTTATTTGGCCCCAGGTCTTCTTTCTACAAGCGCTTGTTCATGAAAGCAGTCAGGTGTATAAAATAAATTGTCTTCCTGAAGTTGAACAAGAAAATTAAAGTATAGTTGCAAAGAACAAAAATTCCCTTTTGTTTGTTCTGGAAAACAGAAAGTTTCCCTTTTTCCCTTTTAGCTCATTTCTAGTACAAAAATTCCCACAACAAGGGAAATTTCCCACAATCTGGCAGCACTGAGAAGGAGTCTTGGAAAGTTGAAGTCCTCACGGTTATCAAATGTACTGTATGGCCATGACCATTAGCAGCCTATCTTGTGGGGCGCCCAAAAGTTGCATTTCGAGGGATAATGTATTTGAGTTCCTCGGAAGTACCTATAGAACAAGCATAGGTCAGCGACTTGTCTTCTGTGCACCAACGGTTGTAGATTCGATGTGAGTGTAGGGTCTCCAATAAGTCGAACTGGTCGCCTCTGTATGCTGTCAAGTAGGTTAAGTGAATGTCTTCGGGCCGAGCTCCATATATGAGAACAATATTCCAGGCCTGATCTAACCTGTGCTTTGTAGAGAAGGAGAAGTTGCTTAGGGCTAAAGTACCTCTTTGCTCTAAATAGGTAGCTCAACTTAGCGGACGCCGATCTTGCGATATAGGATATGTGGTCCTGCCATGTGATTCCTGAATTGACTGTGACTCCTAGAAGGTGCATTGAGTCTTGGGATGGATTGGAAAGTCATCCATATGGATGAAGCAATTTTCGAAGCAAATTTTTTCAATTCTCACCGTCTGTGTATAGAATTGTTTGAAGAATTACTACGGAAGGTAAAATACTACATTTTATTGTTCTTTCAACATCAATCTGACCATCCATGATTTCCTTTCCAAAAATTGCTCATTTAATGTATGTAGGTAAATGGTAATTTTTTTTTTATGTTTGGTTTTTCAGCCAGATTTTTTTGACAGTTCACGAGTGATTCGTGAGACGTGTCAAAGTAAAAGTAGCATTGTCATTTCACCATGGATAGACTTACGCCCGAACAACGTTTGCAAATTATTAAAATTTTATTACCAAAAATCGTGCTCAGTAAAAAATGTATTTAGAGCACTTCGTCGTTCGTCCATTTAATGGTCATCGTACTCGTCCTACTGAGTAAGCAATTCAAGCCATTGTGACCAAATTTCGCACCAATTTCACCTTATTGGACAATAATCAACCGACTCGTTTGTGTTAAGTGCGTACATTGCTGCCGTATCAACCAGCGTTAAAGGAGACCATGAAATGTCCATCCGGCGCTCGGCAATTGGGAAAATTTTACGGAAAAAAAAACCGAACAGATTATAGCTGGTGCAAGAACTGTAGCCAGGCGACCTGCCACAACGTCGAACATTTGGTGATTGGGCCTTAGAAATGCTCGAGGAAAATCCGTTTTTTTTTTTCGAAGAATTCATGTCGCGTTTTGGGCCTGTGGCGCCCTAGATCGTACAATTTGACGCCGGCCGCTGGACTATTTTTGGTGGGGATATGTGAAGTCTCTCGTCTATACGGATTAGCTTAGCCAGCAACTATTGCCGCCTTGGAAGACTACATAGCTCGTGTGAGATACCAGTCGATATGTTGGAAAAGTATGCCAAAATTGCACATTCCGTATGGACCACTTGAGGCTTAGTCGCGGACAACATTTACACGAAATAATATTCAAAAACTAAATGGCAAGAATTGATTTATCGACCCTAATAAAAATTTCATTCAATTTTGCAAATTTTCGTTTTTTTTTTTTTAATTTTAAAAACCATATACGCTTAAAATATCACCCTTTATTAAAACCGAAAATTTTCAAAATGCATAAGGCGAGTCTTAGAAAAATTAAATTTCAAATGACGTGCTCCCATTTGACACTTGCGCGCCATGGTTGGAAGTCGCTTGGTAAAACAGTTCGTGCGACTATACCGACTCACTGTGCACTGTACACTGTTCCATTAGTTTTCTGTATATTCATGACGCTCGTTAGGCATTAGCCTCAAGATGTAATTTTGTGTCTTTTCGGGGATCGAACCTGAACCCCTCGCTCAGGCTCAGCAGTCCAGCACACTAACCACTGTGCCACTGCGTCAACATTACATACAATCTGTCACGAAATTGTTTTTACAAATTTCTTGACAAGCTCATTTTTGCGTATTTTTTATTACTTTCATAATGTAGTATTTTTTGTTACTGTTCGTTAGTAGATATATTAATAAAAATAAATTTATTAAAAAAATGAAGTAAAACATCAAAAACTCTCTTTTATTTTATAAAGGAACTGTCTAAATTACCAGTTATTTTCCTTTGTAAAAACAATTCCCTGACAAACTGTATGTAAATTATGCCATACTATTGGAGAGCTTTTAGCTTTGTTACCAAAATGTCAACAAGGAAAACTTAATGATGAAAATGGAGATTTATTGTTTCTGTTGTATGCTTCAAGGAGCATGCAAAGTAAAGTGTGATTCAACAAGAGAGAAACCAACACAACGAGAAGAGAGCTCATGGTCAGTGTTGGGACTTGAGAGTAGGCAAAAAGTGGTATATTGCGAAACCAAAAACTGGTAGAAAGTGGTAGATTTTTAAAACATACCATAAATTCTGCAAAAAATTAAATAACGCTCTTTTCTTCTGCTAACAGCGACACCGAAACCCTCCCACGCTTTTCAAGAGTCGGCAAATCAAGCAATCTACATTTATTAACTTGAGCAACTAAAATAAAATTGGCAAAAACTATCTATCAATTTTCAAAATTTAGCTCGGAAGAAAATGTTTTCAAACTTGTAAATGCATACAAGTCGGCACGGCATTTTCAAAGGTTCCATCTTTCGGAAATGCCAATTTGTATTTGTTTATCTTTATGTACCTTCTCCGAGTTTCGATTTTAAAAAGGACGGTCGGCATCGGTGAATTTGCCGACTGAACTCCTCAAAGTTTCGATTCGACTTTAAAAAGAACGGACATGATCTTCAGGCAATCTTAGGTATTGGTCCGGGATAGTTCCTGTGAAAATTGGTGAAAATTGGACAAAGTGGCGTGGGGCCTCCCATACAAAAAAAAAAAAAAACATTCAAAATCTTATATCTCGAAAACCACTGAACCGATTGAGCTAACATTTTCAGGAAATCTTAGGTATTAGCCCGGGATAGTTTCTGTGAAAATTGGTCGAAATTGGACAAAGGCGCCTGGCGCCTCCCAAACAAAAAAACATTTTTTATGGGGTCAAACTCAATGGCGTTATAACTCGATAACCGCTGGGCCGATTTTCTTGTCGTCAAGTTCCTAAAATAAGTCGCCATTTCAATGAAAGTAACCCCTACGGCTCGAACCTTCGCTACGGCCCTGAGTGCATGTATCAACAGGTTCCTATATCGGTCAACAAGCTACATACATGCGAATTACGAATGCAATCAGTACATAAGGCAACATTTACCTCTTCGGTTTGCAGATGAGAAAGCGGCACATTTTAATTAAACTTAGATAAAATTATCATTACCCGAAATAGCATGATAGGAGGATACATTTTTGCAAACGGTGTAATGAACGGTTATTATAGCAGAGTTACCGGTATAATTTCCGGTGACTTCGTCAGCCTAAAAATGTTGCCGAGGATACACGGGTGTTTTTACACATTTTGCTTCGACACAGATTCCTCTCCCAAACGTCTTATTTCTGTTTCATATCGCCGGTCGGTAGTGCTGACTGACAAAACCACTCATCCCCCTATTTTCCTAAAACTCTTCGATCACCTTGAATAAGTTTGTAATAGACGACAGTTGTCCTAAAAAAAACATCTCTGAAATAATGGCTGTCAAAGATCTGCGTTGCCATTGACTATTTTTTTCACCCATCGGTCTAGTTCTAGTAAGCCCAAGGCGGTGGCTTTTAACAGTGAAAGCTTGAGGACTTCTTGTACACCAAAGGCCTGTGATCTGTGAGTCTTCAAACCCCACTTCTACCACATGCACATATGTGTTAAGAAACCTTATCCTAATTAGACGGTATTGCTTTTACTTTCAACATCAACGAGTTCCTTCGTCCCAAAAAAGAATTCCAGCAATCCTATTGATTTCCAAAAAGCAAAAACATACAAACGTCTGGCATCACACCCTAACCCACCCAGTTCGGAATTGTGAAATTCGTCAAACGTCTGGCAGGCGGTCGGTACTCGGTAGCACTATAGCGTGTATGTCGCCGGACCGCTACCTCTCAGTCTCGCAATCCCATTCGATTTCCACCGTGTCATACGCAGGCACACTGACACAACACAACACAACATTGATGAGACGGATGCCATGGAAACAGACATCACAACCGAACAACAGCTATGGCGCCGGCTGCCAGCATGGTGTGGGGATAATATTTCCTGGCGAAAATTTCCCCAAAATGACTACGTACACGGTACACTCAGCCAGGTCAATATATTTTCGAGCTCCAAAGCAATCGTTCAAGGTTAAAAGGATATTGCCTTGTCGCACGCACTTCACCATACACCATACAGTACACTGATGGGACTGGCGGGGGCGGTTGGTATCGTTCTCTCGTCCTTCAGGATGGGGGAAGCTGAATCTTTTGCCCACGTCGTGTTTATACACAGCCATGAACTTCTGTCGCCGTTTGTCGTCGTCGGCTTTCGCTTTAGAAGGGGAGAGGGTTGCCTCTAAAACGACGGCCGGCATGAGGAAAATCGGCTTTCCAGGAATCACTCTCTCAACGGCTGTGTGGGGGTTGGTGGGTGAATAACGTTTTATTTTTTTGTGTGCGTATCTCTTTGCCATGTATGCGTACAAAGCCCTATGGCAGACATTCCGAATCGATTGTGTGGGACTTTTTTATGTCTGGGGTTGGGCGGGGAGGGTTGGAAATGACTGTAAACCTACCGATGGGTTCAATGGAAATCCTTGTTTTTCGTCTTGCCACAGCTACGACTGACCTTGAACTTGAATTCGGGGGTAAGAAACTTTTATACACTAGGAAATTTGTCTCGAATGTGTTGTAGACCCGCGCACTCCACCTAATGGGATGGCGGTAGTTGTTTGCGTTATGGCGTCGCAATTTCATTTCAGCTCGAGAATCTTCTGCACTACCCAAAAAAATGGATCAATAAAAGGAAAAATGTAGACTTTTGGGTTAAGTTGGCGGGTGTGAGTGCGAGTAGGTAGCAGCGACCGACATAATTTTTATAAGTTTTGGGTTCATTAAGTACGTAAGAGGCTTTCAAATATGGCAGCAACTTATCCGCATAAATTTTAGAGTAGGTACCTACCTACCTACATTATTTGATGCGTGCGTCTGTGCGTTTACAGCTATAAATTTATGTGTAGGTATGTTCGCAACAAAATGGGAAACAGCACAACAGCAGCTGGTGCTAGCGAGCGTTGCCAACTTTTTCGCTGCACTTTCAATTAGAAATGCAAATGCGAGTACCGATACCGAGTACACCGAGTGTATAGCCATGAACTCAATTAGCAGACGATGCGATGTTTAGAAACTGAAAATCATGTTGCTGTTGCCTGTTGGTGTTGCTGTGCGCTGCGTTGCTTGATGCAGGAGATAATTCTGTTTTTAAGCGCGTTTGACATTGTAGAGATTGACGAACTCGTATACGTATGAACGTTTAACGATCAACAAGCGCTGGGCTTAAATTGTTAGTTTGTAAGGTTATTAATAATACATAGATGAGAACTTGTGCAGTTGCGGGCTTGAGAATCGAGGTTACATTGGGGAAGTCCACTCCAAGGGGATTTTTGTTCGATTTGCAATCGGTGATTGGGGTTTGTAAAAAGTTATTTTGACCACAATTCCATAAATAGTCTCTTTGTAGTCGTACTTAGACCCAATCGTCCATGTACTACAACTGAGTGGACATTTTGCTTTAACCTATTGCTGCTTGATTTTGGTAAGCGTGTGCCTTCCAGGTCCAGGCAATCGATTAATGGAGCCCATTGGTCTACTGCGGACGTTCATCCCTTTCCATCGTTAATTTACGATATGCGGCAATGGGAATAGGGATGAATAAGTATTGTCCTGTCTGAATGAGTCTAACAAGAATAGGCAAGGAGGACATCTTTGGCAGTACAATCGAGAAGAAAATAGCCTATATGCCACTACATCCGGTAACTGACTTAGTCTGATTGACTCTACTGCGGGCGTAACATTGCTATAGCTAATACAGCTCTATATTCATAATGAGTCATGGAATGTCATGCAAGTTGATCATATTGGGAGTGACGAAAGGCACTCTTCTGAAGTCCGAACATTGCGAACTTGTTGGCGACTTAGATTCTGTAGTAGCCAAGGTACGAATGCGGATGTCTCAGACTCCACAACTAGGGAAAACTACTGTGAGAATGCAGGACTGCAATCAAGAAGCCCTACCAATGATATCAATATACAACATAGCTGCGGAAACCAACAAACAAAATTTCAGTAGACTGAAGTTCACTTTAGTAACGTGTCGTAAAGATCTGCTGTAACCGTATACCAAACTATTAGAACCTCTCCAGAAGAATGGGAAGCTTCAAGTCATGTCCTATTAAAAAATTGCCAATACCCTCATATACGAACTTAACTAGAGATTAAAAGAACCCACATTACCGGCTGTCATAAACCACTTCACGACATGTGGGCGGAATCGGAAAACAGGGCGTGGCACCTTCCATATAGCACAATTATTTAAAGCACTTCATTTTAACATTTACAGAAGCTTTAGCTTTGAATTGGAAGCATTTACAAAATGTATGGGGATTGAATAAAGAAGGCGTGGCACCTCCCATACTAAAAAGCACTGCAAACGCAATTCGTCGACACTCGTTAGAGTTAAGGACCATTCACATGAGAGCGAACTAGATCGACGAACGAACGAATAATCGCAAGTTTTGACAGTCCATTCACATGAACACTTTTCTAGGTCGCGGCAGTTCGCGAATTTCAGCCATCAGTTTCTACCAGCAGATGTCTAGATTGAGGTTAAGTTCGAACGAATGTTTTATTCGCTAGTTTGTGGAACGCGAATGAAATGATGTGGATTGCGAATATACTTTGACAATTCGCGCCAAGGGTGTTTTCGTTCGCGGCAAAAAGTTTGGAATTCGAAATTTCGTTATTTAAACTGTTTATGAACCTGTTTTTTAACACATTTTGATGGGATATTTAATTATCCTCTTCTTGGAATAATAAAATGTGCAATTTTCTGTTCATAAATGCTCAAAAAGTGGTTTGTTCACATTTCATCAATTCGTTCGTTCGCTCTCATGCTAATAATGGTCCTTTAGAGTTGTAAAATTTGGAATATTATCCTGACAGAAGAGAATATATTTAAGCCCAGGCAAAGCCGAGCGGGTACAAACTTGTGTACAAGAAAATGGTGATCACAATGGACATTAATGGCTTATGGGTGAAAATTGCACACAGTACAAACTGCCGCCCTGAGATAACCTAACTTATCACTGAAATTGAATTCATGTAGTTTTGGAATTTCCTGCCTCCAATTATTCTGGTTTTCATGACACCACCTTTAAGAGCACAAATGCTAAAACTAACACACCGATGATTCGAATGAACATCGTAGGACCAACTTTAGTACATTTTGCAGCAATTAATTATAAAAATAAAACTGAAATAATTACAACCGTCCTCCTTTGCTATAGAAAAAAATATCTACATTTACCTTGTCGTCCCATGATAAATGTGAAAAAGAAACCCATCCTTACCTGAAACGAAAGAAAACAAAAGGAAATTTATTTATTTATAGAATTAGAAAAATCAAATAGAATACAATAGCATGTAGCTATGTAAATAAACAATTCAGGAAACTGTCAACGAAACCAAAGAAAACAAACAAAACCTGCTGTCATTTCAAATGTGATATCCTCCAGTGAAAGGAATAGGTATCCTCCCAACATGCACTAACATGAAATCAAAAATAGGGAAAACAAAAAATCCTCCAAACCTAATTCCGTATGCCTGGCACGTGCCTCTACACATATCCTCAACGAGAAATTTATAACAATGATCGTGGCTACCGCGCGTCGTCAGCCAGGCATGTTAGCGGATGGCGGGTCGCCATGTCCACCACAAAGATTCCTCTGCACACTCCTCAGTGCTACCAATTGTTTGTATTATATACGCTATGGAGACATACTGTGTATAGAAAACGGATTCATCTACCGGAAAGGGTCATGGTCAAATGAGTTCGGTATCATGCGTTCCCCAAATGTATTTTGATCTCCTCCACCATCCTATCGCCAACGGCTCAAATAGTGTCGCCTAATGGGCCCTGCCATATTCATTGTTATTATGGCTTCTGTATACCAATTAGAGTAATGTCGGGCGGGTTTATATCTATAATATCCTTTGTTATCAATCAAAGTGTTTGTGTTACCGATCATGCATCCGATCGTGTCGGTCGGTAGCCATTGTCGCTTTGCGTTGCTTTTGAACGCAGGATAGCCGTTTGGACATAATGCGGCTATTTGTATGAGCGGAGGTGGCTTTCGGTTTGTCACCCGGTTCTTAGCTTTGATTTGAGTCATTCAACAAATTTGAATAGTAATTCGATTAGATGGACGCACGGGAGGGTATACTTTAAGAGGAAACAATTAATTTAATGCTCGGGGCAATTGATCTTGATTGTAAGGAGGTTGGAAAAAAAGAGCTATGAAACTTATTTTTGTGGAAGTTGGACAAGAAAGTAAGTTCAGTTGAGTGACTTTTATAATTGGCCAGCATGCGCTTACTTTAGGTCCTGTCGGTATAATAAACTGTCTTTTTTTTTCAGTTTTATGACCGCTCTTAATGGGTTTTTCAGTAAGACTTTCATGGCCTCGTTTGAACTCGAGGTTTTGACAAAAGTGGCTTTTGCAATTATGTCCACCTGTCTGTCTATCTATCTGTCTAAAATGTACTGTATCTCGACTTACAGCTTAAATTAGTAAGCACAAAAATGTTCTCAAATTTTGTGTGTTCAAAAAAGTGCTTATATTTCGCATATAAAATTTAGCCCTGATCGATAGAATTGATAGAAAATGAATACAACAACGAAGACTAACAGTTTTTTGGACCAAAAATTATGGAAATATCTGGCGAAGATTGAATAATAGCTCATTATTCACCTACAACTTTGTGAGCTTGTTTTTCCAGGGGAAAGATCAGGTATGCGTATGATGGGCAATATCGAATTTTCGACAACCATAGTAAGCTATTCGCTGATTGGAGATTAAATTGGATGGCCTTGGAAACTGAATTGATTTGCTGTTCTCAAACTTGTAACTTTAGCACTGAATTTCTAGTTTTGGGAACATTTTCCTTGCCACAATAATTTCTAAAAAGTCACGTGATTAAGGCAAAGCAATTTGTCGTGTATGATCAATATTTTTTTTTATTTTTGACTCGCCAACGCGATATAATGCACGTCGACCTAAAAGATATATTTAGCTTAGATTCTCTCTTTTCCTAATTTAGCTGATGATGCATTCAGTAGACTTTCTTAAATTCACATTTGCTGTGTTCGCAGCTTTTTATAATCGAATTTACAGCTGAATTGGGGATTGCGCAGAAAGTTTCAAATCCTATAAAGAGGATTTCCGAGCCTTTTATATTATATTCTTCAATTTCCTCATGGCCGGGAACCCATGTTTGGAGTTTGTTAAAATGGTATGATTTGGAGTCAATAATAATGGGTGAGCTAAGTGCTTTACAGCTGCTTAAGTCGTAGATGAGATTTGCGCATTCTTTAATGGCATGGAGTTCTGCCTGAAATACACTGATGGGGCTCTTGCCCATGAGTATTGACACATTTCGGTTTGGTTCGTAAATGCCAGCTCCCACACCTGAGTCCATTTTGGAACCGTCCGTATATACGGATGGGCCAAATACAAGTTTCTTTTTAAAAATGCAATGAAATGAGCAAAATTAAATATTGTCCATGTATTATGGCTTCATTAGTAAGAGCAAACATTCCCATTAATTATGGAACACAACGTCGTTCAAGTGGCTGCCTTGGCTGGCTTCGCAATAGCGCATTCTGTCACTTCAATTTTCCAAGACCTTGTTGATGGTTTCGGGCCGTAGCTCACGGATTGCTTATAGGATATTGGCCTTAAGTGCTTGAATCGTTTCTGGATTGTTGGTATAACATCGGTCCTTCACGGTTCCCCACAAAAATAAGTCCAAATAGGTCAAATCGGCCAATTGACATCGGCTGATAACACGATTTGGGAATTTAGTGCGCAAAAGATTTTGTGGCATGGGCTGTGTGGCATGGCGCGCCATCCTGCATGAACCAGAGGTCGTCCAAATCCATGTCTTCAATTTCAGTAAAAACAAAGTCGGTTGACATGGCTCTGTAACGCCCAGCCTCATTTTCATGTTGAGCATTTGAGATCGATGGCAAGTTGATGTTCGTGAATTGAGTCTCACACTCTCGGCTACAGCAGCCACATTCTGTGCGCACCGTACAACACGATGGGGACAATGAGTGTTGTCCACTTGCATACAGCAGGCGCGGTGGATGAACCATTTCGGCCAAAATTTCTTTTAAAAAAACGCACTGTTTGAGCTACACAGCACTCACTTTGGAAATAAGTTTTCAATATTTCCCAACGTTATTCAAGCGTAAAGCAACTCATTTCGTTCCACGGAGGTATTGCGTTGCGTTAAAATGTACGCACAAAACCTTTGGTCCTTCCATCCCTCCTATTCCTGACCTGACCCATTTCCACTTTTTGGCCTTTTGAACCATTTTCGCTCCTGGAGGATGACAAAAGTAGTTTAGAGCCCAGATGGACGTCGGGAATCTCTCAATGAATGGACAGACGGTCCCCAATATATGGATAGAAACAAGGGACAGGTGATCCCCACCGAAATCAAAGTTATCGTCGAAAGAATTCTACCCTTTCACTAAGACGTTTAAACCCAAAAGGGACGTCTGTCCTCAAAATAAGAAGTCATCGAAAGGCCCCGTGTCCATCCTAAATAAATATGGCAAAACAAGTCATTACTAAAAGAAAATAATATTGTAAACGATAACTTCCAACTACCTGGGTTCGGTTAGGTTACGTGAGTTATTTATCCTTCCACTCCTAGGTAGTTGTTGTTTTTGAAAAATAATTCTGTTCAAGTCTGGTAGGGGCAACCTAAGCAACCACTAATGTCGTTTTCGGTTGGTCGTCCAGAACCGTCCGGAAGAACTCTCCGATTCGGGATGCCAATCGAACAAGCAAATAGATCTTATTTGAGTTTGGGGTCTACCCCGATATGTCGAAAAAAAAAATCTCGAAAGCAAAAATCTCGAATGTAAAAATCTCGAAAAAAAAATCTAGAAAGCATAATCTCGAATGAAAAAAATTTCGAAAAAAAAAAATCTCTATGCGTATGCAACCCCCCTGCTTAGGTTTACTGTCTGGCTATGGGATGGGTGCAAAGAAAAAATCTCGAATTTACTTTTTGCTTTCGAGATTTTTGTTCTTTCTAGATTTTGACCCATTCTTGATTTTTGCATTCGAGTTTTATCAAATTCATTTTCGAGATTTTGACCACTCTAGATTTTAGTCGTTCTAGTTAACGTCATGATCCCTTGAGTTTGAAGTCGATGTATCGTTGTATTTGTGAAATTCAAGCGCAATTGCATCATCATCATCACGAGGCAGATGCTGAAGACGATAAAATTGAATTACAAACCTCAATCGGAATAGATTAATATTATTTTTCGAATTAATTACTTTTATTGGATTTAAAATGCAAAACTATCAAATGCGATACAAAAAATTTGCATTCAACGATTTTGGCGTTTATAGTGTATGAATGTATTAGTGCTTCTGGTTTCGATTCTGAATTCAAATCCCAGAAGCAAAATTCTCTTCTTTTCAGGAAAAGAACTGTCATTGAGTGTCAATCGAACGCTTTCAGAAGCGGTCGGATTGCTTCCGAACGATTCTGAATTACCAATCGAAAACGACATAAGATATTTCATCGAACAGCGCAAGGTCGCTATTGTGAATTCTTCTGGAATTTATGTATCACCGAAGGAGAAGTTGTCAATGCACGATAGTGCCCCAGCCAAGTTCTCTAGTAAACTTGAAACTTTTACCATGCTCATTAAAAAGGTCCACCTCTCCAAATTTTATCTCTATAGAATTAGTGGTTCTCAACATTCAAAAATTGCAAACTGACTCACTCACTCACTTAGATGATGATCATCAAAATTATGAAGCACTTTCGGCCATCATAGAATCGTGAAATTTGCCAGAATGCTAGATCCTGTGGTGCATATACTGAGAAAAGTCTAAAACTTGAGATTTTAACAATCCGGGGACGTGGTGTGCGCCCACTTTTAAAAATTGGTTATTATTTATTTGGGCCACTTCCCATTGCCGTAGAATGTTGAAATTTGGTAGGACTTGCCGTGTACAGAAAGGAAAAATTCAAACATTTTGCTTGGCAAGTTTTTCGTCTATAACATCATGATAAAATATTATGTATACGAATTTGAAAACTTGAACCTTGAACCTACCAATTTTGTTTAACATTGAACCTTCTTAAACTAAGAACTTGGCGTACATTTAGATCTCATTGTATTTCATGGCTGACTAGTTTCACACTTATTTTTGTTTTCTATATAAAAGAACTTGACTGTTTTTCTTATATGTATTTATGTTTTTGGTATTATTATGGGATATCCTCAAATTTAATGATTGACGACTAAGCACCGGCTTGATTTCTAATCAAATCCAAAATGTTTGTCTATTCTATTTTGTAATAATTATTTTGCATACCTATACAATTTGACATTCAATTTGCATACCCACTATCTGCTTCACACACACCACAAACTCTACTTATATACAACGCTGCACGCATTTTGTTGTCGCACTTTATTTTGCATTTCATGACCACCGATTACATCGTCAACTTGATGTTTACAAGTGCATGCACATGTGGAACTATAAATTTCCACATACACGGAGACCCTTGACCGAAAAAAAAACACCTCAATACTATAACAAGTGGCAATTTTGTACATGAAAATGTTGCTATTCCACGTTAAGGAGCTGCGCGGTGTGCATATTAATGCATCGACTTTTACGCACTTGATTTGTTAAGAGATTTTTTTGAGATTCTTTTAAGATACTTTTACCTTTGTGCTGGATGAAATGGCGACCCAATAAAAGTGGACCATGATGCTTGCAGATGGATGTTTGTCATTTGGAAATATTTCTCCAGGAAGCTAGTTCCCAAGTTTGTATGTAAAAATTGTTTGAAAAAGTTACAAATTCAATTTCTCTGAAATCTGTCAGGAGAGAACCTTTAGTTGTAGTGAGTGAGCCAGCAGTTAGATTGATTTTCTCTGTTTAAGGACATTCCATATCCTTCCGGATCAATTTACTACTTATTATCAGAAAACTATCAGAGAAGCACTGAACATACTCTTACTTACTTACTTAAGGTGGCGCTACAGTTCGGGGTGGACCTGGGCCTCAACCAACAAGCGTCTCCAGACAGAACGATCTTTGGCCAGATGTCTCCAGTTTCGCACGCTAAGTTGGTTAAGGTCCCCTTCCACTTAACCTGAGTCGTGGTCTTCCTCTACAGTGCCGTTCCTCAGGGGAGGGATCAAATCCATATTCGAAGATCTTTCGGGGCGGAGCATTCGGAGCATTATCCTTTCAAAACAACTAATGGTAAATGGTTGATTTCTTAGCCCAAAGAAACAGTAATTGGCAAGAATTATTCTTCGTTTAATCTCAGCACTGGTGTCTTTGTCTGAGTTCAGAGCGGAGCCTAGGTATAGACAAAATCCTTTTTTGACACGAAGGTCTCCGTGAGTTCTTTACCGACCTTAATGGAGCAACGTGCACCTTCACAAACGTGAATCCTTCACAAACGGACGAGTTTGGCAGGAACTCCAAAACCAGACATTGCTCAATATAGCTTGGCAGTGTGAATATTTGGTCGATGGTATACATTCCTGGCCTGAAGCCCCACTGGTAGGGATGGATCAGGTTGTTGACGACATGTTTCAGGCGTTCACACAACACGGCAGATAAGATCTTGTAGGCGATGTTAGGTTAGGTTAAGTTAGGTGGCAATTATCCGTTAATACGGAGCAATTCACTTAGACCAAGTAAGGTCCATTGTGATACCACAAGCAGAGTCGGTTATTTCCGCTACTCTTGGAACCATTTCGAATTTTGGAGAAATTTCCGTATTTTACTGATATCCGTTTCGTCAATATCAGCAAGCTCCTCAAAGAAGTACTCTCCTAGAGTTTGCTTTCTAATCGAGGATAGCGCCGGGCAGTTACATAGTATAGGTGGAACGGAGTTTCCTCCTCCTCCTCATCCATGCAACTGCGACAGAAGTCATTAGCGGTAACTCCAAGCCTTACGGCATGTCTTCCTAGTACACAGTGGCCTGTTAGTACTCCGACAAGAGTTCCGATATGTTTTCTACTGACGTTTAACAGGACCTTTGTCCTGCGCCGATTTATTCGTGGCCAGGTCTGTTTTGCGTGGTTGCAGGTGTCAAGATCGAGCCATCTCTCATTAGCCTGTTCCAAGTGTGGAGATGTTGTATCTTACCGTTTCAATTGGCACATGGGGCTCTCCTTTACCAGTAGAGAGTTCCATTTTCGTGCCGTTCCTTGCTAGTTCGTCTGCTTTACAGTTACCTGGTATATCTCTATGACCAGGGACCCGGCACAGCGTTAACGTGCACATATCCGAGATCTCATTTAAAGATTTGCGGCAGTGCCTGACCAATTTGGATCTTAGTATTGGTGATTCGAGTGCTTTAATAGCTGCTTGACTGTCGGTATAGATGACGATGTCTGAGTTCGATATAGATCTCACCTTCAGCAGTTCAGCGGCTTCGCGAATAGCCATAACTTCTGCTTGGAAGACACTACAGTTATTTGGTAGTCTAAAAGACTGGTTTAGGGAGAATGGAACTGAGAAAATCCCGGCCCCTACTCCGTCCTCCGTCTTAGACCCATCTGTGTATACTTCTAGCGTATTTTCGTTTATAACCGAATACTCTTCCCATTGCTGTCGGTCGGGAATACTGGTCTTGTATTTAATATTGAAGTCCAGGACCGTGGTTACGTAGTCTGTAACTTCTGTTGTAACATTATTAGTTTTTAGAGTATTGGCATGCCCTGTGTCACTGCTCCTCCATTGCTGTGATTCTCTCAGACGCAATGCCGATTTTGCCGCCATCTCTTTACCGTGTATGTCTAAGGGCATGGTTTCCAGTGCTGCGGTTGGAGTTGTCCGCAGGGCACTTGGCACACAGACACATGCCACTCTTTGGATTCTATTTAGTAGAGAGAGGTAGCTTCTTTTATCTAGTGCTGGCCACCAGACGATGATTCCGTACATGAGTATCGGTCTGACTACTGCTGTATACAGCCAGTGCATTCTTTTCGGGCTGATGCCCCATCTGAGGCCCAGGATCCTTTTGCAGGAGTAAAGTGCAGTAGCGGCCTTTTTAATACGTTCATGCAGGTTTAGTTTCCAGCTCAGTTTCCTGGCCAGAACCAAACCTAAGTATTTGGCGCTGTCAGAGAAGCTGAGGCGGATCCCCTTTAGTTTGGGTGGATCGATTTGAGGAATTCGGTGCTTCTTCGTGAATAGCACTAGCTCTGTTTTACCCGGGTTTATATCCAGGCCGCATTTGTTAGCCCATTTGACCAGCGTTGCGAGGGCCGTTTCCATCAAGTCCCGTAATGAATGTTGGGAGGTATTTCCCAGTAAATAAAATGGCGATATCGTCTGCTATAACTTTACCACGGTTTTTCTTCAGGGTTACCAGTATTTAATTTACTGATGTTAAGAAGACTGATACCTCTGTAATTGGCGCAGTTCAGAGGGTCATGTTCACTTTGCAAAATGTTAAATATTTCCAATACGACTTTTTAGTCAATTTTTGAAAATAAATATGAAAATTAAAGGAGACAAAAGGAGAACTAAAGTACCTTTGGACTAAAGTAACTTTTTTACTCAACTTTGTTATGCCATATTGATTTCATGATACCAAAAAAGTTCATGATTTTCTGAAGTTCGTCCGCCGTTTCAAAGGTCTAGAACCCTAGAAGACAATTCAAAATCAAAGTTTCCCCCAATTCCATCTGTTAAGTCTACGAATTTGTATGCCACCAACTCAACAACTCCTTCCTGTTGTACTACTTTCACATGGAAAACATAAACCATTTGTGTGTAGAAATTCCTTTCAACTTGTTGCTGGCACTTAAAAAATCGGGACACATTTCGAAATGAATGGGTTTTCATTCTAATAATGAACCACTTGTTGAATATTGCATTTAGCTGTGCCATACATTTCAAGTGCTTCAGCAGGTAGTTCCAAAAAAAAAAGGATCTGAATTTTTATTTCTGGGTTTTGTGGTGGTTGTTTCCCTCATCATTACTTTCTGGCCTCTTGTTCTTAAGTGACCGTCAATTATTACCGACTTGATGATGGTTTTTCTAGAAATGAACTCTTCCTTGTTTTGGCATACCTATAGTACCGCCACCGCAGTCTCGATGACGACGACGATTGCATCCTAAGTGGCCGGAATGTGATAAAAAGAATTGTTGTTGGTGGTGAAACATGAGAACCGTATTCCTTTTACTTGTATTTATATATATGACTATTTTCTGTCCTTTTTTTTGTGACAAAAAGAGTGAAATGCACTAAAGTATCTAATAAGAGTCGCACATTTGGGTTGGAGGCAGTTCTGGGGTTAACAGATGTGCGACATTTGTATATTTTTAACTCATTCAGCGTACTTATTTGTTTTTCTGGAACAGGTTTCTTGTCGTACTAGGGTTCATTCTGACTCCTTGTGCATACTTGATATTGAGAAATTAAATCATCGCTCTATGTATAGTCTCCAGTAGTTGGATGTGAAATTCAGGGAAGGCAATGCTGTCACCGTAAAGGTGCCTCAAGACGTTTTCTATAATTAAGCAGTTTAAGATTTATTTTATTATTAAATATAAGCTATAAGACTGTATAGCAAGAGTAACAACAGGTAAGGCTACGCTTCAACACCTATGGAGGGGGATTGGGTCATTCAGGAGGTCGAACTAAGCGAAGGTCAGTCAACGAGTAGTCGCGAGAGATAAAAGCTATAGAGACAAACTGATGTTCTAAGACCGTTTAGAGGTAAAGTAGACGAGGTACCTACATATTTTTAACAATACTTCATTTTTGTCAACATTTTAGAAAAACTAACTTAATAAAAAATGCTATAAGTAAAATATAGGTATACGACAAATCTGAAGAAAACTAACAGCTAGGTTCCAGAAATCGAGTGAAATCGAAATTGCAAATCGAGTGAATTCGTTTTCAGTGTTCTGCATTTCGAGTGATTCGGAAACTCGGAAATTTTTTCGAAATCACAATTTCGTCTCAATTCCGAAAATTTTTACATCGAAATCGAATAGAGTGAAATGTAGAACACAAAAATTCATTTCCGATTTCATTTCGAGTGAAATGTGGAACCTAGCAGTAAGTCTGAAATAATTGTGAAATTTTATTCGTTTGTCTAGCATATTTACTTCATTTGTCGCAAGTGTATAGTCCCAAAAAGTTTCTAAGAAAATGAAGGAAGTTGTTGAACCTTATTTTTGAGTTAGCTCTTCAGCCGTATCGATGACATTGGAATCCCTCGTGACCTCAAACCCAATAAAAAGAGAGATTTTATTCTGGGCAGCAAGCTGTTGGATAGTCCTTAGACATGAGTTTGGAGTTGAATTTCAGGTTTTAGCGTTGCTTGACCGTTTAAAAATATCGTGATATTTGCTTCTAATATTTCGTCTTAGGGCATTTTCTGACACAGAGTTTAATTGCATAGACTTCATTGTTTTGTGTCAACGAAGAGAGAGAGAGATCTAACCAGTCAACCACAAAGACCGATCCGGGATGGATATTTTGTATCTTCGATGGAAATTGACTTTGGAGGGCATAAAATCAGTCACTTGAATCGAAGGGTTTGACATAATATCTATTGATCCTTGGATCTTTATGTGACCCTTTAAATCAGCTGGTTTGAATTTAAGGACGAAGTCAAATTTTGCATCACTAACCGCGGCAGTTAGACAGGAGCGCATGACACCTATGATACCAACGCACGTCAGTCTTTTCTAACTCTTTGAATTGAGGTTTTGTTTGCCTTTTATCCCACCACACTAACGAAGAATAGGTATAAAGGCCTTAGTACACGGCATGTAGAAAGCCACATACGTATGTAGCACTGATGTCATTTTTACGTCAGCATATGGTACTATCTCTCTAATGATTGGTAAGTAAAGCTAAGTACACACGATTGTAAGATCTTACAATATTGTCAGATCTGTCAGTGCTCTGACAATTACTGACAATGAGCTTACAATAGCCAACTACCTTACAATACAAAAGTGTCTGTTCAGATGGTTGTAAGATTTTGTCCCAAAGTCTGACAATTTCACTGTCAGATGGATGTCTTACAATGGTCTGACAATGACTTTTCTGACAACGTTGTCAGGTTGAAAATTGGAAAAATTGAATATGAATATGAATATGAACCAGTAAGACAATTATCTTCGACTATGCCGAAGCTCAAATACCCGGTACTATGTATATTATTGTAAAAAAAAAAAAAAATATTTTAGTATTAAAAAATTATATAATTTGTATGGGAGGTATGGGTAGTTTTTATTCGACCAAGCTCATTTTTTGTCAAAAATGTTTAAATATTATTAAAACAATATGTGCAAAGTTTAAACTTGCTATCTTTACTGTAGCTATTTAAATTTAATTTTTAACATAAAAAGCTATATAAATCTGATATTTTTGTATGGGAGGTAGTAGTAGTTTTCATCCGATCTTGCTCATCTTCGAACTTAGCCTCAGTTTGGTGGATAAAAGGTTACGTACCAAATTTGAAGTCGATTGCTCTTAAATTACGGCCGTAATCGTGCGGACAGACAGACAGACAGACGGACATCGCTAGATCGACTAAGAAAGTGGTGCTGATCAATAATATATATAGTTTGTCATACCTACAACGCCTCCTTATGGGCGTTACAAATGGAATGACAAAGTGAATATACCCTCACCACAGTGTGGTACCGGGTATAAAAATTGGTCGATCTGTTGTCAGAAATTGTCAGATAAATTCAAAGTCTTGTGGGTTGTTTTTTGTAGTACCTACGGATAATGGAACAAAATATTTTACTTGCGAGATTTTAACTGCCTACGTGTGAGAAGACTGCGAGGATGATAAATTGATACAAAAACGACGTAATATTTTGAAGAAGGATTGGGTGGCCCATTGACAGAAGGAAGGATTCTACTCCTAATAGCAAGCTGAGGAGCCGGAAGTTTATCGCAATTTTTTGCGAATGGACTCAACACAATCCGATGAAATTCTAGCTTTGGTGACTACACACATCAAGACACCAATATACGCGCGATCAATCAGGATATCGAGACGGTTTCACTGGCAACCTGACCCAACTTTTTTTTGCTTTATTACCTCTACCTCTTACCACAGGGCTTCTTTGGTAGTTTATACTATGCGCATCCAACAACCCCATTCACTCTGTACTTTCTTCCTGTACAATTTTTTTTTTTTTTTTTTCGACTTTTGCATTTCCAATTAGAATTTAAATTCCAATTTCCAAAGTTGTTCATATCAATATCTGCTGAATTATTTTCCATCGTTTAACTTCGATTTCGCACGTAAACCACTGGTTATATTGGCTGACAATGAAGAAATTGTAAGCTATTGTCAGATTCCATAAACAACGACATCTGACAATAGCCAATGAGTCTTACAATGTCCTAATTGTCTGACAATAAAAAAAATTGTGTGTTCAGACTTGTTTAGACGATCGTCAGCAACATGACAATTTCATTGTCAGATGGATGTCTTACAATTGGCTGACAATTACATTTCTGACAATATTGTAAGACAAAATTGTAAATTCAAACGGTTGTAAGACATTTAGGACACATTTTTCACTGACAGATCTGACAATATTGTAAGATCTGACAATCGTGTGTACTTAGCTTAAGTATTTCCTATGTGCGGACGTTCCAAGTGGACTTTATTCAATGCTTCAATGCGCTTGATAACAGCCGAATGTCTTTTTTTTAATTTGAAGCTTTAAAATTTCGAATTTCTAAAGACAGTTTAAAAAGAGGACAACAATAAAGACACTGTGGTATAGCCACACACAGAAAAAGTCATTCTTTCAAAACAAAAAAAAAATGTATTTTCAAAAATAATATAGCAGAGACTTGAGTTCCAGAATGACGACTCAACAATCATGTGATTGTTATTTCAATTTCATATAGTTTCAGTAAACATCGAGTCAACAGTGCGTCTAGGCAGTTGTGGTGGTTCGTCTACTGATGTGCCCACCCACCACATAGGGGCGAAACGCATTTGGAGCACATGCCACTTAAATATTTAATAATAGCTAAAACAATCACTTAAAATAATCTGATGATGAATTAGGAGTGATTTTTCAAATAGATGTAGTTTCTAACAAAACTGTCAAAATAAATATGTATGTACTTCAAATATTCCCAATCATACTGTTTCATTTTGTTAAGTTGATTATTTGAAAGCAAAATCTTAAAAAAATATTCAAATATGTAGTTGCTATAATCTTCCCAACAGATGGCTCTGTAACTCGACGATTTTAAGAAAGCATTTCTATTTTTGTATAAATGACGTTTTGTTAGATTTGATGGATGTGAATGTGATAAAACGTCATATAGAAAAAAGTTTTGCGCTTGTCACTTTTGTGACTCAGTATCATAATCTTGGGCTCTTGATAGACGAGCTCTGGGCGGAAACCTGACTGCCGATTCTCTCTGCGAAACATGCATTTATCTTTCAGGCAGTTGTTTATGGCCATGAGCTGTCTTTTAAATAACCAGTGAAAAGTTAGAATAAAGAGCTGATTAAGGACTTAATCTCTTTAAAACTTGCTTATGAGCTTATTTTGGATATAGAGTTTGGAAATAAAGTTCCTAAAATTGCAAACGCCGCAGTGGTGTAAGCCTTGCCATATTTGAATTTGTCAAACCTTTGGTTGGTGGGTTGATTTAAAGTGGTCATCGATGAGCATGACAGATATAGTAAGACTAAGATATGTCATCGTTATGGTACCACTAAAACAAATATATTTCATGCTGTCTGCTCCTTTGAAAGCAATTGACTTTCTTCCTTATGAAACTGTTGATGTTAGGCAAACGTTTATATCGTGCAAAAGAAAATAATAAAAGCCTATAGTTAATCTCTGCAGCTCCTGTAAAAATATCCTGAAGGGAATACCTAGCCCAGCCATTGAATAAATAAAATAAATAGTTGGCGCAACTGGTCATAGGCCTAGTTTCTCACAACCATTTGTTTGTGTGAGTTTTTAATGTTGGGGCAAATGGAAGGGACCTACAATTTGTATGCCTATTCCGAACGGATTAATTGAGAAGCTTTTTCACGACAGTTATACTCTTGGGATGTTTTTTTTTTCAAATTTGAGCTTGATCTATTTTCGAAATCAACATTTCAAGTCAGTTTTGTGCCCGAATAAAATGTTAAGGCCCTTATTAAGAACATTGCAAGGTAGACTACCCTCTAAGTTGAAATAGCAAAATTTTATCAAAAACGGTTCAGCCCAGAAGAGTCAGATGTCCACAGAAATACCACTGGAAATATTTGTCAGCAAATGCAGCTGAGTATAAGGCGTGTCCGTCACATGTAGCAATTTACTCAAACCCAAGTCAAACTTTCATCTTTATAGTCATAGCCGAACTTCTCAAGCCTTACGTTATAGGCTCTTATGGTGTTTAACAGAATAAGGTCCCAAACTCTAACCGATTATCGTCGAATGACAAGTAAGTCTGATATATTAAATATCGTTGTATTATTATAGGTCCTAATTATACATAGCGATTGCATTGCCATCTGTTGGCCAATATCTGCAAGAATTTTAGTCGTCAGAATCATAAAAGCAGACAGCTGTCAATTATTCATTATTCATAATTTTCATTCCTTCTTTTGCAGCTATTCGTCAACAGTTTTTCCCTTCAGTGAATATACTTTATCACATGGTTACCAGGTTAGACAGCAACTCACAACATTATTTCCAAAAAAAAACTCGAGGCTCTACCATTTAATTTATTACATGTCCAATAGTAACACCCTTGGCACTTGCAAAGTTAAAACGGGTTGCCAAATACATTTTTATAATCAATCCCCGTCTAACATCTAACATCTAGCTCTAGATACAAAGGCAGTCTTTACTCTTTTTTTCTAAATTCCAGTGCGTGTCTGTAAAAAAAAAGAAAATATCACAACGACTGCATGTAAACGCAATCGGTTTGCAAATTAATTAATTTATCTAATCTCCAACTGACCAAAAGAATCGACTTGAAGTAAGAGATCGAAAGAAAAACTCCATCACCGCACTGTGGTTGCCCTGTGCAAATGTAGTTCGAGGTTTTTCTGTGGTTGTACTCTTTTCTTTTTTTTTAACTGAATTATTGACGCACACAGTCTGTCGGGCGATGTCAAATATATTCAACTTTCGATTTCACTTTGGTATTTCCTTCTGTGGGGGATTACAACAATATTTGCTGCCCATTGTTATCGGAAATTAATAATTTGATTTTTGATTCATTCAAGATTTAGTTTAATTCCAGCAGAGGGCTCTTCAGGTAATCAGGAATCAATTTTGAGACATTCTTTAAGTTGTTGCCGGCAATTTGTCCGCTACAAACTTATCTAGCATCTTAAAGTGCTAGAAGTTATCGATCACCCAGTGACAGTTCCGCTGTCACATTATCAGTAAGAATTGTGGTAGGTACCTGTGTTTGACACACAACTGGCAGCCAGTGTCAACATTACCGTATCTTGTATCTGGTTGTTGCGGTTTTCTTCTGAGGTTTTCGTTTGCATTGTTTTTCCTCTGTTATAGGAGAGAGCAAACGTTGCCGTCGCAATCTTGAAAAATGTATTTCTTGTTGGTGTTCGCGTCAATATGCAACCCGCAATGTCATTGTTTTGTATTTGCCGCATATTCTATCTATATCAATAGGGCAGACAAAATGTAGGTCGATTGTTTTGAGAGATCACTCTTCAATCTTCATAGCTTTAGAGGTGTAAAGTTTAAAAAGCCCTCAAGTATATTTCGTAAATATAAACAGATTGTGTGTTACTTTTCTTAATGTGTTGTAATTATTCATGTTTCCGTGTATATGAACTTTAAAAACCCGGTTAAGCTGAAGTAGATATTAACGATGCATCTCCTGCGGGATGCATTAAAATAGGGGCGTTCCCCGGAGTGAAATTTGTATGCCAGATAAAGACAGACAGGGAAAAAAGGAGACAAATCCGACTTTGAAACGGGAAGACGCGTAAAAGATACACGCAGCAATGCCACAAAAAGGATACTCGTATATTTTTGGAGCAAGGCTAATTGTCATTCCGTGTTTAACCGCATTTTAATGACTCCTTTTCGGTTGATGGTGGTGTCATGTCGTCAACTAAATAGAAAACAAAAAAAGGGATGGAATGGAAAGTGATTTTTGTTATAAAGTATCTTGCGGAAAAGGAAGATATAAAATTAAATGATTTTAATTGTGTGTTGTGCGTACAAGATATAATCCCTGCTGCAGTAACTGATTCTATCACTTACAAGGAACTGATGAGGATTGTGTGAGGTTGAGGTGAGGATGAGGACTGAGGGCGTATCGTTTGTCGGTGGCATTTTCAATTGAATGCATTCGGTTGATGGTTTACCATTGAGAAGCATGACAGACAATGTATGCAAGGGAGGATATTTGAAGGTGACTTTCGTTTGCAGATGGAATACATAAAAATTGCGGTATAGCGTAGTTTGATAGTGAAGTCGTGGGTATCTCCCGGAAGTTTGCTGTTAGGGTTGAACTATGTCAGTCGTGACCGGAAAGAAGATCATAGCTCACAATAATTGGCATCCACATCAAAATGTAAAAGTAGGTAAATCTGTTTGTCCGTCTGTCTGAGTGGCTATTTGTAACCTTTTCACGGCTAAGGCTCAGAACAAATAGCAATGTAATTTGGCAAACAGATAGTTTAGGACCTGAAGAAGGACATAGGGAAAGAGACTTTAAAAAGGTTTTTTGCCAATTAAATTAAAAAAACAAAAAAAAAAATAAAAATATTTTTAATTTAATTTAATCTACATTGTTATAGTTAGGCTGTGCTAAAGGCGCTTACGTTACTAAATCTGAACTAGTCAGGAGCTGCCACACAATGCTCAGGGCACTGCTAGAGGGTAACCCACCATGTACTGGCTTTAAAAGGAGCAAAGCTCTCACTAAATAATGTAATTGAAGAGATAACACCATCACCTACGATTCATTATAATTGTCGCCCACTTTGTGTGGAGAAGGACCGTAAAAATAAAGTTCGAAACAGGCAGTGCCACCATACGCGCGGAAGGCTTATACAACAGACCCTCGCACGGCTTCGTATCTGCTCATTCAACCACTGGAATTAGGTATGATTTAAGAATTTAGAACCACCATAAACTCAAAGGATCACGTTCACGACGCTTGATTAAAACGTAAGCGTAGATGCTTGGCTGACACTAATCAGGTAAATTGGTTAGCTATTATCAGACCGGTGCCCAGATGAAGGACTGAAGTTTTTTACCCAAGCCCAACATCTGAAGATACTTATTTAGCAAATGAAGAGGAGGTTGGTTTCTTAAACAAAACTGAGGCCATATATAGGATTTGGAAATTGAGTGTATGGGCGAACTGGTTTAGGTTTCTGTCCTTTAGCAATCGCAATTTGCCAACTATAGGTCTAGTGACTAGTACCTTATGAGATGAGTACCTTATAACCTAACCCAAGCTGGCCAGGTGTGGCTCTGATTTGGACGAACTGCCACCTGACAGACAAGAACTGCCAGTATTCAATTCATCTACGAGCTAAATTTATAATGTCACATTAAACTTGGCTATTGTAACGATGGAACAACATATCCTGCAGCTTGTATGACCAGCAATTGACACTTAGAAGTCAAGGATCCTAATATCTTTTGATAGAAACTAAATTCGAGTGCTCGTCACAAGGTACAACTGAACACTGCATGATTTGAAACATGGCCAAAAGGGATAGACGTCTTTACAAACTACTTCTGCAGAGGCTTCAGGGATAAAGATGAAATGGAATTTGTAGAACAGGTCTTGTCCATAGACCTCCAAAAATGTCGCTTCTCTTACATCACATGGGAGCACGGTTCTCCAATGGCCTACACTAGACGATATAGCAATGATACCCCTACCAGATTTGAGAAGATTTATCAACAGATCCCATAATGGTTTTTTTAGTTGCATGTCCTACCACATGGACAAGGTGGCAAGTCATCACCCTACAAATGACATTTGTAAAGTAAACAAATACAAAATACACGTCAACAAGACATGAATCGCTATATACTCCGAAAGAACGTGGAATAATTGTTTCGATTTTTTGTGGAATAATTCGTCGCTCGGTGGTGTTGGCTGATTTCCCAGTCGTCCGACACCAATGCAACGGAGCAACGTTTCGCTGCCCATCTAGAAGAGTATGGTACAACACGAGAGCCTGCCAGGTCTGGCAGGCCTCAGAGCAACCGTTCTGCTGAGAATATCGCAGCTGGGGATGAAGATGTAGCAGAGGACCACGGAGTTTCGACGAGTCGACGTTGCCACGCATTTTGGCATCAATCTGCGGTCTTTATAGAGAATTTTGGTAAAAGATGTTCCCTTACAAAGTGCAGACAGTGCATCAGCTGTTATAGCTGTTGATCGCCAAAAGCGCGTCGAACATACGCTAAAGCCATCTCTAAGCTAATCTCTCGTTTTGGCGATTTACACATGTCGACAAGATCACCTGATTTAACCGTTCTAGACTTATTTTTGTGAGTTTTTTGTTAGGGTGTTGCGCACAGTTTTCTTGTGAGATAATTTAAAAATATTATTTCATTTATATAGCAAATATTTTTCTTTAAATTATAATTCTTGTCGACACATCTATGAACGATAAGCTTCAATTTGGTAAATAAAAAAATTGAATTGGTTAACCTTCACTTGGGTAAAAATGTACCACAAGAAGTCGCATCCACTAAAATTATATCATTTGCTTAGGTTTAGCAAAAGACAGAACTTTCCTTTCCTTTACCTACACCCATATCTCCATGTATAAACGATAAGAGCTATAGGAAGGTGACATTTTGAAACACCACTTAGAAGCGATTTGGAAAAATTCGAACTCCAAAAGGGGGGGGGGTCATAGTTTCTATGGGAAAATTCTTATTTTTAATCCGATCGACTTTAAACTCGGTTTGTGCACTCTATACTCGTATAAGAAATAGAGAAAACCGAAGGCGTTGGGCAATAACGCCTAAATCAATTTGGAAATAACGCCCTAAAAAAACTCGCACAATTTGTTGTTGTAAAATTCTTCGTCATTTTGGATGTTATTTCCTTTCCAGAGTTCTTTTTTTTTTTTTGGCTTTATTTTCATCTTGTTGTTTATTTTTGGTCACTATGCATTTTTTTGGGCGTTATTTCCAAATCGATTTGGGCGCTATTTCCTTGGGCGTTATTGCCTAACACCAAAACCGAATTCTCTGATTTTGGAAATTTTGCTTGGAGCGATGGGTAAAGGGGGAACATTTTTTTCATCCTATCAAGCGCGTAGCAAAGAACACTAGGAAAGGACCTATCAAAAAAAAGTTTAAATGTTTACAGTGAAATTTTGATTGTTAGAAAGTTATAGCCATTTGAAAAATGTACGGAATTCTTAAAAAAAAAGTTGAAATATGTATCTTTCGATTGGCTTTCGTTTAAAAAAGTTTGTAGGTTAGGTACTACTGTAATGGGAATATACACGAATAAGGGGCATATCTCTCTCCAAACTTTGGTGCAAGACTAATGTATATTAAGTCAGTGCCGACCTACAACTTAATCCAAAATAAGCTTTTGACTTGGCTAATTATACAATCTACATATATACAAAAATTAAAAGCAAACGCCCCTATATAATAGTTAACACCAACGTGCTCATTGTTGCAAACTGACAATATATCTTTTTAATGATGTACCCAAGTCAAAGCTATAACATTTTAATGATCTCAACTATGCATACAGTTTATGATCTTAACTATGTACATACATACAGCCTGTTAAATGGTGGATGATATAACAGAATATTCTTAAACAATTTATTGGCTTACTGTACTCTTCTGACGTAACTATACGCTTGTATATATCATAATGTAATGCTCTCAATTTGTACATTGTCACTTTCGTTTCGTTGTAACGTAAACGTAACTATATTTTGACACATGTGTGTGAGCTACCGTGAGCGACTTCATAAATAATCTCAAAACGATGCCAACAAGATCCGTTTAAATCGTTCTCATTTATTTTAGATTTTTGTTCGCCGTTGTCGTTAGTAAACTCATTCCGTACAAAGCAGCGCTAAAAAGTAAAAATAAAATATTTCAAAATCGCTATCCGCGTTTAGGTCAGGGTTATCATGTCTCTTTATTGGATCTATTCCATTTGCGCCGATCAGCCTCTAGCGTGCCTACCGCTACCACCTTCATGAGACTTCCTCACCCTCTCGTGTGCGCGCTGAGTAAAGCGGCCAATAGAATGCGCTTTTGTCGCGTATACGCACATGAACCCGCCGCAGCTAGCATGCGTTATGTGTCGTTAGCGTTACAATGCAAGTGTGGTCGTCAATGCCTACACGTACTGGTATAGAGGCTATAAAGACTCATAAGAACCATTAGAGTGAGTGGCCAAATATTATGTTCAAATGCCAGGTTCTACCCGTTTAACCTGCAGCCAGCTAAGACATCGACGCGCGAAAATAAAATGCGTGTGTCGTTGGCGTCTTGTGCATAGTGCATGCGTTTATTTTTATTTATTTTTGAAACGCTCACATGAATGCACAAAAGACCGACCGTGTCAACCTATCTATCTATATCTGCTGGCTGGTATAGAACGGAACTTGCCTTGGCTAAATGAAAAGCAAAAGTTGTTCCTTGGCATGACATGAATATTATATTTGCTGGCTTCGCACATTTACTTGTCTCCTTGGGAATGATAACTGCCTGGGGGAGGGCGGCGAAGGAACCTAAATGCACACACATGTCGTTGGCGTGCCACTGCGTGCCGTATGGCAGGCGAGTAGCTGCGAACCGCATTCCATGTGAAGTGAATTTAAATTTAAATATTCGTATCTATCCACTAAACACTTGAAAGTCAGTCGGGGCGCGCGAGTCAAAAAATTCCCGATTTGCATGATTCCTTACTTGGTATAGTTAAGTGTCCTGCAGCGCCAATGCAGCAGGCGCATACATGCACAACCGGATGGTGAAGTGGAAAATCACACACGGAAATGGAAATTCATGCGCAACTTTGGTTTGGGTTTTCATTACTGCTTCTTATCTGAAAGGAACAAGAAACCGCAATCTCGTGGTCCTGATTTAGGAGGAGATAAGCAACGGCATATCGTGAAAGGAAATTGCGGTTTTGCATTAAATAAAAATTTGCGTATATGGAGAAACGGTGGCATATCAGCTAACTTTGATTGCCATAAGAAGCGAGAGCTATATACGTCCTCAAAGGAAGAGATTTATGTTTTAATATGAACTGCGAGTATTTAGTCAGTATGCATTTGTTTGAAAGATAAATGGAGTCCTTGCAACTATAAATTAGTGTCATATAAGACAGCCAATAGAGATGAATATTTGGGGATAGGAGGAGCATCCCATCATGTTTAAGGTTCCCTTGTGCCTTAGGTCGTGTTTGGGCTAATAACTGCTCTATTGAACAAACAGGATAACAGGATGCGTCCTCCTTTAGATGAATGCATAGCGAATGTCGTTACATTTAATTTAAAAATAGAAAGAAACATTTAAAGACCCAGCGTATCCCTGTTTAAATGTTAGAAATAACTGGGACGAAAAGAAACACGATTAGTGCATATCTCATCATACTCCATCTTGGAATTAAATGTGAAATATGACAGGTGAAAAAACTGTCTTTGCTCTTCTGCACAATAATGCAGCCATTAGTATCATTGGCAATAGTGGGCAATAGTAGTACCAATTCTACAGAATAATATAAAGCTCTGACGCACTTTCTTCTCTACCACCAGAGCCACCCCTGTAATTTTGCATAGATTCAGAAGTTCAAATAAACTTCTTCTAATGTTCGCATTTTGTTCTTTTGCGTGGGTTTTGGTGAATCATTTGCAAGTCTTCCATCGCCATTCGCCACGACGAAAACAATTTCATAAGATACATAATGTCGCCGAGGATGCTCAGATGAACCCGCTGGCGAACGAAATCGTCTTGTGGGGAGCTCGAAGCGAACGAAATGCGAATCGTTTGGTTTGCTAGGCAACTGTGCAAATCAGAAGCGTAGTATTAAAAGTGCGGGGCTGTAGGGCTGAAGGATGTAAGAGGAGAGGGTGCGATAAGTACCGAGAGTGAGACAGTGGCCGACACAGTACTCGTGGAGACAAACGACCTCACTAAAATAAAAAATGCTCTAGAAGCCGGAACTACAGATGAGCAGATCTCTAAAGAGGAGGAGAAGAAGCTTCTAACTGAACCCAGGCCTGCTAAGAAAACGGGAATACCTAAAGGCCAAACATATTTATGGCATCCTCGTGGCAAAGGAGAAGAGCTCCCTTACAGAGAAGGAGCTAGCCTCTCTGGAATGGGCCAGGGACACCATAGCGAAGACGCTCTTACGAGGCCTCAGCCAACAAGACCGTCAGCCGCTAAAGTGGTGACCAAAAGAGGAGGCACAAAAGATAAAGGCGACGGCGCAAAACGGTCGAAGGACGATGTCGCTATAAGACAGATTCTTACCGAGATCTTTGATGTAAAAAAATGATTTAGACAAGGCGATGCACTTCCATGAGACTACTTTTACGTCAGACTTAAAACAATTGTGCGAAATTGATACAATCCACGACCTTTCAAAAATCTGTTGAATTATTTGAAAAAGGTCAAAATCGAATGCTAGAACTTTAAGGGAGAAAAGGTCTACCTTGGCTCTGCTTTAAATTCTGACAATAACATTGCAGCAGAAAGTAAACAAACAATAAATATTGCAAATCGCCATTTCTTTGGTAGACCAAACAGCTTAAGGGATTCTCTACAAGACCTTGATTATTATACAGTCCTGCTCTAAAGCTTCGACTCCATCTGAAGCGGATGAAAAGATCCCCGACCGCTTCAAGACAAAGATTTTGTTCGTCAAGTCTTCAGTCTCGTTTGGGTTGATAGGCTTTGGAGGAGAAAATTCAACGACGGACTATACGAAAAGTACAACGACATGTCATGGATGTAGTAAAAAATTACGCACCATTTAAGATGTCTAGGACATGTAGAGCGAATGGACACCAACTCTAAGAAGAGCCTTCGACTCCAACGCAGAGGAACAACGCAGTAGAGGAAGACCTCGCCTTAGGTTGCGTACACAAGTGAAATAGGACCTTAACCTTGGAACGCGCGACTGGAGTCAATTAGCCAAAGACTGAGTTAACTGAAGAGGAGTATTGGTTCAGGTCTAAGGTCAACCCCTGACAACCTAAGGAAGTTGTGTTTAGACAAAATTGACACCATTTTTGGCATGCGTATATTGCGTAATAGTAGCTTGAAAGTTTCTACACTTGTGACCACTTTCGGTCCTAGTAAGACCTAGTATAGTCATCATTGTAATCTGTGCAATTTTGTGGAACATCTGTGGGAAAATGAGTATACCTATGCTCAATCTGGAAAGGATTGGTACTTTTCGGTCCAAGAGGGGAAATGCCTAGAAGCAGCATTAAACTGTCAAGTCATAAAAGTATTGATGATCTTTGAAGCAATTGCGAAATGTGGAATGTCTTAACTATTATCAACACAATTCCTCACATAATTTTGTAATTTTCCAATAATTCTTCATTATTTGTGTCAATCGTATTAGTCTGCTTCATTAATATCATGACCTTCTCCACATTCGCACTAGCTGTTGATGTATCTGCTGTGATTTTTGTTGTTCTTACTGTTTAACTCTCAAAGAACAGCAAGTAATCCAAGCATACATCTACGTAAATATAAAAAGTATCACTGAAGGGCCAGTCCAATGTCCAAGTAGTACTAGGATATTTTTATCAATTTATTGTTTACATGTCAGCCAAATGGAAGCAAAATACGCTTTCCAGACGAATAGCATTATTTTACTGACATGGTTGGACTAAGAAAAAATGGATTACCAGGCGGTGAGCGCCCCCCTTTTAATAATTTAACATTTTTTAGGCACTCAGCTTGAAAATAGAAGAATACAATTTTACTATTTTGAGCACACTTTTATTGGGAACAATTTGAAGCACATTTTAAAGACGAAGATAAGGAGTTTCGAGGGAGAATGAGAATATGTACGTCTTTCATTAATACTTGGATAGGTTGGTGTCACATACGGCAATATTTTTAGTTTTTATTTCGCCTAAATAAATAAAATGAATTTGCTCGACCAAGGGCTTAACTAGGCTGGCGAAAAATCATCTTTTTGGCAGCATCAAATAAGGTTATGATAAACGCCTCGGAAAACACCAACAATTTAACGCAATATCTTCTACAAATAGTTACCCAATCAGAGACGTAAAGCTGATATACGATACCATAGATGGATCTTGTGAGAAAGTAATAACAGTTGGCGAGAAGATAGTCACGCAACTCGGATGCGATTTATGGAATATCTCCCTGATGGTCCTTGAAATGAAAATATCTACCCTTCTGATGAAGTGATATTGCGACAGTGGTTACCTCACAGTACTCAGTGTTACACAAAGAAGGCTTGTATAAGTCACCAGATATTCCCCTTTCTGGATGGGAAACCACGGACTAAGGCTGGGCTAAATTCACATTCTTTCGTCTCACGATTATTCAATTCCTAAATTGAGCACATAGCTTTTCAATGTATGAACCTGACTCCTATAGCAATGTATTTTTTCTAAATCCAACATAGGTAATATCCCTGGAATGGTATTAAATTGTAGGTCCTTATATTGGCCCTTAAAGATTCAAGACAAAAAACGTAATATCAATTTATAAAGGTATATGTTTCGTTAATTTTTCTGTCTACAACCCTAATTAAAAAAAATTGAGTCAATCACGCTGTCAAAATGAAATTATTTAGTAAATAGACGCGGCCACTTGATAGGCATAAAGGGAGCTTACGTGGCAGATGGACCCCAAACAAGAGACGAAAATATAATTCTAAGTCCACAAGACTTCACTATCACTGTAACTGTGTTGCCTTATCTCAATAAAAACGGTCAATCTGGAATCCTTTTCCTTGAACATTTTGGCGAATTGACACAAGTCTGTCTTTAGCATCCGCCCGTAACTTTATAAATATTGTATCAGCGACTGGTTTCGGTATTGAGTATCGGTGTTAACACTTCTTGGAAATTTGGTATCAGAAAAAACACCACCCTTTGTGTAGATGCAGAAGTCTCCGATTGACCTACTAGCAAAATAGGGGACGTATATCCACGAAAGATAAGTTCACTTGGGCAGTGATGTGGAATCTTGAGAGTTTCACAGGCAAAAGTGCTGCAGCAGAGAGACAAAAGGAAGATGATGGTCTTGCCTTCTTCAAGCATGGTCTAGCGTTATAGGCTGGCCAAGAGAGGTAGGTATATATGAAAACAGTGAACTTAGACCTTTTCACAGGACATGGATGTTTCAATGACTGCTCACACAGAATGTACATGGTAGACAGAAGAACCCATATTTTCAGTATGAAGACTTTCTAAACAACTCCTACCATACATTTGTCAAGTGCGAGACAGATATATGATCAGCAAGGTCCGAACTATGCAGATTCAATCAAGATAGCAACCAACAATGCCAGAGGGCTCTAACGCTAACCAACTAATTTATCAAACAATTCATTGTCATCGAAATGATAGACCTCCACAAGTAGCAATCCAGTGCTAAAGTTAAAACCCTAAGATCAGCATATCCAGCTCAGTCTTCGCAAATATATAAAAATTGCCCATAATCGAAACAAAGCTTTCAGGAAAAAAACTTATTATGGTCGTAAAACTTTCGAAAACGATATTGTGCAGACGATTATTGTCATTCGCGAAAAATAGTCAGTTTCTAAAAACGTTACTTACAAAAATATAGCGAACTATGTACAAACAAAATGTTTGTGCTCATGGATTTGAAGAACAAATTTTGGAATCCAAAATGGAGAAAATAGTTTTTCCTTAAATAGCATCCCCATTTTCAACTTCTGACTAAGAATGTTAACAGTAAGATTTGCGGGAAATTTAAATTTATATTGAAAACCAATTAATGGTTAATTTTTAAACAATTGTCAAAATACGCCTAACTGCACTTCGAAAAAAAGAAAAACTATTTCGAAAATGTATTTCTTTAAGTTTTCACATAGTTATATAATCTCGGAAATGGTAGCCTATTCTTCAAAAACGTAGGTACTCTTCAAAGCAACAACAAATTTACGAACTTCGAAAGAGAAAAAAGTTTCGAAAATGAATTCTTCGCTGGATACATGTCATCATTTGTAATTTTCGAATTGACTTCCCTTTAAAATAATTACCCTATCGATTTCATGCGGAGAAAAATGCATTGGGGTGCCCCAACTGCCCGACCGCTACACACAACCCGTGCAGCCGTCCCTGTTGCAAGAATTTTAATCTCGCCATTGCATAACCAAACCATACATCATTCCCACGTATTGATGATGAATGCATTTGTCAGGAGGATGAAAGAATGGCTGTGTCGTTGCTGTCAATGTCGATAGTCGATTTCCTCGCCGCGCAATTATTATCTCGTTGATTTCAGTTTAAAAATGAAAAACGTACAAGTAATTCTGTGTGCGTCCAATCCGGCCAAACCGATTGACACTACTTATAGCTGCAATTACCTCCTCGATTCTGTTTTTATTCGTGCAGCCATTAGAAGCATATTTTTTTTATTATTTACCTCCACGAAGCGTCATCTCCTTTTATAATTCAATAATAACGAATTCGCCACTCCAATAGGCCCGAAATCATTGGCGCTGCCAAAAGATTATGCTGAATGCGCTGCATCATGAGACGGTGGGAAACAGCAAAAATAATTTTGCGTCTTCGTCAAGTGCGATAGCCTCGAAATTAAGCACAGCCCATTGTGGCTTGATCGTCGATCGCGAATCGAATCGAACGTTCGTTCGCTCGCTCGCTTTGATTGCGGTGAGATATCGGATGTGGAAGCACGCAGACATTTTCAATGCATCGCAGTCTCGGGGCCTCAACGGGCCAAGCTTTGAAAATTAAACAGCGATTAGTGCAGGTATACACCTGTAAAGAGGTTCTACTCCAACCCTCTCTCCTTCTCTCTCTGTCTTCAGTATCGATCGATTTGCTCGATCGGTAGACTATCGTCGGTCGGTCGGTCGGCTGGTTGTGTCACTTGGATGTGTGTTCACCTTTTAATGAATTTCTGCAATACCGGAACGTGACGGGGCAATTTAGGTCAAATACACCTTAAATTGGTTTTAAGCGACTTTTACGCCCCGCGCCTGTCCGCCCAGTGTAGCGTCGTCGTCGGTCTGTCGGTAAGTTGGTTGGTTCATTCGTCAATTATGCGAATCGATACTTTCGACTGCAGCTTTTCATTACTCACCTATCAATCGATAGTTTGGTGGGGGCTGGGGTATTCGTGTATCTTGTTGGGAGTTTCGATTTTTTTTTCTTATTCTGCGTGCAACAGCAGCGAACTTTTGATGTGGAGCCCAGATCCATTGTCTATACATGCCGATGGCGTTAATTAAGAGATTATAATTACTGAATTTAAGATCGTTGTTGAAGCTTATGTTGGGCGCTCAGATAAGAGAGGTGTGTTGCGGCCCAGTTGAGTGTTTTGTTTGGGCTTATCTGAAATCTGCATGGCAGTTGCCAGACAATAACAAGTGTAACGTTGCACGTATTTTTTTCGCAGGCTTTCATTAAGCGCCGCAAGACAGATTTCAATGTAACGAAAGGTTAGCCAAGGTTAGGTTTTTGGTAATGGGACAGCTCACGCTTTGATTAGAAGGTATATTTGTTTAAGACTTTATCGTTTCCATTTTCTTAGACTGAAAAGTGATTCTAGTTGGGAGCTTGTGATCTTTAACTGCTTTTATTTAAGACCAACTAAAGTCCGGTAAGACATCTACGACACTAAAATAAATGGCCGCGTTCAAGAATCTAGTCATCGTAAGTCGACTTCAATTGTCTGGACTCAAATTTACCTACCTGAACGCGAAAACTAACTTGAATTGTCGGTATGTCACTTATTGACAATTGTATTTTTTTCTCCTGGGTTCTAAGTTTCTGATTAGTGCTGTACACGTCAGGGCCTCAGGATCAGGGCAATCGAAATGTCAAACTGCGCTCTCCCATGCTCTCCGATGACCTAATAGAAATGTCAAACTGCATTCTCCAGGCACATGTTGGCACAAATAGATGTCAACTTAGTAGTAAGTCGAGAAATTCTTGACTTGATTTGTCGCTATGTTGCGGACATATAAACGTCAACAGCGAAAACTGTTCGTGACCAATTCGGCCCAATGAAAACTCAGCAACATGAAGAAATACCAACCTTTCTACAGCATGAAGAAGCAACCGAACTGAAGCTACCTACGACTGTGACTGTCCAATTAAGCCGGTACAATATTGTTGTAGTTGGAGATGCTAAACGACAGAAAAATGGCCTGCAGACCTAGAAGAAAGGTCTCGAAAATGGCAGCAAACAGCGCCAAGGTATAAAGTTTAAACTGAGCTTTAAACACCACCGCAGCATTGTTGAAAAATTCGTAATAAAATCACAAAGAACGTATTTTTTGTTTTCAAATTCGATTGAAATTTGCTGATTAATAGCGAAATGTCAAAAAGCAACTAAGTGCTCATCTAACACACATCAAGTTGGTTGAGGTCGCTCTTCAATTGTTAGCGCCACCAAAGGTGGATTTATACCTTATCACTGCTGAAGAGTGGACTCAAAGACTCGTCGGGCTATACAAAATTCGACAAAATTTCCCAACAGAATTTGTCAGGGTCAATACCAATTAGCAAGAATCGTTGTTACTCCTCGCATTCCCACTCAGTAGTGTGTTTTTGTCCATAAGTTATACGTGACCTTGCCATACCTCTGCAGTTATAGTTTAAGCTTTTTGACCCGGTTACCTTCTATCTATGGACCAAAAGGTTTCGTCACTGAATTTTCTCCTTGATCACCCAAACAATCATTATTTTAAAATATCCCAAGAGGTTTTCAACCACTATCGATAATGACCACGCTTCTACAACATACAGCAGATCCGGGATAATTAAGGTCTTCTATACTATCTCCTTGGTTCTATGAAAGAGGCCTTTACTTTTTAGGCGCCTTAGTCTGAAGAAACAGTGTTAGGCAAGACTGATGATGATATCTGCGCCGATGTCGTTTTATGAGATAATTGTAGAGCATAGGTAGACAAAGCCGCCGGTGTTGAGAGTCCTTTTCGTTGACAACCTTATAGAACCGCATCTTCGACGCCTTCCTTTAAATAATTACAGTCGCGCCACGGACAGCTCGCTGCAAGAAGTAAAGTTGAAAGTTTTGAAAAGTTGTACATCTGATGTTGACTTCTGAGTTAAGGAAGTTACATACTAGCACATCGGCGTGTCTTAAACCTTTCTCAATATCAAAGGGATCCGTAGTGTTCTCTCCGACTTTGACGCGGCAGTGAGATTTGCCCATCGTCATATTGTATATAGACGAATATGTTTGGCAGGAATGCCGAAACTTGGCATGGTTTTGAATGATTTCATCGTCGCTGACTAGAGGTAATTTGTACCTACCGATCTGAAAATGAACGGCCTGCGGGAGTTTTCTCTCCAAATCCTCAGCACCGACTTTAAATTCTTAAATCTATAGACTGCTGTTCGGGACTAGAACGTCCTATCATTTCATCTGAAGTTTGCAGTAGAATATCTGAATAGTGTGAAACCGCTTGCTTCTCGTGATCTTTCTTTTTCTTTCTGAGTATGAGAAGTCGCTGTTCCTCGCTTGTTTTTTGCCAGGTCAGCTCGCGGACAGTCTAATTTTTGGTCTTCAGCATTGATTCTTGACTGCTTGTACCAGTCGGCACTCCTCGCCGAGCCAAGGGCTTTCGTTGCGGTTGTCCATAGTGAGAAACTTAGCACATCAGTGACGGAACTTCTGATGATTGCATGCTATATGTTGGTGAAGGCTTGCTGCGAGGTTAAGGGTAGACAAAAGTTCTGGCGGTGTCGCACCCCCCCCCCCCGCACGCTTTTCAAGAATTAGGTCTGAACAAAATGTTAAAATAGAAGAAGTGAGTTTGGATTTTCATTAGGCTGTTCAAGAGTCGGCAAAACAACAAGCAATTTTCAAAAATTAGGGTCTTAGGTTTGGATTTTCATTAGGTATAAGTTTTAAACTTGAAAACGTACACCTACAAGTCGGCATTTTCAAAGGTTCCACATGAACTCCTTAAAATTTAGATAGTTTCGATTCAATTAAGGACGGTCAGACGGACTGAAATCCTTAACATTTAGCGAGTTCAGATTCAATTTTAAAAAGGACGGTCGGCATCGGTGAATTTGCCGACTGAAATTCTTAAAATTAAGCAAGTTTCGATTTGATTTTAAAAAGAACATTTCTAATTTCGCATTTCTAATTTGAGGTTAAATTCGAAGGAATATGTTATTCGCTAGTTTGTGGAACTCGGCTTATTGATGTGGATTGCGAACTTTGACAATTCGCGGCAAAGGGTGTTTTCGTTCGCGGCAAAATGCTTGGAAAACGAAATTTCGTTATTTAAACTGTTTATAAACCTGTTTTCTGATGGCTGAAATTCGTGAACTGCCGCGACCTAGAAAAGTTTTCATGTGAACGGTCTGTCAAAACTTGCGAATGTTCGTTCGTTCGTAGATAGTTGGTCGCTCTCATGTAAAAGGTCCTTTAGGTATTGGCCCAGGGGTATTGCTGTATTGCGCCTCCTATATACAAACAAAAACAATCAAAATCTTATATCCCGAAGACCACCGAATCGATTGAGCTCCAAGTTACAGGTGAATTCATGTATTGGGCCGGGATATTTCCTGTGAAAATTGGTCAAAATTGGACAAAGAGGCGTGGGACCTCTCATACAAAAAACATCTTCTATGGGATGAAATTCGATGACGTTAGATATAACTCGATAACCGCTGGGCCGATCTTCATAATTTGTATGCAGTCGGCAAAATAAGTCGGCATTTCAATGAAAGTCACCCCCCAAGGCTCGAACCATCGCTACGCCACTGGTCTTAGTATCTGCTTTGGTGACACTACGGAAATAGCTATTAAAAAATAAAAAAATAAATAGATGGCGCAACAAATCCGTATAGGAGGCGCCCTAAGCCTAGCTTCTCACAACCATTCGTTTGTGTGAATTTTTATTTTCAGACGAATATAGCTATTGAGCACATTTAAAAGACTAGTCGTCTTAAAATTGTCTGGATTAGATATAGATTGCCTATGAGCACGATGGACTAGATTACAAGCAATTATCATGTTCACAGTTTCTAATTCGATAAACGACAGCAAATACATACTTCAAACCGACTTCATAAACGTTTCTCTTATCAGTCCCTGTTTATTTATCTCTAGAGAATATTGAACAGATTTTGGTCCAAGATAATCCGCCCCTTAAACACTCAACGTTGTAGTCCTCCTTCATCATTGCCACCTAATTTGCCTCATAATAATTAATTGCCTTTTTGCTTAACTAACACTCCTTAGTTGTGTGAAATCTCACTCTTGTAACATTGATCAAGTCTTCCTAACTAAATGATTAATTTCTACTACAAACGCATAAATCTTTTAACTCTCCTAATTGACACTGACCACAGTCCTTGTCTCAAATGTCATTTATAATTTCCGTCTAATTTTTAAAAACACCAATGTAGGCGTTGACCCAAAATCGTTAACAATAACGCCGCCTTGTGATCGCCATGTGTTGGGCGCACTGCACACTCAACATAATCACGATGTAACGTCATGAGCCTGCACAGAAACCTTTGTTAGCGACTGGTGTCATTCTCGATGACGACGTAATTAAGTGCAAACCTTTGCGTTTACAAGAATAGACGACTTCCCGTCGTTGTTTTTGTTATTTTTTTTCCCGGGTTCAATTGAAACGGAGTAATTCGAGGCGAACGTTTTTACTCATCCAATTTCCAGCAGTCAGCCAACATTCCGGTAACATTTACTGCTGCCATGATCAAAACAATGATCGCTGCGTCAAAATACACAGTGCCCAGTAGTGAAAGGGTCAGCAACCGATGAGTTGAGTTGAATTGAGTAAAGTATACACTCTACCGATTGATATGACATAATTGTATAGGAATTTTATTTTCTTTCTGAAGATTGTACTAGATTCTGTTTGAGATTTGGAAAGCTCAATTGAGTGACAGGACATTATTTCTTTATAAAGAACATTATAAATTGAAAATTCGTTTGATGGAGTCTTTCATGAATATAGTGGGTCCATGAGTTAATTTATTGAAAGAATCACGCCAATTCCAAATAATGTTGATGGAGTGATATTTAGATGTGAATTATTATGGACTGACATGTTTTCCCTTGACGTTCGCCCAGAGGTATTTTTAGAACAGAACTTATGAATACTTTCTCAATGACAGGTGGGGTAAAAACGCGTGGTATCTATACTATATAGAGTATAGACGCCCTCAGTATCGTCCGACTTCAAGAATCTAGTCATCATAAGTCGACTTGAATTGTCTGGATTCAAATTGACCTGAGCGCGAAAACTAATACCCTATTCACACCAAGCCGAAAACCGAGTTTTCGTCAAAAAAGTTCAGAAAACTCGTGGATGCATTCACACCGAACACCAACTCGTTTTCGTTTGACGTTTCAATTAGCTGTGAAACTAGCTATGAAATTTTTGTGGCGACTAGACTTTTATTTTAGTTACTAAACTTCGCTCGTATTGACATAATATACAAACAATATTATTTAAGCTACTTGATAATCGTTAATTTATGGTTAAATGCATAAAATAATTAACATAAGCAACAATCAAAATCAAAACATCTGAAAATACCATTTAGTTGTGGCAGGTAGTGCTGCCGTTCTAAAATTATAGAAAAAACTGAATAATTTGCTCTTTATGGTGTAAAGATACCAAGAGATTCGCCATTTGTAAACAAAAAACTAGAAGAAACGACAGCACTGAGAGAGAGAGCTATCCTGTCAGCAGTTTTGCTGAGCTCGCTGAATGTTGCCAAAGGTGTGTCTGCTTCAACAACCCAACGATTGTACTCGTTTTCGTGGCGTTTTCATGGAAAACGACCTCAAACAACTCGTTTTGAAAACTGCAATATGTATGGGAAAACTTCTGTTTTCGATGAAGTTTTCGACTGTTTTCGCGAAAACCCAGTTTTCGACTTGGTGTGAATAGGGTATAACTCTAATTGTCGGTACCTATGTCACTTATTGACAATTGTATTTTCTTTTCCTGGGTTCTGAGTTTCTGATTGGTGCTCTACACGTCAGGGCAATCGAAATGTCAAACTGTGCTCTCCATCCGATAACCCAATAGAAATGTCAAAACTGAGTTCTCCAGACATATATGTTGACACAAATAGACGTCAAGTTAGTAGTAAGTCGAGAAATTCTTGAATTGATTTGTCGGTGTTGCGGACATAGACGTCAATTGAGAAAACTTTATCAGTTTCCAATTAAAACTCAGTTAGATTAGAGAATTTTGTTATTATTAACTATATTTCAAAGAATCAGAAGATCATTGTTGAATTTCCAGATTATTTATAATGCGCATTAAGTTAGAGAGCTGTCAGACTTACTAAACTAGATTCTTGAACGCCCTCTATGTCTACGCTTTCAATTATCGTGTAAAGTTGACAGCTGATGGCGATGGAATTTATCAGAGTTTTTATAAGCCCAGCTTGATGTGTGGCGTGCAGGACTATAGAACGAAGGATCGTTGGTTCGACCCCCAGAAAAAAGCAAATATATACAACACCATTGAGAAGCGGTTTGATATATGACAATGCGAAATCCACGGCCCAACATGCTTATATTAAGGTCTGCTCAAACGAACGCAAAACGCGAAAGCGGAAGCGTGAAATAATTATATGGCGATAGTGACACATCTCATCGTTTCTCGCGCGGAATTCGCTATACCGCTTTCGCATTTTCGCGTTGGTTTAAGGAGACATTATGGGAAAGTTATTAAAATCCTGGAAATTGAAGGAAAAATAAAAAAATAAGTGGCGCAACAGGTGGTAGACACCCTAGGCCTAGCTTCTCGCAACCATTCGTTTGTGTGAGTTCCTATTTTTGAGACAAATGGAAGGGGCCTACAATTTTATGCCGAGTCCGAACGGCTGAATTGAGAAGCTTTTTCAGGACAGTCATACTCTCGGATGTTTGTCAGACGTTAGCGAGAGGTGGCGCCAGTAGAAAAAACCTTAAGATGTAATTTGTGTTTTGTGATCGAACCTGGGATCCATCGCACAGTAGTCCAGCACACTAACCACTGCGCTACTGTGCCCATATTGAAGGAACCTTCAATAATATTAAAACGAGAGACACTCCATACAAGAAGGAATCACTCCTCTTACTCTGGCGGGTCCTTGTCATTAACGAAATACTAATGAAATTCAATAACATGGGCGTCAAGGTAACTGCATATGGAGTAGATGTACGTAGACAAAAAAATGCGGCTTTGGGGTCAATCCCCAGAAAACTGAGCTAATCACGTTCACAAACAAAAGAACGCAATACCACAATTCGAGCCACCAACTCTTGAGGGAACAGAGACTGCGAAATATCTGGGAAGGATCCTCGATAGGAAACGCAGGTATTTGCAAGTCGAATGTCAATGAAAGAGTGAAGATCTGCGAATGGTTTCTACGCATGCAACCGGATCTTCAATAGGAGGTGGGGACCAAAGCCCAAAATAATCATGTGGATCTGCACGGCATAATTATGCGGCGAATACTCACATAATATGGCAGCGTATAGTCTGGTGGCAAGTCGCGAGCAAGGCGACCAATCCCAAGTCAATGACAAAAATACAAAGACTATTAGAGTATGTAATCTATAAGGACAACAATCTGTCCTCCAGACCTAAACATATACAATACATGGAGAAATGTGCTGCCAAGAGTACCTTATGGATCAGCCAAACTAACACTTCAAAAACTATGCAATTTTAGCCATCCACAGATTTTAGGTAAATAAGTAGGGACCGTTGTCACTTATGACTGAGCGCAGAGGTTCTGGCTACTGAAATACAATCCACACTAGTTCACCGCTGCCGAGAAGTGCTCAGCGTTCTTTGCTCGCAGCACATCACGAATCTCTGCTGGGTACAGGGAAGCCAGCAAAGCCGTCAATAAGATGGCTGACGAACCGACGAGAACTGCAGGTCTGCAATGGATCATGATCGAGCACTTAAGTCGATCAAACCGCACCACTCTGCAATCTTAGAGAACGAATAGAAAACCTGATTCGTATGAAAACCAACAACAGGCGGAAAGAACTAACTATACCTGTGAAAGTATCATGGAAGAGACCTTCGATGACCTTCGAGAATTCCTCGTGGTAAATATTGGGTAACGCTAACATACATAAAGGGGGATCGATTGACTAACAGAATAGGCAAACAAGGCAGCTTTGCTAGTCAGGGTACGATCTGGTCCATGGGTCATGCAAAATCTCCCTAAAGGCGGACGAACTTGATCTGGTGGTCAACGGTATAAAAGTCCGATGGCGAATGAGAATATCCTGCAAGGCCAACAACAGCAACAAGTAGCGTCTGTGTACATAGAGCGGGCGGCTACAAAAATCATCTGTTTTCTCATATTGGGCGTTCGAAGGCTTATTAACCATATCCTGGAAAACACCAACGATTTTTTTTTTTTTTTTTTTTTTTTTTTTGTCGGAGGTTGTTACTATCCGATGGAGCACTCAGACACAACTACTGGTCCATTGTACTGCCAAACAGACACCTTACATTGCTGTACTTAGTTTTCCCGTCTTTCGAAGAAAGATAAGAAGGAGCTTCAGTGATGAAGAGCTTAGATGTTCGGCACTCACCACGTCAGCCCCAAAAATCCGCCACCTGATGCGAGCAAAGGCAGGACAACTACAGAGGAAGTGTTCCGCCGTATCATCGTCCTCTCCACAAGCAGGACAGATGGTGGTGTCGCTCAAGCCCAATACATTTAAGTGTTTGGCGAAAGCTTGGTGGCCCGAAAGGACGCCCACAAGCAGTCTACAGTCGATTCTCCTGAGAGACAGAAGAAAGGACGCGGACCTTTTGCAGATGTCCGGAAGCAGTCGCTTGGCCTGTCTGCACCCAGCACAATCACGCCACCGACGCTCGTGTTTGCGAGAAACCCAAATATCGATGGATGACCCAACCACAGATGCAGGCAGACCCAGCGCGGGTTCAGGTCCTGAAAGAGCTTCTTCTGAACCCAGCCTGGCAAGCCCATCAGCGATCTCATTTCCCTGGATACCAGTGTGACCTGGGACCCAAACAAGTTTGACCGTGTTTAGCCTACCGACCAAGTTCAAAGCAAGCTTGAGTTCGAGCACTAGCTTGGACGAGGTGAGAGGGTTAAGCAGCGCTTTTAGTGCAGCCTGGCTGTCACTGCAAACGCATATACTTTTAGCCCTCCACATGTTTGTCACAATATAGCGCATAGCCATAAGGATAGCGAAAATCTCCGCCTGGAAGACAGTCGCGTGGTTACCTAAAGGGTAGTGTAGTCTAATGTTCTCGCATTCCACGAAGACTCCAGAACCAGACCCCTGTCCGGTTTTAGAGCCATCCGTGAATACACGATGGCATTCTTTCCCTGGCTCAGAGTCCGGCCGAAGCCATTCCGTTGCCTGAGGAAAGTTGACGTGGTAGTTTTGTCGCAGTAGGATTTCTGGTGTCATTGCATCAGACGGCATATCCATAAGACAGGGGTCAAAGGATAATTCTCGCACAAGTTCATCAAAATTCCAATGCGCGTGGTACCAAAAGCCACCTCTCTTTAAACGGGAGATGTTTTTCAGTGTACACCCCATGATAAAAATATCAAGGGGGGGGAGATTCATCATAGCATCTAGAGCAGAACCCGGGGTGCTGGGGAAGGCCCCTGTGCAGCCAAGGCAAACTGTTCTTTGGAGTTTGGCGAAAGAGGCAGTAACACGTTTCCGCGAAAGCCTGTTCCACCACACAACCGATGCATATGAGAGAAGTGGTCTTACCATTGCCGTATAGATCCAAAGGACCCTTTTCGGAGATAAGCCCCATGTCTTACCAAAAGCGCCTTTGCACTGCCAGAAAGTCGACAGCGCTTTATCGGTTTTCGATTCAACATGCTTGGACCAAAGAAGTTTTCTATCGAGGATTACTCCAAGATATTTGACTTCGTCAGAGATCGGGATAGTGACACCTTTTAGCACAAGTTGAGTCAGACCAGTGAAGTTCCTCCTCCTCGTGAAGAGAACAACCGTAGTTTTAAGAGGATTCACTGAAAGCCCATTTCTTGTGCACCAATCATCGATCAAGCCCAAGGATCTCTGCGCCTGAGAGCAGACAGTCCTTAGGTTCGAGCCGACAGACAGAACGGCGACATCGTCCGCGTAGGCTTGTGTGTAGGTTCCAGGAAGATTGAGTAACGTTAGCAGAGAGTCTACTACCATACACCATAAAAGGGGAGACAGAACACCACCTTGTGGGCAGCCCCTGTTTACCCCTGTCATGACGCATTTGCCACAATCCGCCTCGGCAATCAACGTCCTGTACATTAGCATTGCTTTAATCCACAACACCAATGTTTCATCTATACCGTGATGTCTAGCTGCGTTACACATGCTGTCAAAAGTCGCATTATCAAAAGCACCCTCAATATCGACGAAAATACCCAACGCGTACTCCTTCCGATCAAGAGCGCTTTCGATCCTACCAACAAGGTTCTGAAGCGCAGTTTCACAGGATTTTCCGCGCTGATAAGCATGTTGCATCTCAGAAAGAGGATGCGATCGAAGAGCAACATTGCGCACGTGCAGCTCAACCAGTCTTTCCAAACTTTTCAGCAGGAAGGAAGACAGACTTATGGGTCTGAAACTTTTGGCGAGAGTGTAGTCAGTCTTACCGATTTTTGGTATGAACACGACTTTAACCATACGCCAAAGAGAAGGTATGTAGGCCAAGGCCAAGCTAGCGGTGAAAATTCTTTTCAACGTCGGCATCAGCTGACTAAAACCTTGTTTCAGCATAGCCGGGTAAATTCCATCCGGACCAGGTGCCTTGAAACTCTCAAACGATGCAATTGCATATTTGATAGCGTCATCCGTCACCACTCTGGATGCAATATACCAGCTACGCCGCGTGGTGTTTGTCCGTTCCGTGGTGGCCACCGTTTCCGGTACCACTGAAGAGCGCGTAGTGATCTGATTTCCCGGGAAATGAGTCTCCAACAGAAGACTGAAAGTCTCCGCCTTTGTCTCAGTGTAGGTGCCATCAGATTTTTGGAGCGATTCCAGTTTACTTGGTCTGTCCCTTTTGAGGACTTTAACAAGTCTACTGGTTGCACTTAGTGATTCGACCTCCTCACAAAATTTCCTATAAGAGTCATTTTTCGATTTACGAATCAGTCTCTTAAATTCTTTTTGCTTCGATCGATACAGATTCCAGTCTTCTTCTAAGTTGGTTTTTAAAGACCGATTTAGGAGCTTCCTGGTTTCTCTGCGAAAACGCTGCAGTTCGGTATTCCACCAAGGTACCGGTTTTCTGCAGGAGTTTTTTGTAACCGGACACGCTTGTTCAAAACAACGGATAAGGACGCTGTTCAGATCCTGAGCAGACCTCTCTACCCCTTGTATTGACCTTAATTTAAGTGGAGCTTTAACAGAATTGCCAAGTTCCTCCTTAAACCGTGCCCAATTCGTTTTTCTCGGATTTCTCCTCTCTTGCGAAGGTGAAACTTCACAGTAGATTTGAAATTCGATGTATCTGTGATCTGACAAAGTGCTATCTGGCGATACCCTCCAATTGATGATAGTCTTGGAATGCCTGTTGGACAGGGTAACACCAACGATGGAGCGAGAAATGATTTTATATGAAAAATGTGAACAAATGGTCATGAGTTCTCAAGAGGTAGCCAAACTTTGATGAATTCTTCTACAGTCCCAACGGATGTAGTAGACCGTACATGTTCAACCAATGACAAGGTTGACCCGGACAACTTGCCTTTGAGCGTGTTATGGGCAGATATATTTTGGAAGAGCAATATACCAAATGCCGAAATGCTTGTTGATTTTTGTAACGCTCGTCAGCTTGTTGATCATTCGTCTATCATATCAAATACCTTGAGAATCATCATTAAGCAATCGTCGGAGTACCAATCGCCCCTCTTCCTTATGTTCGTCGACTTTGAAAAGGCCGTTGTTCGCGATTGCATCTGGAGATTCAATCACCCGTGGCTGCTCAGCACCAGTCTCCTTTCCTGGAGACGACCTGTAAGAGGCTATTGGCGGGGACAGACTGGTAACCCCTCGTCTTCCAAACTCACGCGGGGAACTGAGAGCCGCAACAGCCAGCTTCTAAATAAAACAAAAATTGGGTTGACTGCAGTTTGTAGCTTCAGTCACCTTCGAGCATCTTAATGAGGCATTGTTAACCGATTTCTCTCAAAAAATGTAAGAGGGAACAAGGCTCCCATCAGTTCTTCCCGGTGATCCCACAATCGACCAACATCTCTGGTCTAAGTGTGTCTTACTAGACAACACACAAAAACAAAAAAAAATTGATTTTTGAATTCTACAGATTACGATTTCTAAAATAACAAAAATCGTTGCATTCTTTCTCTATGATCTAGAGTTCTAGTTGCCCTTTTGACAGATCCCTCGCAAATAACAATCGCCCCCACTTACCTTTTATTTCCGGCGGTCGGCCATTCCTGCTCCCAATGGTAAGATTGTCCAGATCACTCAGGCTATTCGTATTTGGCGATAGTAGTTTCTCAGCCAACAGTGGGTTCGCCGCAATCGAGTATCGACTACTACCACCGCCACCACCACCACTAGCACCACCGGGACCATTGAAATTCCTTTGATTCTGATGCTGTGACGATAGATTCGAACACGCTGTCACTGATGCTGCCAACGCCAGCAGAGCTGTCTCTGCTGCCGTCACAGCGATACTATTCGCTATAGCAGCTTGTTGTTGCATAAAATGACTACCGTTAGGCGGTATCGAGTTATCACCGGGTAAAAAATTCGTTGACCCATTATTGCTGATGTTTTGCTGAATTGTCAAACTGTTGTTGTTGTTTTCCTCCTGCTTTAAACAAAACACAAAACATTAACAACACATTTTTTAGGGAAATTTTAGCGATAAAGTCAAACCTTCACTTCCACTGTCGCCAAGTCGGAGAGTAAACTTTCGATTTCGAAATTACTCTCGGACAATTGTCGAAACAATTCCTCTGATGAATCATTGCACAGTGGATCCAATGAATTTAATTCACAGCTTCCATCGTTTATATCTGTATTTTGATTAGAATTTCCGTTTCCGGTTGAAGCATCCTATAAAATATAGAAAATCGGTTAAACATAGAATTTGCTATAACTAATCATATACACATACCTGAAGGCAATTTGCAATATCTAATCCTCCAACCATGCGACCATCGTTATCGGGACACCATAATAATGCGTCATCGATAAATGGCATCGCCGATAAGGCAGAGCCACTTCGAATACCTGTCGCCAGTGCCAGCGTATTGGTTCGTGTACCGGGTTTTAATAATTCTCCACTACCGCCTACCGCAGCAGTGTTGTTGTTGATTGTTGGTAACGTGATGACGTTTGGATTTTGTTTCTTGCTCTAATAATCAGATCTGCTTAATTTTTCAGTCTTGTTTTTACGTAAAAAATGTTTTTTTTTATGGACAAAGGCACTTCCGCTTAATGTGTGCTGTGGGTTTATGCACAAAATATTATTTCTTTCGTAGGCACTTTTCGAACTCGAAGAAAAGCTCTCGACGTATGAAGCCAAGTAGAAGGAAAATATAAAAAGCACTTCTACTGCAGTGAACACTTTTTTGTGATATTTTTTTTTCTTTGCTGGTTGCTTCCTTTTGCTCGTATGCTTATTAAAATTCAGTTGTAAATATTCTTAATGTAAAAGTTTTTATATAAAAAGGACGTATGTGTTTCGAAAAGGTACAAAATGGTGACATCGTATTTACCACACTACAACTATCTGGCTGATAGAGATAAATAGTCTTTCTTAGAACGATTTTGGCGTATAGTTTTAAATGAAAATCAGACACAATAGATTGCATTGAACACATAGGTAAAGTTTTCTTTTTGCGTTTTTCCTCTATTACTTGATGTAATATTGTTTTGACGTCTTGTCTTAAGTCTGAAAAGAGAAAGAAAATGGAGTTTGTTTATTGATATTTATTTGATGACACTAATTTTGGATATATTTTTTGAATAGTGAACTAATAGGTTACTAAAATGACAACTGAATGACGGTCTTCTCGGTCACGTTCTAAAAAAATCTAGTTCAGACACATTTAGTCAACTTGAGATTACTAGACTTGAAGTAATTCGCACTAATATGGTTTTGTTGTCATTAAACTGAATGGCCAGTTCAGATAACACTTTTGTGACAGATGACACTGCGTATACTAAGTTACGTTTTAATAAATGTATCACGTACCACACTGGGTTTCAAAAATTGTATGTTTGGCTGTCTGTGGTTGATTTATGATTATGTTACATAGTTGATATGTTTAGTGATCTTTTTGCATATTTTAGTTTGATTCGTAATTGAGTGATTGCTGTAAAATGTACTTAAAATCCAAATCCAAAGTAATTTGCAGGAAATATTTAAATCAAATTCAAATCGAACGTCAACTACTTAGCTTTTTGCAGCATTTCATTGCATATTTTTAGCTGTTATCTGACACGTTGAATTCACCCACTAGCAACCATTGCGAATCGAACTGAATTCTTCCACTTTGGAAATGACTTTTCTCTAACTTTGACAGCACATTCAACAATTTGGCTATTTTTTGTCAACAAAAACAAACCGTTTAAGCTCATTATACTTAATTTTCTCCTCTAAAATGTTTAATTAACACAAAAGCAACCATGGACGAACAACCATCAACCTCAAAAGCTACCAAAGATGTCACATTGCATTCAGAAGAACTACCACCCGAATTGGACATCACTAGTGACGGGTTCGATGCAATGCAGGCGCTCTATGCAAATCCTACAGTGAAGCTGACCAAACGAAAACCGAAGATAATCTACCAAAACATGGCAGCATTTGAAATCGAATACAATAAGAAAGGACTCTATGGCCTGGTGTCCAAAACAAATAATGTGAAATTGCCACAGGAAGTTGATATATCAGCCGATGCTGAGCCTTCTACCAGCAATCGGCACACCCGGCGATTTCTGCCACATCAAAGTTAGTTTTTTTTTTATATAATTCTTACAGAGACACTGCCTCACAAAATATTCTTTCACATATAATACCCTTTTGATTTCAGTGGCAATTCAGACAACTGGAACTAAGGCTAAAAACAAGCGATGCCTGATAAAACAAATCGACGACATGTTTGGCCCATTGGCTGTTTTACGGGATTGTATGCAAGATAAACTGAAAATTGAAGTGTACACCCGCTCGGAACACGGTGTGCGTGGTACCATTACTGGCTATGTAATAAGTTTCGATAAACACTGGAATCTGTTACTGAGAGATGTCCATGAAACATGGAAGCGACGAAAATATAAATACGATGAGAACAAATTTTGTGGTAAGTACTTATATCTGGTTTCCGTTGGTGTAATTAGAGAAAAACGTTTGTTCTTTGCAGGAACAGTCACGGATTGCAGTGAGCGACTGAAACAATTGAAGATAACAGTGCCAGAGACAAAAGTGAAGAGTTTGAACCGAAAGAACGTGGAGCTGGGCAGGAGTATCCCACAGCTTTTGGTACGTGGTGAACAGGTGGTTCTTGTGATATGTAAAAAAGAGGAAGTGGAAGCATCTAAAAAGAAAGTAGCGACAGCGGAAACCAGTAAAATAGGAAAGACGTCTTGAGGTCAATGAGGACCACACCACTCTATTTTGTATCAAAATTTATTAAATTGCTTATGCAATAAATTGTTTTAAGATAAAAATTAAAAGTATTGTGTTTGAATGGTCTAAAGATTTAAGGTGTGGACATACTTAAAGTCACTAAACAGCAAAAGTTGCAGGGGCGTCATAAGAACGTCGGAGGCACGTTCATATTTAAATTTTCAAAACATACCAAGTACTCCTACAATCAGTAATGTTCATTGAGCTTCAATGACGTTTTCCAACACTTGTGGGACAACTCACATAAGTGGCAATGTACCATGGGTTTTGTTGGCGTTAACAACTGCAAATTGTGCAGGACAACCAGATGCTATGTAGCAGCTACCGAGTTTTGGCCACGCTTTTAACAAACATAGTTTTCCAAGCTTAAAGCTAAAATTATTTTTGAATGATGACAAAAGTAGGATTTAGTAAAACACAATAAAGCCGCTACGTAAGTTCTAGAATACGTCTACAAATCCTAAGAATGCTTGACATTGTCGACCGAAAGCCGTAGGACAAAACAGTTCTCTTTTCACAATAAAAACTACGTGCTACAGAGCTCGAGAGAGCCAACATATCAAGGGAGCCACCACTTTGTTCACGTCAACACAGACTTCTTTAAGATTCATACGAATAAGAAAGAGCATGAGAAAGCGTCAATGGTATCCGAGCATTGCTTTAAAGCGAGCGGAAGCAGATACATACAACGCAAGTTGTAAAGACTGACATTTTACCAAAATGAAGCAGACTGCAGCAGAAAAATTTCCTTTTGTGTATAGCGTATAGAGATAATAGTGCCTGTAGGACACAACAGAAGAACTACTAGAGCACAAAGTAAGAGATTGAAGTCTGTGATTGATGAGGTAGGATTTCAGAAGTAGCGTTCTATGATCAATGCCATTAATTAAAGCTGCAGGCAAACGAAACATGGTAGCAGCAATAAATTAAAGGCAGAGCAACTGGCTGCAAATGCTTCCAAAGTTTTAGATTTTTGTTCGGTAAGATGACATATAGAGTAATAGTATAGACAAAGTATGAACTTTGATGCTCCAGCCAGGAGAATCTTCAACTCTACTCCAGATGGACAATGCAGTAGAGAAAGATTTAAAATGGCTGGAGAAGAATATTGATTGATCCGAGCATACTCAACAACAGAAGATCGTCCCTCTACGAAATTTGAGATGCATCAATTGGCGAGATGTGGGGGCGAAATCAAAAGTGTATTTTTGGAAGCTACTTCCGAAATTTTTATTGACAGTCAGGTGCTAGAGACTACTGGATATCCCAAGTCATGTAGAACAAAATTGCATATTGTAGATCGTTAAGGTTAATAATACACGTGGAAGGAGACGGTCAATAAAAGCTAAAATGATGATGAGATCGATATCGATGTCGTGAATGTGACGGGTGGGGACAACCTTGGTGAGATTGAATGCGTAGAGAATCAAACGAAAATTTGTCTTCTCCTACCTACCTACTCTTTTATTAAATTATCCGATTCGTGTAGGACCAAATGTGGCGGGTGGGGATATATCAAAGAGTTGTACAGACTATTTAAAGAAGTTGTCGGACAAAAAAGGAACCCCAACCGTTCTGTACTGGATGCAGAAGACGCCCTATTGGCATTAATTGAGGAGAATAGAGCATTGTTGTGCTCAGCTTAATGTTGATTTCGCGAGCAGAAATGAGGCTCCAAGTTGTCGACATGCGCCTATCTTTCGGAGGGTATTGATATCGAACCCCGAAAAAAGAGTTCAATCTTAGGAACTGTAATAACTGGCTTGAGTTAGAGTTTTAAAGGTTTTTTCCAAAACTAATGACATTTATAATTCACGGATTAGTCAAGACTACACTAAAAAGGTAGCTTGCGTAGTATTCTTAGGGGTCTTGAAAGAGGGAACAAAGCTCGCCAACGTGCAAGTAGGGAACACAATATGCCATGAGGTCGATCAGGTAATTATTGGGGGCTTTGGCAATTTGCACAATACATACTTCAAAATGAATCAACATCAACATTGAGCATCTGGGAAAGATCAAGAGATCATTCAAAAACAGAATTGAACTGTAAGTCCCTGTTTACATTGGCCTAAGGGGGCCAGCTTTATGGGTTCATATTGGAAAAAATTCGGAGCACTTAAACGTCGTCCGCCGAGTTTTGTAACATTTAAAACAAAGTTTCTTACAAGTACAGTACCAGTAGTCAAATGTAGGCAGTTAAAAGTACTCATATGAAAAGGTGTTTGACGTTTTTTTTTGTTTATCAGTAATGACATCTGTTACCGAAAATATGAGACCACAAAATTGTCAACAGTATCGTACTTTCTGCAAAGGATGGCACTGCGTTCTAAGCGATTAAGCTAGTTTACCGAATGACAGAAAATCCAGTTAGGTTCAGTCAAACTATACAAGTTTAATAGCTTAAGCTAGGTTACTCCTATGCAATCCTATAAGTCGTCAAAGGTGTGGGAAATTCTGTAGATCTATCTAAACTGAAGTCAACAGTATATAGCTTACGCCAACCATTCGTCTGTCACATTAAGGAGTTTTTAACCAGACACGATCATGACAACAGGGGATTTGAAACATTGTTACTCGTACCTTGTATGTCCGTGGGATTTGTATACATTGTAGATACTCGAAACGATTTCATCTCCATAATGTTGACATTAAATTTTATAATCGTAGTTCCTGCAACAAGTTTGAAGCATGCTGGCGCGTATTAAGCAATAACTAGTCAAAACAATATTCACTCTTTCGGAATAGAAACGTCTAATTACATTTCCTTAAGAAGCTGGTGAATGCACTCCGCCAGAAGGAAAAACAAAAACGAAAAGTGAAAACCTTTCCTTTTCGCATTCGCAACACACTTGGCTAGTTGCACAATACAGGCAGTAGCAGCAGCCGCTACTACTATACACGATCACGCGAGAATGGTAGCACCATCGTCGCCATAGTCGCCGTCGTCGTTGTTGATGTTGTCGATTACGTCGTTCCTCCATTCCAGCGATGGCGACTGAAAGTCTTTTTTCCACTCGAAGTAAACGCACGCACCAGAACCAGCCATCCGCGCGGCGGCAACGGCAATCAACACCGTCCATGCCATTGACCGATGTACGAACTGGCTTCGATATACCCTGTGCCTGGCATGACGGTTGCATGGTTATGGTCTTGGAATTGAAAATGAAAACCATGAATATTGGTTTCCTATACAATGCATACGACTGACAATAGAATATTCAATTTTGCATTCGAAGCGGAGCGTAGCGCTTTGTATCGTGTCGGCGGCGGCGGGAAGCCATCACTCGAAGACGACTACGAAGTGCAAGTGAGTCACTCGGACGTATACGCACCATTTCGAGCACCATGCATTGGCACATTGCCAGTGATGCGCCACAGCAAATAAATTCTAATGGAATATGGAATCTTCTTCTCCGCAGTTTGTATGATTCTTTGTTGCGAATCTCCATAAAGCGGCAATTACCTTGTCACTGATGCCCCGTATAGCCGCCGCATTGTCAGGAAGCAGCGCAAACAATATTTAAGACTTTGTTTCTGGCATATACGTACAAAATGTAAGAGAAAAAAAACACAAATCTCCTTGGCACCCGACGATAGTAGGAAGCTGGCAAACATGAAAGATGAGATTCCATGGCTTTGACATTAGATACAGCATTAGCGAAGGAGAAATATACGTCGGCGGTGTTGGTGGTGGTGGTAGTGGTAACTGGCAGTGCGCTGGCTGATCGTCTAATGTTATTGAGCTCCAACAGGTTTTTAGCTTTTTTTTTGTGCACAGCGCTCTAATCTCACTTCGATCGCGCACACAAAAGGCAATGATCCGCGAAACTTGCGACCAACGGGAAGTGGGAAGCGGCGGTTGCGCTTTGTGGCCAATTGGCCGCAGTTGCATGCCTAGGCTATACAAACGGTACGACCTCTAACTGGTTGGTGGTATAGGTATACCAGATCGTGTGTTAGGCTAAAACTTTCTCCGAAAGTATTAAATCATTGGCCTCATCTGTGAACGTGCAAGCGCAATAACTATTATTTGCAGTTGTTGTTTTTTTTGCACGAATAGGATGTAGACAATTTTGTTGCATTTTAGGGAATACCCTGTTTGCTTGGATTGCTAAGTTTGGTTTGTGTATTGACTAAATGGATTAGCAAATGCAAATTCCCGTTGGCGTTTGTCGTATACGACTCATGTTTCGTGTTTCATGTTCAGATTTTTTTTTTTAACTTTTGTTTACCAATTTTATTTCCATTTCTATGCTCACCATAATTTCAATTCATTCGTCTCAAAAAAGTTTAAAACATCGACTAAAAAACGAAGTGAAATACGAGTCGTTTACTACAAACGCCAACGGGAATAGGGGTGAATGTTTCTAAGGCTAAGCTCTGGAACCATTGAACCCATTTCTAAAATTCTATTGCAAATAAGCTACGTGATAGAGTACTGCGATATGACATTTTTTGTTTAATTGGACAAAAGGGAAACCACCAAACCGATAATCTAAAGCAATGCGCGAGCTGAATTGGTGAACAAGTGGCAGGTGGCATAGGAGTGGTGGCGATTTGGACTGGCAATGGACGGCGCTGAAGTAGCAACTTATGGTACCACCAATTCATCAGTTCTTAAAAACTTCGCCCAATGTGGAATTTTTGGTCGTCTCGCATGGTTTTTGTTTTCGGATAGACAAAAATACGCAGTAGCAGTTGCAATATCAAAATCCACGTCGTCAACAGCCTCTACAACATGATATGCTTTTACAGGGGATATGCGTATATAAATCCACGTCGTCACCAGCCGAAATTTAAACATCTTTGAGATAAATGGCACTAGACTGGCATCACTCTACCTGCAAAATCCCACGTTGCCCACACTCCCCTTTGATGCGCGCGTCTACATTTATTTACATAGGGCTTTAGCGATTCCAACTGTCACTTGGTCACCACGCCACTGTCACGTCACTTGCTTACAACTTAAGTGCGCGCATTGCTTTAGACATTGAAAAAAACATTCTAAACGCTTTGTCTCGACACTTCGAAATGTTGACAATCGATTGCGCTGAAACATAAAAAAAAAAATAAATAAATAGGTGGCGCAACAGGCGGTAGACACCCTAGGCCTAGCTTCTCGCAACCATTCGTTTTGTGTGAGTTTCTATTTTTGGAACGAATGGAAGGGACCTACAATTTTATGCCGATTCCGAACGGCTGAATTGAGCGCTGAAACATACGGTACCTATATTTGTTTGAAGTGAAAAATGCACGTAAGTAAAAAGTTTTGAAGTTTTCCGATAGATGGCGGTGTACACCAAAATCACAAAAGAACACTATGTCTAAACATTTATAGCAGATTTAGCTTTTAAATTTGGTAAAGAAAAGTGCCAGCTGAGAGCATTGAATAAAATGTGGGCGGGATCGGAGAAAGAGGCACTTGACACGTCCCATTGAAAAAAGCACTGTTTCGCGGCATTCATCAGAACTAAAGTTGTAAAATTTGGACAACAGTACTTTTTTCTTAGGCTTTTCAAATTATTCTTTCCAAAATAGCTTTAAGCATTCATAGCACAATTAATATAAACATATTTAATTAAAATAAAAAAATGTCCCACTTGTAAGCCAGTTTAGAAGCAGTGCTTCCAAAAATTGGCAGGTCAGAATATTGAAATTAAACCGTCATTTAAAATGGTATTCATGGACCACGCATAAAAGAAGGCTTTTTCGGTTTTTCTCGATTCTCTCAAGAAAAGTTTCTGGATAACCTTAAATCCGTCTACCGCCTTAGCGCACTAACAGTCGCCTGTGCACTTAGAACTGATTCAAACGATGTTATACTCGTCTTATCTTCAATGCTACCTATAGATTTACTCGCTGAAGAAATGAAATCGCTAAGAATTGACCGAGTCCGAAATGACAGATAACGATAAAAGAAGGTATGAAAGAAATCGCAGTATATCGCAACTTGGCAAAAACAATCGAATGAAACGTTGAAGGGAAGTTGGACACATCATCTCATTCCAGTGATCGATGCATGGATTAAACGAACTCATGGCGAATCAAATTTCTATATAACCCATTTTTTGACGGGTCATGGCTGTTAAAAAGAATATCTCTTTAAATGCGAACATTAAACCATCCCAAACTGTCCACTGAAAATGCGGAAGACGTGTTCTTCCATTGCTTACGGTACGAAACCGAGAGAATTGCTTTACGGGATCAATTTGGGGAATGGCCCACTCCCGATAACCTCGTAAATTACATGTTGCATAAAGACGAAAATTGGACTATTGTAAGCAACGTGGAAGTGCCAATACTTAGCAATCTTAGACGTTTAGAGCGCCAACGTAAATTGAATAGCTCGAATAATAGAGTGATCTAATATGACTTTATACCGACCACCGCGAAGTAATACCTTGGCGGTTCCGTGGGGGACAGATCGGTCTGTTCGGGAAGGGAGGTGGTTTTAACCGGCAAGAATCAGGCACTACCAATGAATGTCGGATCATTGGTGCCTCGTGCAAGGTGTCTACCTTCCATCGCAAACAAAAACAAATCTCTTTTTAAGTTATTGTTGTTGAATAATTTTGAAATCTGACAGTCAATTTGGGAAGACATTTCTGCTTTCTCCTGTCAAAAATCGAACTTGCATTTCGATTTGTCAGTTGACCAAGTGAGTACCACTTGCACGAATTGAGCAATAGGTACAAGTCTGCAAACTATGGTAATTTGTCTATACAAAAAAGTATGTTAGCCTGTGTAAGACCTTGAAGATGGCACAACCTCGTGTCATATTTCGAAGCTGATTTGGCCAAATAGAGTAGTGGTTAGAGTGTTTCCTTGTGTCTCGAGTAGCGTAAGTTGCTGGTGTCTTTGTGGAAATCGACAAAATTAGACTTCACTACTCGTTAGCATGCAAGCATGCCTCTGTTTTTCAAGCGGAGATCTATACTGTCCTAATCGCTACCGACTATATTGTTAAGAATATGTGGTGGGGTCGGACTATCTGCGTCTGTAGCGACAGTCAAGCTTCGCTTAAGGCCTTGCTCAACGCCGTTACCCGTTCCAAAATAGTTCGGGAATGCATGAACTCATTGAACTCGGTCGCAAGGCTGAACTCTTTGACTCTTGTCTGGATCCCAGGTCACACTGGGATTGCTAGAAATTAGATATCCGATGATATTGCTAAGCAAGGCTCAGAAGATAATTTCTCAGGGTCAGTGCCAGGGACAGGGCTTCCATTGACAATTGGGTCTCAAACGAACACAATTGCTTATGGCAAGATTCTACAGGATGTGGGCAGACTATTAACGCATGCTCCCGAAAGTCAGAAGAAGAAAAGGACACTTCGATTTTGCTAAGCATCTTATAGTGTGCTAGGCATAAGTGATACCACTGTCTGCGACGGTTGTGAGGAGGCCGAAGTTCCTTCGGATCATTTCCTTTGTTATTGTCCTGTCTTTGCTCGGATCAGGTGGTCGATTTTTGCCGCTGATGTGGTGAGTGCTGATACTGGTACCTCTTCATCGCTGAAGTACATTCTCGGCCTTCACCGAAAGTTGAAGAATTTCCAGTAAAATGGGTAATACTGGATTTGCTTTCTGGTAGTACAATAGACCAGTTGCGTCTGAAAAGTTTTGCCTAACCCGAGAAAAAAGCGTAAGTTGAACGCCCAGCGGTTGCAGCAGTTGGAAATTGTATAGTCACCATAGTCCATAAGGAACAATACCTAATAGCTTCGGCCTGTGCATCTAACTTTGATTTGCAGCTCCTCAATAGCAATCTTCTGCATTTAACAAAGCGCTCAGTCTTAATCTGTTCATAAAGGTTATATCTGCGTTGTTATATACCTACATAATGGTGAGCGATATTCTTGTCAAGTGCAGGTTCATGCATTTTCTAATCAATAACTACTACTCAAAAATAAATATCTTTCTCAAAACCCAGCAGACATCCCAATCCCTAATTATGATTTTTCTGAACATCAAAAAACATGCATACAACCCATAATTATGAAATTAAATATTTGCGACTATGCGCTGCGCATACCTCTGAGCGATTAGAAATACAAAAAAAAAAGCGAAAGTGCATTCACTGACATAGAGTGAATGTATTGTAAACACAACAGTAGTAACACAAGTGCGAGATACGTTTGCAATTATAATTGCACCTCGTTCCTATCACTTACAAATCCCGCGCGCGAGAGTAATCATCGCTTACGCTTTTGATACCACTATATTCACTACCACCGCGTCGTACCACCAACCCACGGTGTTGCATTACTTCCTCGCCTATTGCTATATACGCGTTTATCCAGGTGCAACAACCGCACGCTACCTCCACATCATCTCACCAACGACAATAGAGAGTATCCGATACCGATACATGATAGTATTGTATCTGCACCAGATAATATGTGCGGATAATCATGCACACGGTTGATGAGAATTAAATAATCGAAATCGTTATAAATGCATATTGTGTAATTAGAAATTTGTGGGTGCAACAAGGCGCAGTGATCTTGTTTTGCAATTCAATTGAAACTGGAATTGAGTTGAATTGAAATTATAATTTAGCTTCCGTGGTACAGCCGGACGTTGAACTGCGACAACGCGACGCGACGACGACTGCAAGGCTTTATATAGTATAATAGATGACACCATGAGAGGAAGCAAACCATGGTGTGCGAAAAACAAACTGGCGGGAAGCAAATTTGACAGCCAACCACACTTTTTAAAAAAGATGGTTTTTAATGGCGTGTACCACAGCAAGTTTCAGGCAGAATGGTAATGGGGGTACCTAAGCTAGATTAAGCGAATGAGTGATTAGGATTACATAAATGTAATGACAGAACTTTCGCACATATTTGACAGTAGCGTAAGCCATCATAATCTTCTTATGGTTGGCCCTATAACACTGACATTGACGTTAGGTTAGTTTGAAAGTGTCTACAAAGGCCGACACACTTAGACGATTATAAGGTCCCACATAAATCTAGAAAGACATTTCGTCCTACTTGTTGAACCACTTTGAGCTTCTAATAAATCGTAGGAGACTCCCAATGTCTAACCCCCAGTTTCACAGTGGAAGTTTAAACTACACTTTTTGTTTAAATTTTAGTTCAACAATTAATTCGGTTTCATAGTTTCGTTTAAACTTTGCACAGAGTTCATTCTGTAGTTTAAGTTAAACGACAGTACTCTGCCGTTTGAACCTCAGATCACTTGACACAGTGACATTTCAATTTCAAAGCTGCCGATTGTCAAAAACACAATAATATTTTATATTGTTTTGCGTGTTCTTTGAGTTCATTTGAACTGAAGTTCAGATTACATTGTTGACTTCAAATTTAAACTCAAGTTCAGGTTCAGTTGAATTTTAGTATAAACTTCCACTGTAAAACTAGAGGTTAGTTTATAGAATCGTTTAGATCCTGGTTATAGAAGGCTCCCAAATGGAGTTTCCGTTTTTGGGAGAGAGGCGGACAAGTACAGATAAAGCGGAGAATGGTCTACTCCTTCTCTTCGTCCAAACAACTTCTACAAAAATAGTTTGAGAATACGCCAAGCCTTGCTGCATGCCTTCCTATGGCATATACTATACTGATACATGCTGATACATAGATTCAACACTAAGAAACACCTTAATGACCGGCAGTATGGTTTTCATGGCAACTGGTGATTTGATGGATTGTCTCACCGAGAAGTGGAACCAATATCTCCATCACTTCGGTGTGAATCGCAGATTGTTGCGCTTGATATTTGAGCTAGAGACTGATTGCGAGTTAGCGAGTTTGGCACCAAGCTCATTTGTCGAAAATGCGTGCTTATAGGATCTATGCGTCTCTTATTCAATGAATTAGAAACTATCTTTCTGGCGGTTCAGTTTAAGTTGTTTTGGATGGTTTCATTCAAGTCTGAAACTCACCATATAAATGCTAAAGTTTCCCAAGGCTCTGTTCTGTCTCCGACTCTCTTTCTCATTTTCATAAATGATCTCTTGTCTTAAACTTCTAGTCCAGTTCATTCCCTCGCTGATAACAGCACTCTTATCTTCTTACATTCTTTGAAGGACTCAGGTCCCCAAACGGCAACGTATGTTAAGCTCACTAAATTCCGACCTTGACAGCATTTTAAAATGGGGTTCAGCCAATAGAGTGGATCTTAATGCTTCAAAAACGCAATGCTGTCTCTAAAGCGAAACCCGAACCAAAAAAACAGCCATTACCCATGACACTTTACGCATGGCACTTGCATCACTGAAACCGAAAGACTTTCCATTCTCGGTATGTGCGTTCATGACCACCTTCGTTGGAATGACCATATACACGAAGTCCCCAAGAATGCTGCGAAATGACTGGGTTTTCTTAAACGGTGCAAGAAACCTGTCTTTGGCTACAATATATATAGGTAAGGCGTTTCTTTTGCCCCAAGCTTGAGTACAATTCCCATATCTGGTCTTATGGTGCGCCGAAAAGGTGCAATCACCTACTGGATAGGGACACGAATATCGCGAATTCTATTAATTTGCTTGAACATAAAACCAACAAATTACATCTTAAGGATTTTTCCTGCGCGAGCTTCCGCGAACGTCTTCCATCCGACATCCGAGAGTATAACCGTCCTGACAATTTAGCCGTTCGAATTTGGTATACCTACTATTGTAGGTCCCTTCCATTCTTTAAAAAAAAAAATAGAAAACTCATCCAAACGAATGGTTGTGAGAAGCTAGGCCTAGATGGACCTGATGCACCAGCTATTTCTTTTTGAATACGAACAAAATATACAACCGCGGGCTCTATATAAGCTGTAGAAAAATGTGGATATATCTATGGTACAAAAAGCCAAACAAAATGGACAATACTGCTCCAGCGAAAAAGATCTTCGAATTTCAACTTTGGTTCCATATCAAGGTTCAAGATTACAAGAAAGACCAAATTTCTATTTCATAAGCCAAGCCATTCCGGATGCAACTGAATGTATTTTCTTAGCAGGTAAAGACTCTTCACTGATCGGGTGACTGGTAAGTACGTAAGAAAGTCAAATCAACCACAGATCCAAAAAAAAAAAAAAAATAGTAGGCGCAACATGCCCATTAGGCAGCTAGACCTGCCTTCTTACTTCCTACAATTTTGGGTCGCATGTAATTTTTTAGACAACGCAGAGATCTATTACAACGAGGAGTTGCATAATACGTAGATACACCTAGGATGAAGCAACAAAATATAGGACCTTCCATCAGAGACACCGAAAATTTCTAGCCAAAGTCAGTGAACATCAATGAAGCGTCCTTATTCAGTTGACAGTTATTTGCCTCAAGAATCAAACTTCTACGAAAAGAGCACTTGAATTTTATTGAGACGGATGTTCATCATCATCATCAAATGTCCTGTCTATCCAATACCAGGTCACAAAGGTCAATCCCTATACGAGAAGAGAAGAGCTGTCGAATTTGATAAAACTATCTTATTTTAGGCCTATCAAGAGGAACTCTTCCCAATGGCACAGATTACATAGCACATCTTGTAATTCGGTCTGGGGACCTACTATTGTGTTTTATGATCTCTGGGCAATCACCACCAGCAATATAAACATTTCATGTCCATAATTATGTAAGAGTTGGTAGGAACACCAAATAAAAGACTGGGATTTAAAACCAAGTTCGTTCCTCTTGATAACAGATTATGATCTATAGATATATAAAAATTGAGCCAGCCTGACAGTCGCAATTCCACTCCAATTTGAGTAGAAAATTGCTACCAAAGGAAAATTTAAATTCGTCATAGTACCGCGATCACATAAGCTTAGCCTAGATAAAGAGGTTGGAAACTCCGCTGTCTTTAGGGACTGTGACCAAAAAAAAAAACAAAAGTTTGCCAAAAGTCCTTCTAGTTAAAGTGTTTGATGCTTGTGATAGTATTTGGAAGAAAAGACCACGGAAAAATCTTCCAAATATTATCACCTTCCTTTCAGCTCAAAAACTCAACAGAAGATACTTTTTATGGCAAGTTTTATGGCAAAAATTGTGCTTACAAAAATTGTCCATCGAAAGATAATTTTCGTCGAAAAATCATCACTTCAAGCTTCTACAAGTCCCTATCAGAGTTTGAGCTCACTTTGATCTGTATGTTTTATTACTTGGCTGAACGTATGGTACCTAATAGGGGCTTTACGTACAAAATTGACATTAAGTTCCTTGGTTCCACTTTGAATGTATAGACCTAGAGGACTCAAATCACTACTTGATATTTAGTTTTATAAATAAGCTAGCGAATATCGCCTTTAATTTCTACCTAAATTCAATTTTCGAAGCACGATTTTAAGGCGAGAACACACAGTCTTTGAATGATAGAGCTTTAACTAGCTCTTTTTTGACACGTAACGAGTGATAGGACTTTGACACCATATTACATTGGAAACTCTTTGTCGGATCGTCAAAGTGAAAATCGTATAACATTTTGTGATACCTTACTTAAGACAGAACCATAATAAAGCTTATAAAGCACGGCAGTAATCCAGCTTAAGCTGTCGAAATTGTACGCCTTTTTATGATAGTTTCTCATTTAATGACTTTAAATGAACTTAATCTAATTCCGATCCATTTTTGACACATTCCCTTAAGCCCGCTTTCAGAAGATCAATGAATGAATTCAAAATGGCGGGAATCATATAAAATTTCTGATCTGGTTATGGGATCTGAAATAAAGCCGATATTTCCCTAGCTCAAAATACAAAACTAATGGCACATCAGCAATCAGTCTCTAGCTCAAATGACCATTGACACTACGAACCGTTTTATAACCCATTTTGTACCGGCAGGTTCCTGTGGAGGGACTCATATTTGTTCTGTAAAGCGAAGATTGTGGTGGCCCAGATCTTGCCAAAAATTTTGAATATTGAAAAGAATATTAAGTGTTGAGCTGAGGTTGCCGCCAGTAGCAATCTATACATATAATAAAATTGTAGGCATTTTCTTTGTCAGCTAAAAACTCGAAAACTACTGGACAGATTTCGATGAAACTTTTTTTAAATGTTCCTTAAGACTGTGAGACTGCTATAGGCTATGTCGTTTATAGCTACGTCCTTAGGAACAGTTTTTAGCTAAAATGTATTTTCTGAAGTGAAAATATATACATACACATATACCTTGCTACAAATGGATGTTTATACTTTTGCGATCGTCAAACAAAAACAATACGTATACTACACATTCGAAAAGGGTTGATTTGATTTCGCAGTGAGTGCTATGGTCAGTTGTATATGTAGGTGTAGGTATGTATATTATGATCGTATGTCCGATGCATGCAGGATGGGGATGAGGTGCGTCGTACGTGCTGCAGTATGGCATGGGGTATATTAATAATCTTCATAAGAGAAGAGACGTGTAATAGAAAACTGGTTTCATTTCAGAATTTCATTCGATATGGTGTATGGTAACAATGTAGGGTTGGGGTAGGTAGTTATTCGGATTCCATAGGAAGAGGGAAACAAAGGAAAGGAAATACAGCATTACAAACAGAAACAAGTAGCTTGATCAAGGAAAGGAAGGGCGATGCAGAGGGTTCACATTATATATCTAATACATTACATCCATTATCGATATCGCCACGCCAAAATTAGACAAACGGGGGTGACGCCTCCCATACAAAAAACATCTATGATTTTCATGATTCTTTTTTTGTTTTTTTCGTATTGCTGTATATTTCAGGTTTAGAAAGAAAATTCCAGAAAATAGATTTATTCTCATTTTTCGCATTTTACGAAAGAACATTATTATCTAAGACCTAAGCTATACAATTCCTGTGCACGGGCAAAACTGGGCGGGTACAGCTAGTTTAAAATATAAAAACATCCGCCAAACAGTGTTTTCTTTTTGGCATCCGTGCTGCCATATTGCTTATCTAATTTGAACGATAAACTTGATTATTTGAGGAAAAACCAAAAACCATCTGGCATAACTTGCTCACAGCTGACACCAGCTACATTTCAAAATAATTTATATGCATCGTTGTCTTAAATATCTGATTATAAAGATAGTCGGATGGATAACTGAACTGCGCTGTGGAAGTGCAACGGCATCTGGGATCTAGTATCCAAAACCAAAGCTCCCCCCATGATAATGTTCGTAGAAAAACGTTGGATAACTCGAGCGTAATAAACTTGTTCGCTGCAATGTTGCGGTAGGTTGATGAATTCACTTTTCGTTTCGAACGTCGCGTCGTCGTCGTCGCGCGGCCGCAGCGTTGCACGTAGTTCAATGTTAACGAACTGGGAAAATTACTTTCACTGCACTGCAAACCGTTGTTTTGTACCACACATAGACAGAGACAGAGAGAGAGAGAAATGGAAAAACTGAAACCGAAAACACCTAAATTACCCTTGTTCGTCGTCGTCAGCGGCGGTGGTATGCAACAGCTATTATGCTGCGCAGTCTTATGGTTGTGGGTATATTATATAAATAAGCCTGAGCTTGTTTTTCCCCATTCTCTAGCCATATTGGCAGCAAGAGTTATTGAACTGGTTAGCACGGAAAATCTTATATCTGTACGGTGCAATTAATACCTCCGCGATGCATAATTATAGTGTTAAGTGTGATCTGAGATGACTGTCAGTGGGAGTGGGAAATAAGAGTTCGCCGAACTTGGAAGCCCATGATGTGCACATCAACTTGGACTGAATTGACATTTTTTTTTTTTTTTTTTTGTTTTTTTTCGATCTTCTTCGCGGCCAAGGTCGACAGAGAAACTTTCGGCGCTGACTAAGGTGAACCTTTCCCATTGAAGCCGAAATTGACGGCCAAGAGCACGTTAATATTATGAAGACGATGAACGTGGCAGTGACGTTCACCTTGAATTCATTAACAAATGTGAGGTTTTTTTTCGTAATAAAACGTGAACACGAAATTTATGATGACAGTCATTTGGGCATATGACACGTGTTTTTATGAAAATATTTATGCAAACGTGATGGTTAGTAAATTGTTTTCCTGAAAGGGTTGGCCTGCACCTACTCACGAACTTTTTCTCAACGAAATATGAGTGGAAACTTACTGTAAGTATTTTGTAAGCCTTGCCAATTAAATTTATTATTTAAATGGAATCACTGTCTTTGTTTTCGGTTGTATGTATGTATTGTTGCTAAGCTAGTTTTATAATTGGAATGGAAAGATCAACTAGAATACTGCCTAAAACACGGTTAGACAAATGAATGGCCTACGTGTTACGTATCTACGTAACACTAATCTAAATCTGTTCAAATCGCAGTCCGACCGACCGACCATATGGACCTAAAAGCAACAAGTAATTTTGTCCAAAGCTGGACAAATTATTTTCCACATCTTCCTATACTGTGCAACATATGGAACCGTAAAGACAGTGAGGATATGTACCACTTTCTAGCAGTATACATGCCCCAATCTTGCAGAATTCCGCTTGAATATCTTTGGAGTACGTACACTGTAGTTGGAAGTTTGAAATTGATACGACGAAGGGTTCGTGAGTTATGAAAAGGGGGCATCGCCAATACCTCGGGTGTCGGGTCCCAAACAAAATTTCCAAAATCGGAGAAATTGATTTCCTTTATTTCTTATATAGAGTTAGAGTACACAAATAGAGTTTGAAGATGATCGGATGAAAAATAAAAATGTTCCCATACAAACTTTGACCACCCCCCCCCCCCCCTTTTACCTACACCTTTTAGGGTTGAATTTCGAGATATCCTTCCTTATTCCTTGTATAAACCATAAAAGGATTTGTCTAATATTGGTTTTGTATGGGAGGTACCAGAGCTACTTGACCCACATGCACCATTTTTAATACCAACCGTCCGTAAAAATAAGACCTTTCACAAAATTTCAATCACCTAAGTCGATTCGTTTGGACGCAATCATACAGACAGACAGAGAGACGGACATAGCTAAATCGATTCAGAATGTGATCCTGATTCAGAATATTTATATACTTTATAGGGTCTCCGGTGACTCCTTATTGGCGTTACAAATGTAATGGCAAAATGAATATACCTTCCTGTGGAAGGTAAACAAAACGTATTTCCGGGTACCTTAATGATTTAAGAAATAGAAGCTTCTTACGCTCTATTAGAAGATCAAACTAGTTCAAGAAGTAGATACAGAATTCTTGTTTAAATTTAACTAATATTGGTCAAAGTGTAACCTCCATTCTATTCTGGAATCTGGGATAAAAGGTGTCCCCATCACACTTCCACTATAGGCGTTTTTCTTTTTCAGTTCAGAGCAGAGCCTGAACTGCCAAAAAAAGTTCGTGTTTCTTTTTTAGCTCAGAGACAACAGAGCTCCGAATTTGTGTTTCTTTTTTCGTTCAGAGAAAGATCATACCGCACTCTATGAGCTCAGAATCAATTGACTGAGCAGGCTCGGTTCAGAGCACGCTCAAAATGCTCAAGCTCAACTCTGAACTAAAACAGAAAAACGCCTTATAGCTTTAAGTTTTAACTTGATTGACTACAAAGTCCAAATCAGCTTTCAATATCCTGCAAGATGTAACGAAAAAGAACATACAACTCTGGTGCTAGTGGCCGATGAATTGTTCAGAAAAGACACTGTCCAGTGGCCTATTTCACCAAATTACAATTATAATTACAAATTTGTATTTGTTAATAACATTTAAAAATTTGTTTACTGTTTCACAAACTACAAACTTAATTCCAACAAATTTGTTAAAAAGAGAAAAAATATAAGGGAAATTGTATTTGTTGTTTACAAATACAAGAAAAGCGTTTCACCGTTTATTTTTCAGAGTTGTAAACAACACTGTTTTTCATAATTTTGTAAGTCCTCTAACTGATAACATCAAATAACAAAATGAATAAACAGAACAAAATGTTTATCGCCCAGTTTAAAAATAAAAAAACAATGGGCAGTTCTGCATACCGTGCATGTCTGCGATCCCGTGATACTGTCCCCCATTTCCAAGCCAATGTAAAATGGTTAGAAACTGATCTATCGGTGTCAGTGAAAAGTTTTTTTTTCAGACTGATTTGCAATCCGAGGTCCAATTTGTCTTATTATTTCCTCTGCCTTAGCACGTTTTATCCGAAACTTTTCGTTGAAAACAAAAGAATCTGAAATTTCGTAGTTAATTCGCGGTCGATATCACAAAATCATCACTTTATCACTATCGGTGCTACTATCTATGCCTTCGACGTAAAGATATTTTTAGGTTTGAAAAGCGATTCCTTTGGAAAATTACAAATTGTTATTGAATCGACACACGATCTTTCTATTGTAAGAAAATTTTCAGTAATTGAACAAATTTGTAAAATTTCTTTATTTGGTGAATAGGGTGATAATACTGCTTCGTCTTCTTCATACCAGCAATTTCTCCAGTTGCAGTATTTATTATTTGTAAGCGAGAAAAAGCATCAAAGTTTGCAATTTTGTTGAAGACGTGGGGAACATTATATTCGGAATATTTATTATGAGATTTGTTTTATAATTTGAAAAAGTAATTGTAAAACTTGCAAGTTGCAACCACTCTACGAAAAAATTGCTTCACAACAAAAAAGGTACCAACAACTTTTGGCAGCTACACCACCAACACCAACAGCTCAGTTTCAGTATACTTTTTTTGTTCGATTGGACAGCCGAAATCTGAAATCTGAAACACGAATCTGAGAATCCCAAACGAAATCGCCTTAAGTTTGTGCTAAATAGCAAAAATTCCAAACTTTTTGCGCGAATGAAAACAGTATCCGGCGCGAATTGTCAAAATTTATTCGCAATCCATATTAAACCGCTATAGAAATTTCAAAACTGATGGCTGAAATTCGCGAACTGCCGCGACCATGAAAAGTGTTCATGTAAATGAGCTGTCAAAACTCGCGAATATTCGTTCGTTCGTAGGTAGTTGGTCGCTCTCATGTCATGTGAATAGTCCTTAAGGCAAATTGGATCTTGGATTGCAAATCAGTCTGAAAAAAAACTTTTGACTGACACCGATATATCAATTTCTAGCAGGTTAGAACATTTAATAAAACATTTTTCTTATCGCGAATAAAACCGATGAAAATGTTGTAGAAGAATTACAATACATATTATGAAAAACAATTGTTGCTTACAACTCTGAACAATAAACGGTGAAACGGTTTTTTCTTCTATTTGTAAATAACAAATACAATTTCCTTTAATTTTTTTCTCTTTTCAACAAATTTGTTAGAATTAAGTTTGTAGTTTGTGAAACAGAAAATCAGTGAACAAATTTGAAAATGTGATCAACAAATACAAATTTGTAATTATAATTGTAATTTGGTGAAATAGGCCACTGGTGAAACGGAAATAATTAAATTTCTACAAATTTTACTTTGTAAGCAAAAAATACAATAACACAAACATTTTGTGAAATAGAAAAAAACGATTTTTCCACTGAAATGTATTCGAATACGTGAGTCCGGACTACGAAATGAAGGACACGAGAGTTAGGCTTAGACTAACTTAGTTTATTTAGTAAAAGAACTTAAATCTAACAAAAGAGCTTACAAACTAAACAAAGAGAGACAAGAGAACAGCATGCACCTATTTTAATAAATAACATAAATGTAGGTACATATCATTCCCTCCCCCTTTTAAAAAAAATTACATCTATGTAATTATATTCTTACAAACTAAGAACTACAAACAAAAAAAATCCTATTAACTATACAAATGTGTACCTATATCTCATATAATTACAAAATGTAACTTAAACTCAATATAATCCAAACATAAACTCAATATAACTTAATCTCAGTTTCACAAATAACCTTATGTACAAAATTTGATATTATATTCAATATTGATCTATTGACAAAATGTTAATTTCAATCACTTTTAATATAATCTTTCCTTAACTTCTTTGCTTTGCTTCTAGTCATTATATATGAATCATTCAAGTCCTCATCAATATCCTGACGTCTTTTATTGTTTCTCGTGGCTTTTCTTACAATAGGACATGAGAGAAATCTAACTTGTTTTATTTTCTTAATTTTAATTTGGTCAATATGTGCTTGTTTAGAAATTCCATTTACTGTTATCAAATATCTATAATTGCTCAACTTCTTAATGACTTTGGCTGGTATCCACTTTACAAAATTTGAAAAAATATTTCTATAAAATACAGTCTCTCCTACTTTAAAACTTTGTCTTACAATATTCGACTTTCCTGGCTTGTGTTTCTCGTGTGACTGTTTATTCAATTCTTGATTTATGGACTCGATTTGTTCTTCGTGAACATCACTATTTTGCTTTTCAGATTTAATTAAGTCTAATAATGTTTTCGGCTTGAACTTAAATATCATGCTAGCAGGTGATAACTTTGTAGCAGTGCATGGAGTATTTCTATATTTAATTAAAAAATTATTTAATTTGACATTCCAAGGCAAATGTCGAACTTTGGGGTCTATGATCATTTTCCTCATCGAATTTTTAAAAGTTTGAACAGCCCGTTCTGCACTGCCGTTTGACTGTGGATGATACGCTGGAGACTTAAGCACTTCAATTCCATTTGAGGTGCAAAATAAAATGAACTCTTTTGAATTAAACGGCGGCCCATTGTCGCTTACTATGCGTTTGGGTAATCCAAAAATACTAAACACTGATCTAAGTTGCTCTATTACATTTCTTGCTGTAGTATTAGTCATAATAAAAGCTTCTATCCACTTAGAAAACGTATCAACCAGAATCAAAACCGACAAATTCTCAATCTTACAAAAGTCTACATGAATTCTCTCAAAAGGATAGTTAGATGCAGGCCATGGACTCAACATATTCTTCTTGGAATTTTGTGTCACTTGGCAAACTTCGCATTCCAATACAAACATCTCTATGTCCTTATCGATATTAGGCCACCACACATAAGATCGTGCTAAAGATTTTGCCCGAACTACTCCAATATGTCCCTCGTGCACAAGCTCCAAAACCTTATTCAGCAAACTTTTTGGTATGACTACTCGATCCCCATAGAACAGACACCCAGATTCCGATGCTAACGAAAATCTCTTTAAAAAATATGGCTTGATTTCCCCAGACACCACATTTGGCCATCCACCTGTTACATAATTGTATACAGTTTGCAAAACCTCATCTCTATTTGTCTCATTGCGAATGTCTTGTATATTTAGAGGAAAATCTGACATATTCAGCGAATTAATACTATCGTCCTCTACATCGGTAGCACCCGCAAGAGGCAACCTCGATAAAGCATCTGCGTTTCCCATCTGTGACGCTTTTCTGTATTTTATGGAATACTTATACATAGAGAGCAGGATTGCCCACCGCTGAAGCCTGTTTGCCGCTACTGACGGTATATCCTTCTTATCCCCAAAGATAGCTTGCAGAGGTTGATGGTCACTATAGATAGTGAAACTTAGGCCATATATATATTTGTGAAATTTTTGTACGGCAAATACAATTGCCAATGCTTCCCGGTGCAATTGTGAATAATTTCTTTCAGCGGAACTAAGCGTACTGGACACGAACATCACAGGTCGCTCTTCTCCATCAACTAAATGGGATAATACCGCACCCACGCCGTAGGGACTTGCATCCGCGGAAATTATTATTGGTTTTCTAGGGTCATAGTGAGTTAATACGTCAATTCCCAAAACCAAGTCTTTACTTCTTTGGAAAACTAGTTTGTGACTTTCATTCCAGTTCCATGCTTTATTAATCGACGTTAATTCATGCAAGATCGCAAGTTCCGCGGATAAATTTGGAATACACTTGTTGTAATAATTTATTATCCCTAAATAGGACTTCAGTTGGGTTTTATTTTGCGGTTCAGGTGCATTCAAAACAGCATCTAATTTTTTGGAACTTGGTTTTATTCCTAATGGGCTAATACTGTATCCTAAATATTCAATATCTTCTTTAAAAAATTCACATTTGTCCAAATTCACTTTAACATTGAATTCCAACAGCCTATCCAACACCAAAAATAAATTACGCATGCAATCACTTTTGTCCTTGCCACCTATAAGAATGTCATCGAAATATATATGCACCATTCTCAGGCCTTTTAATATTTCCTCGACAATCCCTGAAAAAATTTGAGGCGCTGTTTTCAGTCCAAAGACTAACCTTGTGTATTTAAATAATCCTATATGAGTGTTTATTGTTAATAATTCTTGGGATCTCTCTGATAATGACACCTGCAAATATGCACCAGTTAAATCTAACTTGCAAAAGTACTTCCATTCAGCTAACCCAGCCAAAATATCATCAATTCTAGGGATTACAGTATGCTCCATTTGAACAAACCTATTTACTGTTCTTTTGCAGTTAACACATAGCCTAATCGATCCATCACCTTTGTTGACAATAACCACGGGACTTGCCCATTTACTTCTCTTGACTGGTACTAAAACACCTGCTGTACATAGCCTTTCTATTTCTTCCTTTACCTTATCCCTCAAACCAAATGGAACTGTATATGCCTTACAGAAAATCGGGTATGCATCCTCCACCAGATCTATTTCAGCCTCAAAGTGTTTAATGACGGATTCATTACTTTTTGAAAATAATGAAGCATATTTACTTTTTATAGCTACCGGAAGCTCATTAACAACATCTAGTTTACATACCTTGGCACTTTTCGAGGAAAAATTATGTTGCCATTGTGGGTATATACTTTCCATCCAATTTCTGCCCAATAGCGCCCTAAATGCATGCTTACTTTTAATGACAATTAAGTCAAGATGATAAGAATTTTCATTATCCCTAACATGCACATTAATTTTTCCAATCACTTCAACGTTATCACCTGACAATAATTTTAGAGGATAATTTACCAGCACCAATTTGCAGTGTTTGAAATATTTCTTATAATCTGATTCATGACACACGGATACACAAGCCCCAGTATCGATTTCCAATTCAAAATTCACATTTTCGACATATAACTCAATAGTCAGAGGCCTTTTGCCTCGATCAACCATACAATTTAAATAACCTATATCAATTGAATTTATTTCATCATCATCCTCTCCAACTCCAATATTATTTACATTATATACTTTTCTATTTTTCTTTTTGAAACAATTTCTGGCATAGTGTCCTACGCCGCCACAAAAAAAGCAATTAAACGTTTTCTTCCCGTTGCTTCTCTCCCGTGATCTCGAGCCATACACTGCCTTCTCATGACGTTGATGCCTTCCTATCCCCTGGAACTGCTGCAAATTACGTTGCTTTGTCCCTCTCGTTTGATCCGGTGAACTCCTTCGCTGCCTGCTTCTACTCTGACGATTACTATGTACTCGTTGACCATTTGATACATAGTTAACACTACCGCTCTTCATCATATCGATATTACTACTGTTCATCTCCATACATAGCGCAATCTCTGCCGCTTTTTCTAGTGAGACGAGTTCAGTTTCATTGAGGAGACGGTTTTGAATTTTGGTATCAGTTAACCCACACACAAATTGAATTAAGAGCGCTCTCTCCAAAAATTTATCAAATTCGCACTCATTAGCTAATTGCTTTAACTCAACAATGTAATCGCTAATGCACTCACTATGTTTTTGCTGCCTCTTAAAAAATTTAAAGCTTTCAACAAAACTGTTCTTCTTTGGCGCAAAATGCAATTTAAGTTTCTCTATTAATTTATTGTATGTATAGTCCGTTTCAAGTTTTGGCGCAATTAAAGAATTTAAGATTTTGTATAAATCTGGACCACCGAGGCTTACTAAGAACGACACTTTTTCTTGATCTGTTGATACTTTATTTAATGAAAGTAGATGATCTAAACGCCGTGCATATAAATTAAAATCTTCACCCAGCGTAAATGATTCAATTGAACCCATGAAAAGTTTAGCACTTTCTGCCATTCTTATAGAAGAATTCACTTTATTGAAGCACTTTTAATAATACAAAAAGGTAAAATAAAGTCAAATACTTTTCTAATCACAACCCAGCCACGCGGTACTGAGTTTCATCCTCGTCGCCACTGAAATGTATTCGAATACGTGAGTCCGGACTACGAAATGAAGGACACGAGAGTTAGGCTTAGACTAACTTAGTTTATTTAGTAAAAGAACTTAAATCTAACAAAAGAGCTTACAAACTAAACAAAGAGAGACAAGAGAACAGCATGCACCTATTTTAATAAATAACATAAATGTAGGTACATATCATCCACAAATATGTTAAAAAATGCTTATGTAAACAAGAATTTGTAAGTTGGTGCAATATGCCACAGGTCTTCATCCAGAATTTTTCTGCTGTATCCCTGATTCAGCACTAAAAGCAACAATCAAAAATTGGGAACAGATTCATATTGAAATAACGCCCACGGGCTTCGTCGAGCTAAAACAGTTATAAAACTTTCGAATATAAATCAATGGACCTGAAAAGGGATAATATCAGAAGGCTAAGAAGTTTTCGAATTGTCAGCTTCGATATTATGTACACGTAATTTCAGAGACTCAATGTGGTTTCTACATAGAAGCCGATGAATTCGCGTTATATGCTATAAGCAGACAGTACACTTCTTCAGAGATACATTCTAAAATGCATTCTGAAGAACTACAAAACATCTCCTCAAGAGGAATCATTAAATTCATAAATAGAATTGAATATCTACACTTACTAAAAGAGGAACAAAAGATCTTTCTCCTCTGATATTTAAAAAAAAAATATCGGCTGTTGCTGATAATCAAACCTTACAAGCATCCATTTATAGTGACTATTGGCATAGTATAATATTATGAGAAATGATCGCTTAAAAAACCCTGCACCCTAGAAACTGATGAGTAAACACCTCTGTATATTATAGTTTACGCTTATAAAGGGTGTCCCATAATTCACGCAAAATGTACTTTAGATAGAAAACACAGATTTTTTATTACAAAACTTAAATTTTTTATTGATTCGTAGAGTAGGTATACAGATTTGGGTTATGTATGGAATAGCACATCGGATAAATGGCCGCCACGGCTTTGCTGGCAAGTACGTACTCTTTTATTGAAATTTTCTATGACCGTTTCGGATAAATGTGGCTGAATTTCATTAACATAACTCCCAGTTTCCTCTTTCAAGGCGTTTTGGTGGTTGTGGGCTTGTTTGTATAGACCTTTGACTTCAAAAAACTTGACTACGGTGCCAAATTGATGTTCCTGGATTGTCGCTTATGATTGCCGCTCGGATTTTTGCTGCTTGCCGCTCAGTGCGTGGCCTAGGCCTAAGGCATTATCAGAGCAAATACCAATTGCATTTAAAATGTCGATGTTATTGTCTTTGCATTCACGCAGGATTGATTGATTGATTGATTTCATCGGAATTGCCTTCCTTGAGCTGCTGAAATCCAATACATCATCCTTTTACAGCACACTCATCAAAGTATCTAGCTATAATCACTTGGCTGGTTTCGGTTGACCCATCAGTAGTCTCATAAACTATAAAATAACATTTTTGGTTTACTAGTTGTTTGGCAATATGTAATTTGGCAAAAGCGCCAATTCAAGTTTTGACAAGGGAAGTTGGTTTTGTCCGACAACATTTCAGACTTCTTTAGTAATGCCGGATTGAATTCATTTGCCCTAATACGGCAGAGTTGAATGCAGTACTACATTATGCAAACAATTTCAGAACAGTATGATGCTGAAGTCGGAGTCCGAAACCACCAAAAATTAAGCAAATATGTAGCACAGAACTACATAAGTAGTACAAGTTGTAACGCTGATTGTTATCCTTTTTTCCGTTGGCAATTGCGCAAAATTAAAATTTTGCGTGAATTATGGGACACCCTTTATAATTAAAATCAGAAGAGAACTATTATAGTTGCTGTGATTCTTTTAGCAATAATATTTATACAATTATGATGACTGCAATTGCCCAACAAATTTTGAAACACGATTTAAGCAAGAATCGTTGTTACTCACCGATTCTAGATAATCAAGTATCAGGAAGGAGTATCCTGTTCAAAAGTGGAATGGACATCCATATAGTCCGAAATACTAAAGCAGTAAATGGAGAACTCTGGGGATTCAGTAATGCATTAGTAAATAATGGTTGAGATGCAGAAAAATTACTTTAATGTTAAACAGCGAGCATAACTAACATCCATATGTGTCTATAAATGTGTGTTCGCGGTCAATCCCAAGCACGGTACCACATCACGTGAAGAGTTACTCTGCAAATTCTTTAGTCTTCTCACAAAGAACTGACTGTACTTCATATAATAGTCCACTCGCACTGAAACAATTGGCTCATAAGATTTACCATAAATCATCTAAAAGCTACAACCATATCTTTTCGATCTCGGAATGTGGATGCTGTATACAGTATTGGAAATATTCCAACTAAAAGCAGACAGTCGAACTGGAGACAACTACTCCACAAACTAATTGGCCGATGGAGACGTTTAATCACATCGAATGCTAATTCCAAGCCCGGCAGCTATGTTTCCCCACCACCCCCAAACAAGAATTTTATTAATTTCACTTTTCATTAGAGGGAGTAGCCGTCAACTATTAAATTGCCATGAAATATAAAAACCCCAACCCCGCTCGCAATCTCGCATATGTGTGTATCTCAATCTGAACTAATCAATGTCAAATGTATCTTGCTTCGATGTCTCGACACGATCCTGTTTTAAAATTTAAATCAATTCGTTACATTTAATTGCCATAATTATGCACACCAATAATGTACAACAGGAGTACATGTAGAAGTAAAACCTCAAATTACAACCAAACAAAACGTAATATGATCGAGACAACCTATAGTGGACAGCTAACTGTCCGCTCGCACACAATATTGTTTTGTTATTCATCGATTCAAGAACAACTTTCTGCCATAACTCACACTCCCTGCATGCCAGTCAGCTAGTTATAGATATTCAGCAACAACAACAATAACCGATTCTATAAGTTTTCCGGCATCAATCGAATTTTAATAAAAAAAAAACAAAGCATTTGTACATGTACAAGTACTTGTATCTAACGTGTGTAGTGTATAGACAAACAAAGCTACACTTATAGCCCAGTGCGATCATAGCACGACAAAAATTTAATTTATTTTAAATTCAAGGATTAATTAAGTCTAACTGGAGGTAGACGCGTTCAGTCGCAGTTTTTGTATTGTATGAATAGTTTTCCTCCACCCATCCCTCGTGAGAGCGATTTGTTTTTAATTAGAATTACACGGTGACATTGGAATCGCGTTGCTCATTAGTAAGATATGACATTTGTATATAACCTCTTACCTTATCGATTGATATTGTCATTGAATTTGGCAGTGTTGGTTTCATTTTTCTAGTCCTTTTACATTTTTTTCTTCTGTTTGTTTCTTTCTTGACGATCAACCCATGTGATCGTATCTGCACTTTCTATGAAGCGATGATGTGGCAATTCTATTCAACATCTATAGAAGGTTATAGAGCAACGGATAATCCATGCAATTTTGATCATTTAATAATGTTTTTGGTGGTTATTGCACTTGAATTGGGCTGAATCCTGAAAAGATACAAATGAAAAATTTATGTAGAAAAAAGTATATAAAATTTATTTAAAATTTACAATATTTGTCAAATATATCTAGGCAGCTATGTTGGGATACTAAAACGATTCAGTCAAAATAGAGCATACGTGCCTTCTATTTAAGGCAAGGCTCGCATCGAAGGGGTGTAGTGGCAGTGACGTTGTGCCCAAGTGGAAGGTGGCATCGCTAAAGCCTATGTAAAGAAATGTAGACAGGCGCATCAAGGCGCTTGGTCACCACGCAACTACCACGCCACTTGGTCACAACTTTAGTGCGCGCCTTGCTTAAGATAGACGATAAAATTAGTAAAGGTTAAAAAATGGAGTGACTGGTTGCTATTGAATGAAAAAGGGAAGACATTTGAAGAACAAATAAAGGCTGTGTAGCCTTTGAAAACGCAAAGGTTTCTTGTGTCATTTGTTGCCACTGGACTTGGTTAGATTTATCCAGGTTTTACTAAAATATCTGATCGGCATTGAGAAGTTAGTGTAGGTGCATATTTATGACCCTTAAACAAAAAAAATTCACAAAGGTTTCTTGTGTCATTTGTTGCCACTGGACTTGGTTAGATTTATCCAGGTTTTACTAAAATATCTGATCGGCATTGAGAAGTTAGTGTAGGTGCATATTTATGACCCTTAAACAAAAAAAATTCACAAATTTTGTTTCATAACGAATAAGAAAATGTAACCATGAGACCTGTCCACCTGTCACTTTCAAAAATGAACTAGTTAAGAGATTTCAAACTGGCAATACCATTTAGCTAACTGATTTTTAAATTGAAAAATACATTTTTTAATAACATTTACTTGTGCAGCGCAGATCGATAAATAAATAAATAAATAGTTGGCGAAACAGGCGTGTAGACACCCTAGGCCTAGCTTCTTACAACCAATCGTTTGTGTGAGTTTTTAGTTTTTGAGACAAATGGAAGGGACCTACAATTTTGTATGCCGAGTCCGAAATGATAGTTCACAAAAATAAGAGCTACTGATATCAACAAATGACAGAAAAATCTAGCAAATATATATAGGCCCGACTAAATGGAGATGGTTAAAACATTTTAGTCTGAAAAGAAATTATTTTCATCTTCTAAATTGTTCATATTCATCTGCTAGTTTTTGTCAGCTTTTTTTTAAATATTCGTCTGAAAAACTTGAAATTTCGTCTGAAAATCTGAATAAATCGTCAGATTTTTTTTGTCTCCCTTTTACTCCATTGTTTTTTTAATATTTTCATACGGGTTCTTAATTTTTCAGAGGTTTTAAAAATAGTTTCAGATGTTTCCAATATCTGATTTTCTGATGATTTCTATTTATTTTCAGACGATTTCTATTAAATTTGCCGACGCACGTTTCCAATTTTTTTTCTGAAAAATACTATTTATTTGTAGACCAAAAAATTGGAGTCATTGGAAATACGTATACGTATAGCAATTTGCAAGAATATACACATAGAGCATCATCAGTTTATGTTTTTAATTCAGAAATATCAAAAATCCGCGCGCCATTTTAGGTACGATCGTCCTCTACGGCGGCGTTGTCCCTCCAAAGTAGAGTTGAAGATTCTCAGGGCCAGGGCAGTGATGCCCATATAATACGCTCTATGTATCCCAGTCATTTTAGCTGATTAAGGATAAGGGGTGATAAGGGTCTGAAAGGGCTTTGCTACTCAATTGCCTTCTAAGACCGTAGAAACTGCGATTAGCAAGAGTAATCCTTCGCTTGATTTCAGCGCTGATGTCATTTCTGGAATTCATCACATCCAGAGCTTAGGTTTGTCTTTCACTACCTCAAAATTATAACCGCCCATTGCTACGTCCTGTAAATTCGCCCATGTTGAATGTCCTTTCTTGTGTACAGCATATATTTTGTTTTGCTTTTATTCATCGCTAGTCACATTTTTTGCTGTTTCTGCCTCAGTACTCACAAATGCACCACTGATAGCTTGCCGAGCTCTTCCGATTTTGTCAATTGGGCTGTCGAAAATCTAGCACTTCAAATGTTGACCGCATCCCCTAATTGGGAGTTACTGAATAAGCCCATAGTGGCGTGCATTGAAAATTAACCTATAATTGATTTGGAAAATGCCAATGTCATAGGTGTATGCGAGTAGTTGCACATACATACTTTTGAAAGATTGTAACTCCGGGGTTGGCTTGTGAATTTCGTATAATTCTTTCCAGTATGATGTTAAAGAAAATAGTACAACGTTAGAGGACAGTAGACAAATATACCGGCATGGTCGCAATCCGGCCCAAAATACTCAAGACGTTAAGTGAAGAAGGAGTTAAATGGATTCCTCGTGTCATTTAAGTAACCTGTTAATGCGGCTAAAAACCCTGCGATTGACAAACTGTGTGAGGCCCCTTTGCCCCTTTTCAAGAAGGTGTGTAAAAGGAACAGCTTATTTTTTAAATCTCCCTGGCAACGTATTTGCCAAGGTGTTGGAAACTCGTTGCAGAGATGTGGTCAGGTCACTGTTTGGAAACGAGTAGCCTAATTTTTAACTGTACAGATGCAAAACGGACCGCAGAATTGTAATTGAGATGAGAAAGCGTGAGAATATGCCACGAGCTGGAGGAATTTCATTTTCATTCATGGGGTAACTATCACAAAGATCGTTTAAGAAACACCATAATAAGTGAGGTAGCCAATGTCGAGCACCTACTTCTACGGTCCTGATGTTTAGTCATGTTACTGTCATAATTTTTGATGTCGACCATTCAAAAGGCATTCCTGCATGACAAAAAATGCCTTAAAAAAAATGTCATAAGGGCTTTAATTAACCAGCAGTAGCCGGATTTTTTCAAGTCCAACAAAATGCGGATATTTGACCTGATTTGCTCCACTTTGTGCTCGATTACCTACACTATGTATTTTTGAAATTAGCTTGCTAACGGTTTCAGTGTTTATACAAGTGCAAGTTTCACGTTTTATAGAAAGAAAGCCAGACAGAGGCAGCTAACTTAGCTAATTTCACTCCCAACTTATGATTACAAGCTGTAATTATTTACAATATCATCAATGCCTTTTTTAGGTTATAATTTGCTGCTATAAACATGATATAATGAAGTTATTTATATCCCCAATGAGTGCTTTCAACTTTGTACCGCAGAAATAAGTTGTTGTCTCACATGAAATTCATAAATTGATTTACAATAATGACAGTCAACTTGAAAGCAAATTTATCAACTCTCAGCCAATAATTTTATCATGACACATAATTTTTAGTACTACCGGAACTAAGGATCATAAATAAATTAAAATTCTGAATATCTTAAGGAAACAACATTGTCTAAATATATTCTACAATCAAAGCCGTGCAAGTCGTATAAAAAAAAAGTAATGTACGCACAATTAGTATTCCGATTCGATTTAAATATAAATCTTCAAAAAAACTGCAATAATTTCTTCTTCTTTTTTTAAGTCTAAAACCATAAAAAAGATGAAAAACATTCCTATAAATTTAAAGTTAATTAAATTTATTTTCAGCGTATATTAACCATATTTCAGATGAATGGTTTAACATTTGATCGAGCGGAACTTTGTCACTCGGTGAATTGTGACACAGTGACGCCCATAAATAATGGCAACTGAAGCGATTAATTAAAATAAATTAAACACCGCATAAAATATACCTACCTATACTTGTTTGAAAATTAATCCCTAGACCTGGACTACAAGAAATTAAATGTATCCTCCCTTAAATTCAATACAATTTAAAATGAATTCCCTTCTTAAGTGAATGTGCTGATTTTAGTAATTACTTTATTAAGTTTATTGACACGCGAACATATCAATAGTGGCTGATAAATTTCCGGTAAGAAAAAAAAAAAAACAATTACAAATTCTAATTCAAGTCCGATAAAACCGGAAATCTCTTAGTTTATGTGGAGTATAGAAAATTTTCATTGAATCGATGTGGGACATGAACAAATTTAAATGCATATCAGGTTTTCATATTCAATCGGTAGTTCTGACAAAGAATTTGTTTATTGGCTATTTAATTTGAATTAATTTCTGAAATCAAGAGCGACATCGAATATTTATGCACTTGTTTATATATCTAAGCAGTTTGACAGCGAAACAAATTATTTTTATTCTAAGCTGTTAAAGAGACGGATTTAAAAATGTAAAAAAATTATGGACTTATGTATATGCATGTCGTTTTGTACTATTGATTTTGTTTTCTGCAAAATGAAATGGATATGGAAATAGAAGGTATCATGAATGGACAGAGCTAACTTGCAGTCTCTGAACTTTCCTAATATCAAGTATATTCTAAGTTTAGCAACAATTCGGATTCAATCTTCGAAATTAGTTCGAAATTTCAGAGAAATTGACGAAATAATGAATTTTAAAGCATAAGAATAATTCTGTCAAAATTTTTATTTGACTAAAAATATTTAAATGGCTTTAGAAAATCATTAGTGTTAAGGGCCTTACTTAAAACAATTTTTAATCTAAAGCTTAAATAGACAATTTTATATGAAAAAAATCGCTACTGTGAGATTGTAAAACTTAACATGGACACTAAAAATGTTTTTATTCATCTTTCAAGGTTCGAAATAGGCGATAAATAACAATCTGTGAGGCAGATGAAATAACAAAAATTTTAAAAATTATTTGACGTAAGTTTAATGCCCAAAACACACGTGCAGAATTCACTGTGAAGCAAGATTAGAATACACAAATGTTCTTATGTGGTGATAGAAATGTAAACTCTGCACCGCAACATTTCTCTATTTCTAAATCCACTGCATAGCAACGCAGTGAATTAAATTAAATAGACTTGGCAGCATCGAATTTTTAAATTCAGCTACTGATGCATACGAGGAAAAGAGAGACAGGAATTATTCGTCGTCTGTGTTGCACCCTCGTATTTTGCCCCGCATTGGCAGAAACCGATGCAAGTTAAATTCTGCACATCTGTTTCATCTGCAGTACTGCTTGCAGTGAAGCATTCAGAATTTCTGCACATCTATTTTGGGCATAATTCTTGCAAAAATAGAAAAGACGTAAAAACTCAAGATAATTTGGCAGCACTTCTAATGGATTATGTTCATCCTATCTCTCTCAAAACCGTCATACCATACTCCATAGTGATTTGAAATCTCTTGAATTCAATTGATACTTTTGATGAACTTAAGCTTAAACTCAAAATGAAAAAATACACAACAATATTCGTGTAGTGTTGAAATTCATTGAAATTCTCTCCAATGTTGAGAGAAAAACTTGGAGTTTGATATCTGAATAGGAAACAAATGAAAATAGGCTTCGGTTAAACCTAAACTGCGGTATTCCAGAGGTTGCCAGATAATATGTATAATTGCTACTTGACAGACAACACAACTTGTAATTGTGTAATTGTAATTGTAAACAGCTATTCCTTGACACCAATTTTGTACAAATTATGAAGCATGCGTTTTCCTTTCGGCTCTCTAGGTTGGGTGTGGAAGAGTGTTTCTTTAAAAAATATTTTGTAACATCTCGTAAAATTTCGATATGTGAAAAAAAAAATGTTTGTAGCAGTCGAAGTGAGAATAGGGGAGTATGTATACTTTTGATGCTTCTTTTAACTTTTAAGGTTTTCTAAATTAGTCAGTCAAATAATTTAACCCAGAGACTGGCAACGTTTTGCTGTTAGACTGCATATTCCGATGTCATATTTCACACCTTATGTAATGGGCTCTCAAACAAAACAAAAACTTCGCTGATATATCCGTACCAGTTCCTAATAGCCGTTTTCTGTCGCTTTTTCGTTTCATCATTACTGTCCAACTAGCCATAAGTATATGAAAGTTCACTCCCCCATCTCATTCTTCCGAGCTACTTCACCACGCGAGCTACTAACTCCCATTTCCTGTCGCTTTTTCGTTTCATTGAAGTTTGTAATTACTGTCGTTTGAGATACTTTCAACAACTTGTTTACAGTCATGATTTTCATGATTATTTTTTTTTTTAGTTTTATTCGTATTGCTGTATTTCAGGTTTAGGCAGAAAAAAAATTCCGGCAAATCGATTTATTCGCAATTTTCGCATTTTACGATAGGTGGCGTTGGAGATGTCAACATCTGACAGTTGATTTTGCCGTCTGGTGGCCATCTGTTGCGGGTAAAAAGGAGTTTCACAGTTTTTGTGAATTAAATAAAACTAATGACGATTCCGAAACGTCACCGACTCATCTATCCTCAGGACGAATTCGATTCAACGTTTTGTAAATGGCTTTGGGGCAACAAGTCTGTTGAGTTGCAACGACAGTCGTTTTAAAAAAGGCACGTGACATAAAACTATTCATGAGTAGGCAGTTTTGGATACCTACACCTTTTTAACAATTAACTTATCTAGTCACTAAAGTATCTATATAATTATAGATTACAATCCCAGTTTTAATAAAGTACAAGTTGAGTACTTATATGACGTGACGCAATTCGTTAAAACCCAGCTAAATAAAGAAATAGACAGAAAAATAATAGGTATGTACATGATTCCTGTTGGCATTGTCGCTGACGTATCTGTCATCGTGTGTAGTCGACACAACGACAATCACTTCAAAACACACAGCTTTTGTGTGTCGATGTTACATTTTAATTAATCACTCAGTTAAAATACTTGCCCATATTATTCGATTGGAGCAACCGATTCACCTTGTGTATCACCACACCAAACTACAACCCAAACACCACCACCCAGCTTCCCCCTAAGGTACATATAATTTAATATGCGTGTATAGGTGCGTCTAACAGCACATTTTATGCCCCGCCGAACGATTCCACTCGAAAACAGCGCGCATACATCACACAAACACACGCAAAATTCTCAAGACCATCTTGGTGTTGTATTCATTCAGGAAATACAGTTTCAAGGATAGAAAAATATCGTACTCGTACGACTGACGAGACGATGACTACGAGCGACGACGACGACGATGATAATATAAACGCAACCGTTCATTTCTATTTCGCTTGTTGTTTTTATAGCTGGCTCAGTTTGGGGGACAGCGGTTTTTAGTGTTTGATTTGAATTTCACACATACTCAGCCGCCCGGCCCGTCCTCACCGCGACACCTCCTCCTACAATTCCGTGCACAAAAATAAGGTGCAACAACTATGGTGGGCGCGCGCAAAAAAATAATAAGAGCTTTGTTTGAACAGTGTGTAGATTATATAGTTTGCAACAAATAGTGTAATTAATTATTAGATAGGAGGATTTTTTATTTCTTCATTTATTTACAGTGCAGGGCTACGCTGCACTAGACTGCGTCCGTGTGCATACTGTGTAGTTGCATTTAGCTTGTTTATTCGAGTAAAGTGCGCGCGATTTCAAAGCTCAATGCGCACACCCTTGGACAAAGAATCAAGGGTATCCTCTATCATATTTGTTCACACAGAATGCGAATTCGGATTGTCTACGTGTACGCTACGCACACTTTCAAGAGTGCATTCTACTTGCAATAATAATATAAACCCGAAATTTATAGCAATTTTATGGCAAATACTCTTGTAACCGTCACTTTGTTTGAGGGGGTGATTTCGCGGAAGCAATATTCACTTTAAAAAAAAAAATATTTTTTTTATGACATCCATGTCCATGTCCAAGCCACTCGCTTGCAACAGTAAAATATTTGAAAATAACACGCAGCGCATAAATGTTAAAATGTACACACAACCAGAGGTAGGTACGAACGATGTTTCTATCCGCATCGTCAAGGCTTTTTGTGTGCAAGCTTTGTTGTTGCTAAAACGATAAGTAGTTGTAGTGTGTTTTGCCGAGATCGTTTTGAGATACATATTTATGAGTTGAGTATATTTGATAATTACTCGGAAATTTCATTGCAAATGACGCATAATTTTATGAATAGAGAAAAAACGTTGGAATACAAAATTCTTTTGTCAAGTGCACAATACGAAGAATGTTGGAAGGTAGGTATTTATACCTCGGAGCGATAGAGGGGGAAATATTTGGCATTTGAATGACAGGTGCAATTACGATTCGAAGGACATTCATCAATGAATGCACAATCATAATTATTTTTTGTTTTATTTATGCCTACAATACTCTGATCTCACGTCCTGGCTAATATGTAAGACATGTATGACAGCCTAGGAATCGTTTACACAACCTTAAGGGAGAACTAGATTTGCATGCGGGAGTGATCCCACTTCGGCTACGCTATGCAATTGTATGCCGTTTGATTGACTTAAGAGATTTAGTTTATTATGGTTGACCTTTAGACATTTCAAACCAGTTTTGCTTTTTACTATTTTTAATTGGTCGATAGGAACGAAAAGCGTGGGGTCAGCTGTCCTTTAATGCTGCAGTTGGCAACACTACACCTACACAAGGCTAAAAATTTCCCAAAATTGAGCAACAGAAGCAACAATTCAACAATTGTGTTGCTTATACTTCATTTGCTCTTTTCAGACTTTTTTACGCAGCAGCACAACACACTGTGCGTGACACCATGGAGAAAAATATTTGACGCACCATAATTTTGTATCTAATAAAATTAAACAGTCAAAAATTTGAAAAATATAAGTATAATTTTAGTTGCGAGCTAAAATTATATAAGCGCGCTCAAAAGTATCATATTATTAATATTATTATTCCTCCCCCTTCTTCTAGTACTCCTATCCACAAGTCACCCTCTCATCTCTCTCTCTCTCTCTCTCTCTCTCTCTCTCTCTTTCTGTCTTATCCTATACCTATCAGTGTTGCCACTAAAAATCTGACCGAATGACCGGATTTTTATTTTCTAAATCCGGTTAAAAAATCCGGTCAAAAGTTAAAATGAGAATTTTTGACCTGAAAAAAGAGAAAATACCTATACAATTTACGAATTTTGACCTGCCTGTTTTTTTAATAGAGTGAGGACGTCAAAAACGGCTTAAATATAGAATTTGTTTGTGTTTTCAATTTCACTATTCTTTTACCTGCCAAATTTTATTTAATTGCAATGCTAATGACGCCTGGTTTTTGTGTGTAGCCAAATCGTTAATGGAAATGAAAGTCTTGGGAAGACGTGTATGGCCAGGCCATGTAGTAAGGCCGTGTGTCAATTGGGCTAAATAATTATTCTCGGATACTTTTCAAGTAGTTCCCCAAACTCCAATCTGACATTTATCGAATTTCATACTTTAATTAATTGAAATTCATTGTTTAATTTCCTCTTCAACATTATAGCCACAGGAAACGTCAAAAAATTAGCCTAAAGATAATTTATTATCCTGCTCCCGGAGCAGAATTCCATGCGTGATGTTGTAGTCCCATTATTCGGGAGCAAGTTCGTAATGTATGAGGTATGACAAAGTTTTATTCAAATTATAGAAATCTATCTATATTTATAGTCAGTAGGGCAATTTTATTTTTCCCCGCAAAAAAGGGTTTTCCGGTTAAACATTTCGCTCCGGTCCAAAAACGGTTAGGCCGGATTTCAAAATTTTCTCCGGTCAGAGTAAACAGATTTGGGTCAGATATGACCGGAATCCGGTCAGAATGGCATCACTGATACCTATACCCCTTTTCCCTGGGCTTGACGAAGGTGTTATACGAACCGTGCTGATAGTCAGCGTAGTTGATGGCCCAGTTTAAACAAATAGCTCCGCCGCAAACGGAGTATCAGGACACCTGGCGACATCCGGATCAGCTAGCCTTATCTGCATATTGCGGATTTCTGTTTGGATTGAATCTTCCTATCTCCGCCACTCATGGGAACTATTTATGAATTCTAAAAAAATAACAATTAAAAAGACTGAGGCCGGTACTCCTTTAAAACCAAGCGGTACAACAAAGCTTAAGCTGTCTACCCGTAAGGCTCCTGTAGTGCTGGAAGTTAGGAGGACTGTGGCTAAACATGGTACAACTACTTCTAAAAGCCGTGCGGAGCAAAACCCACAGTCCAAAATGGACGATTTTGGTGGCGCAAGCCACAAACAAGATGCCCCTTCGAAACGGGCTTATAAAGACCGCCGCAAAGCCAACCGCGTTCTGCAGCACTTCGTGAACATTCCGAAGAACATTAGATCCAAGTGGATGAAAACTCGCTTGGATTGGGCCTAAAAGATAACCTCTGAACCAACGAGGATTAGCTGTGACTTAACGTCAAAGCGCCAGAGATCGACAAGACAGAGACAACACCAACACCTTCTCCAGGCCCTTCGGACGTGACGTCCAAGGCAAAGAAAGAGAATCCAGGTCCAGCTCCAAACTGTCGCGATGGTGGTCGGCACCAAGATCACGTTAAACTTATAGCGTGAAGTGACCAAAGATCTTGCGGTCTCTACAAAAAAGCTGAACATAGGTAAACTTGGGGAGGTATGGTCAGGTGTAAATCTCGATGTTGTTGCGAAGGAGGATATCCCAAGAAGACCAAAAACTCTCGCTTGGATCCCAGCCGAACCCTACAAAGAGGATGATATACAAATTAGCGATTCACCGATTCTAACGCCAAATTCGAAAGTCGCTAAACTGGAAGAGTAAAGAGGTCTATGCGCGGTGATTGTGATCAATCAGACATCTCTTGCTTCATTGGCGAAGACTGAAGGCTTGAAAAGTTATGCGTTCCACTCCATTACCTTAAAGGTATATAAAAAGGACGTATTAGAGGCAGGTAAATATCCTCATCCTCATCCTCTTGATTCGGCTCCCAACACCATTAATCTGGGCGTATTCCTATCACCCTCCTTTCCTTCCTTAGAAAGTGACGATTCTCAACCGGCATCTCTAGTCGATGAAGACAATAGGTCAGACATGGAGATGGACGATTGCTTAAATCGTGTTCTCTTGGCTTCATCTTCAGACTCGGAAGACATAAACAAAACCGCGGTGGTAACTTCTCTGCCTGATTGAGCCCATCAAAAGAAGTAGGTAGGACGGCGATTCGCTAGATCGAAACAACTGGTGTCGTTAAAAGTCAAGATGAGCTAGACTTTCCAGAACTAGTCAGGGTGCTGAAAAAAAGAGATGGTGGCGGATGAACACTTTATGGGACAACGGCAGCTTCACCGAAATGGCACCAGAATATCCCACTATATTAGCCCAAAGCCTTCATCAAAGTGTTGGCCTCTGCAGGCTGGGAGAAAAAAAAAACACACACACACGATGATGGATGATTTGCCATTTTTCGAGAAAGGGTATGCTAAGTCGAAGTAGTCAAGTTGTTGTATGTGCACGAAAATAGAAAAGGAGTATCTACAGTGGCAAAGCAAAACCTAAACTGAAATACCTCCATCAGAAATGGACTTATACCAATAGACTTGCTGGAAGGTGAATTCTCATCATTGCTACGAAATTGATCGCAAGATCGACGACAAACCGACGATTTTCATGTCTTGGATGTCCGATTGTTCCTCACTAAACCCACGGACCACAACTTGGTAGTAGCCAACGAAATCCTTGATTCGGTAAGATGTGCTGGAACATGTACTCAATAACGAGGCCTATCAGACAATGCTGCCTATCAAACCCAAGGCTGCAACAGAAGCTGGCTTCGAGCCCTACGAAAATATATATATAGGAACGCTAACTTCTTAAAAGGTAAAAGCAGGATCGTGAATCTTTTGATGGGTGCGCTACTTCAGAGGCAAAATTCGAAAGTTTTTTAAAACGATATTCCAAGGTATATATAGCCAAAAAAGAAGCCTGTAGATATTAGCAGAAAAACTCGGTAGTAAGTCCACAGTCAGTGCAGGGGATATACAAAAAACACTTCTGCAGATTATTAAAGGACAGTACAATAAGGACCGTTTCTGATACGAGACATATAGAGATTTAAGTTCCACATAAACTCTAATGTGGCAGTTTATGCCTTCGAAAAAGCAGAACTGACACCTTTATGAGTCGTATCAGCAAACGGCCCTAAGCCATTTAACCTATATGTTCGTCCGCAAGACTAACACTAAGTAAGAATATTATTAAACATTTAAGTGGCCTCAACTCCAAATGCGTTTTGGCCCACACCTAGACGCACAGTAAGAATAGCGATATACAAATTTAAGACCAACAAAGCTACTGGAGCGGATGGCTTTTCAAAGCAGAGCGAGATGACTTCGAAGTGAAGGCTTTCGTCTATCTGCGCTCCACTATTACGAGCATAATTACGTCGGCGCAGAGATCGAGAGTTAGAAGGTATTAAAAAACTTAAACTTCTCTCATAGAAATAAGAAGTTTTTATGTAAAACTCTAATAATCCCGGTTCCATTGTATGTTCTACATGGACTTTCCCGAAATCATATAAAAAACTTTTAAGGCGTTTTGAGAAAATAAGTCCATGGGTGATATTCGCTCCAGGTTGTGTCGGTGGAGTATGCAGGTAAACACTAAACAAATAACTTTACTGAGCTAATTTAGACCGATATTGATTTGGTAAAATGGCTAAAATGACTACAATGCACCAGCCCAATGAGTCTTTGAGTCCAGCCTCGAGGGACAGCGCATCAGAGGAAAATGTAACATTTTAGGTGTCGTATACTATTGGAAGGCGAGCTCAACCAACACGTCTTGTACATAACTAGAGGCTGCAACACAGAAATCGGGTTGGCTGAAGGATCTTCCGATCCACCGGAATGTAAGCGGCATCAAAGTAAGGAAAGGTTTACAAATTCTAGAAACATTAGAAATTGCATTTAGGTCCTTTTAGTAAATTTTAAACTATTTACAGCAGCTACAAAAATTGTGGCTCTATACGAGTGTGTTAGCCGCATTGTATAAAAATTCGAGCCATTTGCTTGCAGTTCAAATAACCAGAAATGGCAGTTACATCCCGATTTTGTTTAAACCTTAAAAGCTTCATTTATTTTGAAGTTTAAATTCTCTTTTTTTTTTTTTGCTTTTATTCCTCGTACTCTTCTTCTGGGTTATTCTTCTTTTTTTTATAAGAGCATCAGCAAATTTTGTAAAGTCGACCAGTGATATTGTTAAATATGGAAGTTGGCGCCAAATGGGACGATAGATCAACCTTTCGTTTGTGTGAGTTTTATTTTTCGGACGAATGGAGGGGACCTACTATTTTTATGTCCGTATTTAAACTGCCAAAGTGGAAGGCTTTCTTATCACAGTTATATGTAGGCATTTTGCCGCGACAAAATGTTATTGGGTTATTTCCTTTTCTCTCCGGGGCTGGAACCAAAGATCCCTCGTACAGATTAACCAACTTATATTAAGGTAGAAACTCGCATTTATATCCAAGTTCCAATAGAACCATACTATAACCATTATCTATCATCTCTGCTGTCAACAGACACCAACGTGTCTAAAGCGACAAACTATTATAATCTAATTATTACTCAACAAGAAAAAGAAATATATTCTCTAGCAGCGATTTCAATTGATCCGGTTTCACATTAAAATCAAGTTCAACAAATTAAATCCAATTACAAAATCACAACACACCACTTAGTATGGTTATGGGCTAAATAGCAATATATGGCCAATAAGTGTTTAAACAAAAAAAGAAACATATTCTTGTCACCATCTGATCTGCATCAAGTTTGCACGCGTTAGAGTTATTGTCACGGTTAATATATGCGACAGTGCGACAACTTGAAGAAAGATTTATAGGTTAATTAAAGTGCGATTGTGGTCACATTTAATACCACCCCAGCTGCAAGCCAGACCCAACCAGCCACGGTGGTAAAGCACACACGCAGTAGAACAATTTTATATTGTTCCCTTGGAATCGGAATGCTGTGGAATTAATTAAACCACTTTGTCGGTTTTTTTTTGTTTTAAGCAGATGCAAGAAGTACCCTATACCTGTCCATATACTACTAATCACTAACAAAGGATTACATCCAGCAAAAATAGATTATTTATTTAGATAGGCAAACGGATTGCATGTGCACCATAGCATTCCTATGTTCTACAAGACATGGAACATGAAACGATTTAGAACCAGTACCCTGTACCCGTAGGTACTCGTATATATGGGACACAAAATGAAGAATGCATTCACGATGTTGATCCAATTAAGTTGATTTATTCCCTGTGATTGATTGAATACAGTCAGGGATAGAAAAAGAGGTCAATTTTACAAAAGTCGACAATTGTCTTCACTAGTCTTTTGAATTTATCAATTTTTATCATCAGATTGGATGGTACTTATAACAAACATTTTTTTGTTTATTAACGAACTCACAATGGCGAAATTTTCCATCTATTGCGATGAAAAAAATTTCTAAAGCGAAGGCAAATTTGTTATTTAAATTTTACTGACCACTATTCTTTGACGCTGACTGTATGACATTCCAATATAGAAAGAAATTTCCGCAACAATTTACTGCATTGACGAAAGTCCATAAAATTCAATATACCACCAGCGTGTAGGTTGTGTGCATTTATTAAACACCTCTAATGTGACATGTTATTTGCATATAAATTGCCCGAAGCGGAGGTCAAAGCCAATATCTCTTAACACCCAGAACGTTGCACTTTTAGCTGTTTTATACTCGTGCCAATCGACGGACAATATCTCGTTGTCGGAGGTGGTAGACTACTCACTTTCCTCACACAGATAACTGAGTGGCAATTAAAACAAAATGGAAAGCCTGTAAATTACAACATTTTTTTAATTTGCCATAATAATTCTTGCAATATTGCAAAATATAATCAAATTTTTCGATCGCATATACATATTAATGCTGAGATAGGGATAGAGATAGAGATGTATCTATATATACACTTGCCAGTAATTGTTTCTCAGAAGATAATGTTTTTGCCGCCTCAGGCGGATATTGTTAACCAGACTTGTCTGTGAGACAGTCTCGTGCATACACCATATAATTACATATTGTCGTTTGCATTTCTGCAGCAATATATACAATTTTGTCATATTGATCTGGAAAACGTTTCAATTAATAAGAGATTTAAATTATGGAATTGACATTTAATGAGTTTGTTAGCGAAACGCGATAAAGGGGCGTCAAATACGTTTACAGGAATCTACTTGGTTACGTTGGAATTAATTTCCATCAGTATGCGGCAACTGAGAGACAAAGACAATTCATTCAGTTTTTGACACTGGAAGCAGTAAATTTGATGACATTTTCAAAGATTTGTGTTGTCACTAAATGTAAGTCAAGATAATATCATTCAATAAAGTGGGAAATGGGGTAAATGACACCCACACAAGACCATGCTAATTTTGACATATCAATTAGACCGAATGACAAGTAGTGTAAAGAAGATGTTCGCCTAAAAAGACGTCTATGAATTTGTTATAATAATATAAAAAATATGTGAAAAAAGAAAGAAATGTTGACAGTTCTGCGGACTCTGCAAGTTGCAATGAAGTCCAGAAGAGAATGTGTCAATGGTGTCAATGCCCGTTTTCCATTGACCACTATATGACTAGCGATATACGTCAACTTAATCTGTTACTGTATATAGAAAAATTGACATTTAACCATTTGCGATACAGCTTTTTACTTGCATTTGTGGTAGATGTTCTTTTTTTTTTATATAATCTAGTTGTCAATGGAGTGTGCGCAGTGGCTCAGGTTCGATCCCCGGAAAAACAGAAATTATATATCTTAAGGTTTTTTTTCCACTGCGCTACCTCTCGCGAATGTCTGACAAACGTCCGAGAGTATAACTGACCTGTAAAAGCTTCTCAATTAAGCGATTCGGAATCGGCATAAAATTGTATAGGTTATGAAATGGATCTAGGGTTCCTAAGACCTGTTGCGCCAACTATTTTTTTTTCTTTTAGCTGATTGGTTGATAAACGTTACAGTTTTTAACATTTCCTCGTAATGAGAATGACCCATTTGTAATTTATCGTAATTTGGTGAAGGCATTGCTTCCATAAATTACTCTTTTAGTCTCAGGGGTAACGACATGGGGAACGATGGGTTGACTTTCGGTGGCTGCTACGATGATACCCAGAAGGTAATTTTTTTCCTAGGATCGTAAGGTCGTAATTCGCGTCATTTTTAATACATTTTTTGTTTACGTCCCGATAGAGGAGAAAGATGACACAACTAAGGAAATATTCTACGACCCGCCCATAAAAGACCGCAGTATGATGTGAAGGCAATACCCGAACGAAAAGGAGGACTTTTGGTTCTACAGTTGGAAAACAGTCCGGCAACAGTTCCGGAAACGAACGTAGGCTAGTCAGGTTTATGGCGGGACCGAACACCATCATCGTAGCCATCAAGATTTCCTTGGAAGGGGACTTGGCGGTTTCCGAATCAATAAACAGTCAAACAAATTGACTAGTTAGAAAATTGTACATCTTAAGAAGATTTTACGTCCTAAGGCTGATATCACAAGAGACCGTCTGAACTCCTGGCGATCACGTCTTCGCCTTCACCTCTTAGGAAGAACATCGGCAGCAATAATTGCAGAGAAAGAGTGGTGTGGTGTGATACCATAGGCCTAGGCAATCGCCCAACAAAATCCCTATCAATCAATGCTATAGAGCAAATCCTAAGCTGCTTATAGAGCTGTATGAGAGTCCTATGAGCAAAAAGGAAGGGAGCAATGCCGACATCTCAATGAAGGAATAAGAAAAGGCACGTGAAGCAAAAGCTATAGAGTGATACAAGACAGATGCAATGTTCGAAGGTTCTGTACCTGTCTTCTTGAAAACTTTTCAAAGCAAATCATTTGCCAGTTCAATTGTCATTCCCATCTATTCCCACCTAAACTTTACATCCCAACGATTATCGCTCGGTAAAAAAAAAATTATCAATTCAAGGATACAAGTCCCGATTCGATGGCTGTAAGAATGATATGAATTTATAGTATAAGAGCTCACAACAAATTTTGAGTGTGAAGATATAACCAAAATGTAGCTATATGAATGTAAAGCACTGCACGAATGTCAAATGTGTAAGTCTGGCTGGATTTTGTCACAGCTGAGGTAAGTAATAGTAACCTAAAAATGTAAATTTGTTTGATATCTGAATTTTTGGTATAACCGCTTAAATTAATTCTTAAGCGATAGAACAGGTCCACCAGATTACAAAAATATAGGTTCCAGACGTTTGCGCAACGTTTTACTTGGACGATAGATAAGTCGAAACTTTCGTCCATCTGACCAACAGGTCTCGAAAAACAACCTAGTAACTCTAGATCGATAAACACCACAAAAAAGCCAGGAATTCCATAAGATCGATACCTAGCACGCCCATTAGCGTAGGGACGAAGTATACATCAAAGCCATGTCAGAATTCAAATGTCTGCATACCTGTCAAACTCTTTCACTCCGTCAAAGTCAGAAAGATCACCACCGAGCACTTTGATATCGAGAATAGTGTAAGACAAGGCGAATGTTTATACCCCTGTCTTGTCAATTGCTGCTGCTCGTTCTTCGTTCGAAGAAAGAATGTAAGAAGTACCTAGCGCCTTCTCCAATAGAACTAAGAAGATATTATACAATACTAAAGACATACTGTTCCTGCTGTATTGCTGCGGTAGCATAGGCTCTCTGAAAACCATAAGGCCTCTTGAAGCTTTATGAAATAAAAATATTTCGTCCAGTTTGTGGAGGAGAAGAATCAAAATCCAACTTTATGGGATATATGAAATTAGTAGCCCTTTCCATCAAAAGACTAAACTCAGAAGTGTTATTTCTGATGTCTTTTCTATGTTTTATTGAAGAAAAAAAATATCGGCCCTATCGAGGTATCCGTTCGGAACGGCATTTTTTCCGATTTGTACGAATTCAGAGAAATTCCTTTCTAGGTATCCGTTCCAATTCAGTTTCAGAAAATTCTCCGATTCTTCGCCGCATTGCGTACATATGTACCGCGCTATGCCATTAACTTTTCGATAGCTAAAAAAAATAGGCGGCGCAACAGGCGGTAGACACTCATGGCCTAGCTTCTCGCAACCATTCGTTTTGTGTGAGTTTCTATTTTTGGAACGAATGGAAGGGACCTACAATTTTATGCCGAGTCCGAACGGCTGAATTGAGAAGCTTTTTCAGGACAGTCATACTCTCGGATGTTTGTCAGACGTTCGCGAGAGTTGGCGCAGTAGAAAAAACCTTAAGATGTAATTTGTGTTTTTCCGGGGATCGAACATGAACTTTTCGACAGCTACAAGGCAAATTTCTTCCGAAGTCCCCCGACATCAATTGCTACGGAATATATTGCAATTATGGAAATGTCAAATGAACGCGTTTGTATACTTCATATATATTTTGTTCCGAAACGGATATTTCGAACGCAATTTGAGTTCTGAACAGATTTGACTTTCGTTTCGGATTTTCTTCCGAACGGATACCTCGATAGGGCTGTATTTTTAAGTTTGTAGGCAAATAACTCTCTCATTCTTTTTGAAGTTGAGGGCTTTAGTCTACTATGACATTTTTGATAAAATTTGTCATTTAAACAAGCTTGACAGCGCTGATCCTTTAGTCATTTGACCAAAAATTTGGGCATTTATCTCAGGTCATGTATTATAAACTAATTATTGACAGGCAGTCTTAGATCATTTTGGATGTTATTGATTTTTTTTCCACAACAAATCAGAAAATTGGGCGATAACAGGGGCCAAATCGATTTATCCGTGAACGAACGAAATTATTTCGCATGTACATATTTTAAATCGACCTAATTCCGTGAAACCATATGATCGCAATCACATCGAATCCATCCATGTTCTCATCAAAATTGACAGAAAGACAGAAAAGTTGCAAAATAACGAGTAGCGAGTAGTTCCTGGCTCAAAGTGTATATACAGTAAGCTTCAAAAATGAGTGAACACTAATAATGTGTTCGTTTGTCTTTTAAGTTCGGAAACAATTTTTTTTAAATAGCTATAAAGTATTTTATCCTGTCAAAATGAAATACGTTTTGTTATTTCGTTATCAAACTTTTTACAGATTGTTGGTCTTTTATACTTGTTTCCAGACCCTAAATAAAACTAAAAAAAAAATTGGTGTTCACTCACTTTTGTCGCTCACTGTATGTACTTTTGAATACAAAGTGTGAAAGTGTTTCGCTAAATTTGTTGAATTTGACAGATTTCTAGCGCTTGACTGGAAAAAGTACGCGAATGGGCCGATTATAGAGTGGCTAAGATTATGACCATTAATGATGAAAGGGATTCTGTAAAGACGTTTCAATAACTGAACTGGCAATACCTACCCATATTTTTCAGACAACAATAAAAATAAAGTTCAAAGGTTGTATTTTTCAATGGTCATTGCGTTACCTGCACGTTACAGATGTTGTTTCAACGAGCTATGTTCTGTGTTATTGTCATATCTTCGACTTAGGGTTTACAAAATCGATGAGGAGATCAAAAATCTACAATTTCGGTATATTGTAAGCTTAAAAGAAAGTTTGGCGAATGACATAAAAATTATACGTGTACCAAGTGGAGTGGAGTGGAGTGGAGAAAAATTATATGAGTACCGAAACGTTCTAGATAGTGTAACACAATGCAACAAGTAGGTAATTCTAGATTTAGTCTAAAACAGAATTACAAACAAGTTCAATGCTGATTTTATGACAACTTGTCATAACAGGCACTTGTAACAACCCTTGTCGCGTTGTATTATAGGCCCCAGGTCTTTAGATTTATTCATATTTGTATGTCTTCTTGAAATCATTTCGATTGCCACTCACATCTATCCTAGCTAAACTTTACATCTCAAGGATTTGTAGCTACGTCATAACTCTTATGCCCTTCTATAAAACATAATGTTCATCTTCATAATAAGCTCGATAAAAATCTCTTCAAAACTCCCATGGACTATGGCATATTCCATAAAACAAAACTTATTGCCCGTGAAACGATAAATTAATCTCAAGCTCAAACCATCTAATAGAATGTTTTCATAAGAAACTCTGAAAGGTCATCCTTGTAGTTCTTTATCATAAATTTACCCTCCCTGCCGCATATATACGATATGGCTACCTACCACTTCTAAATGTCCTCAACCACTAAACCGTAAACGTTTCAACCTTAAAGCTTTCTTTACGCTTGAAATTTATACCCCATCCAAGTTCACCTCAATGCCAGGAGCGAGCTCTATTCATGACACCCGCACTTCGAGTGTACATATAATAAACGGGCATCGGTTTTCATTCTGTGTAGACTGTAGACTCAGGCGCCCCGCTTCTTGATAAAGATTCAGGTTCACACTTAACTACACCAGTCATATTGTGATGGGTAATAAAAAAAATAATTCTGAAAACAAAAACAAACATCGCGCGTCCCACACGTCTAGCACCAGTCCCCACCGATCGTGCCTAGAATTTTGACCTTCGTTACAAGTATTTTTGTTGTCGTCTCAGTGAATTATTTACAACCGCCTAGACACTACCATCGCCGCGTTTATACGCCAGAACCATAACAAGTCTTGCTGGTGATACTATTAGACTACTACGTACGCAAACGTGCAGTTAACTTGGTGCACCATCTCCACAGTCCACTGCCGCAGTCAGACTTTTCCGCATACAAAATCTAGCCGTAACGCTGCCGGCTGCCCGCCGAACCCCTAAAAGCTCTGCGCGTCCGTGTAAGCCACGCTATAGCTATACACACCATACGTAGAGTGTGTGTGGCCCCCGGTCTATTACGAGCATGATGACCTTCTCGTATTGTCATGGCTAAAAAATAAACAAATGCACGCACACGCCGGCAGCTATTATTTATTTATTTATTTATTTTTTTTTTGCTTAGCTTTTTCTAAACTTAACCAAATACATGGACACATGCTTGTGTGTGTTTGTGTGCGATTTCGTCTAATCGACTGCAAGGTAACATTTTGCACTTGCGGGTTTTCACGTTATATTTTCGACGCGCTTTTGTTTACACGAAAAATTACATATTTCGAGGAGCTTTTTATGAGGGCGCCAATTATACGCGCATTCTCAAAACGCCCGCCTAAAGCACCTGCTGGCTGATGGTGTTGGTACAACGTATTCGTATCATGTTGTTGAGTGCAATCCGCAACAGGAAGAATTCGTTATTATGTTTGCGGTTCGAGTGCTTACTGAATTGATTATTAATTGAAGCGCGCGAGTCATCCGTTGAAGATGTATTGGTGCCTCAGGGTTGCAATTCAGGCGGTTTGTGCTGGTGCAAATGCAGTGCGCCCCATCGATCGGTTTTGATCGATGAGAGGAGGAGCGTGGCGATGGTGTTGGGGCTAATGGTTCTGCTCAATTGCATTAAGTTCTTTCTAATTGTCGTGATTGGTTTAATGGCGATGTGTAGTTGTGAGTCCGGAAATTCGATGTCAATATTATGCAACATATTTATGTGACGTTCTGACGTTTCATTCGACCTTGAAGGGGTCAAATATGCTGGAATGCAGATTTTTTATTTCAGTACTGTCAAATATGACTATACTGCGTAATTTCAGATTGCCCGGCTTAACATATAAGTTCGTCTCAATTCTGATAGATGGTGTATACAAACTTTCATCTACATGCAATAAAGTGCTGTGTTCATATTTTGTATAGAGGCAAATTATATCTCCAATTTTGATTATAATGTAATGACAGTTGTTTGCTTAATAGCTAAAATGTGCACTCTTTGAAATTGAAATGCACTAGTATTGGACGCTGCTTAATAGCTAAAATGTGCACTCTTTGAAATTGAAATTCACTAGTATTGGACGCATTCATGAATACCAAACTTTTATAAAATAGCCGTTGCTTATCTTTGTTGCTACTTTTGATCGCGGACATCTGTCATTGTATAGCACCATATGATGAGACACTGTCAGATTAGCAGTGAAAGCCATAAAATCGATTGATTTGCATTTCGTAATTGTTTTATTTTCAATGACAACAATTAAAAGTGTGTGCAATGGCAATAAGAATAACGGGTGGGCTATTTAAAGCTTCGGCCATTGACATAATATGAATTGCTAGGAGACGTCTTCGCTTTGGTTCGAACATAACCACTATAGCTCTCTTGGTTTGGAGCGGAATAAATTGGAAATTCACACTTTTTAGAAGTGACATCTATTGTTAAAAATTACGTAACAATTTGTATTTCAGCCGTTTTACTTTCCAAAATCACTAAAGCCCAATAGGTGTCTTTAGCATTCTATGTAGAAATCCAAGATGGTTTGTCATTTTGCTTCACTTATTTTTCGCTCCGAACCATGAGCGCTAGTTTATGGTTTGGTCATTTTTTGGACAACATTTGTATGACATTTCACATTCCATATTATATATGTCAATGCCTTTGACATCTGGCAACCCTATAACTTTGACATTTGTTTTCAGATCGAATAATGACAGACCGCGTTCGAAGCATCAGTCCAAGCGATGGAAGATTAAACTATAGCAAAAAGGGCTATTTTCGGTGCAGCTTTATATTCAAAACATGTTCAATGTTCTCAAATTTTGTGAAAAGCGTTGAGGCTAATTTTTTCTTTTAACGTTACCGTAAACAAAATTGTCTATGTTCTACCCCAATGGAAACCCTCAATTAGTTCACACGAAGAACCTTTCCACAACCAATGTCTAACTGTTTGGGCTCGAACTTGTGCAGAAGGAATCATTCATGCGTTCTTCGAAGAAGATAATTCTGGAGCTCCCTTAACCGTCAGTGAGGAGCATTATCCCGATATAATAACCGAATTTAAATGTCAATTCTGATGGATAATTCCATGGACAACTTTTGATTCGAACAAGACGGCACCACAGCTCATACAGCCCGAATTTAGATAGGATTATTAAATTTTTCCTTCCTCGGACGCCTAAATTCGAGAAATGGTGATTTTGATTGGCCTCCGGGATCGACTTAAAGGCAGACTTCTTTCTGCGGAGTTATTTGAAGTCCAAAATGTATTTCAACAAGCTTCGAAATGCAATATTATAACCAGGAAATGGCCGCTATTTAGCCCCAAAAATAACAAGGTTCAAAATAATCGAAAAATAACTTTACACAATTTAATGTGTGTTTTGTTTTAGTTATTATTAAAAAACATTTAGATTTAATGACCCACCCTGTATTTCATAGTTGAAATCCAGAAATAGTTGGTAATGACAACCAATTCGAAGATCGCTTTTAAATGGCCAGAATTACATTGTTTTTTTTGACCGAGGAAAAAAGTCAAAAAAGTAGACTTTTACAAAAGTTCTAAATTTTCAATGGGTACTTAATGAGTTAAGGAAAGTTTTGTATCATTCAAACGGAATTTAAATGACATTTCCATTGGTGCCAAAATTTACACGAAGTAAGTTTCAAATTATGAGCAGATAATTAACTTTAGTTTTGTCAAAATACTTGTGCCGGCCACTGTAAATAATTACTATAAAAATGCATGAAAACGGTTGTCAGTTTGAAAAAAGTAGAGTAAAAAATTATACATGACATGATAGTTGAAATTTGCTACCAGAAACATGTTTATTGTTTAGTGAGAGGTGTCATTCACTTGAAGCAACCAGACAGTGTACAACAGATGAAATTGATGAATACATTCATTGCTACATGAAATGTATGTATTGACAAACGCCACAATGTGTAACTGACAGAAACGCCTATGTCGATTTCATATTTTTTCGATTTATGCATCAAAAATATGTCAAATTAAAGGAAATCGAGCGAAAAACTCTCATACAACAAAAATTTTACTCCAAAGGATGACGTCTATACACTTCGAACTACTTGCTGCAATCTATACAAACTAAAACTATTGAAGATTTATTGCGGTATGTTCTTTTGAGATAAATACTAGTAGGTGTAAATAGATGCGATCCTCAGAGCCCTATTTATAAGCTAGAGCCATTGTTGTCATCATTTGGTCATCATTTAATCTATCATACTCGTTCTTAATTTCTCTTAGCTGTTTAGATCTAAGAAAGGAATTACTCGTTACTATGCTTTACTTTACTTTACTTTATAGTTTTCTGTAATTTTTTATGAGAACGTGTATGTATACATTTTGGACGTTTGGGGTTTATTTATATAGAATTGATTTAATTAAAAAGGAAACTCAAATTGGCCTTAAATATTAATTCGAAAATAGGTAAGTTTGGATTTATAGCAAACTAGGAACTTACTAAAATAATGTTTACTAGATTTATACTCAGTTTTGACACACAAATTTTACTCTTTGGCATCATTTTGTCCATCTGTCTATACCTATCTGCTTATTTTTCTGTCTGTTTATCTAACTGGTTGTCTATCTATCTAGCCCATCCATTCGTGGATTAAATGGGCCCAAAGATTCAAGCAAAACTCAATATTTCAATTCGAGTATGTAGAGGCCTTTGTGGAAGTAAAAATGTAGGAATTATTTGAAATATTGCTATATTCGTATTACAACCTACCTACATCGACGATGTCAAATATAACAACTAATTGTTTTGATTTGTTTAATGTGCAAACAAAAATGGTCTAAAGGACCATTCACATGAGAGCGACCAACTACCTACGAGGCTATATATAACGAATATTCGCACGTTTTGACAGTCCGTTCACATGAACACTTTTCTAGATCGCGACTGTTAGCGAATTTCAGCCATTACCCGTCTTGTTTGAGGTTAAGTTCGAACGAACGTTTTATTCGCTAGTTTGTGGAACGCGAATTAAATGATGTGGAATGCGAATAAACCTTGACAATTTGCGCCAAGGGTGTTTTTGTTCGCGGCAAAAAGTTCTTTTCGTTATTTAAACTGTTTATAAACTTGATTTCTTAATGCATTTTGTTGGGATAATTAATTATCCTCCTCTTGGAATAATAATGGGAAGTTGAACAGGAAAAGTTTTACGTACGTACGGAAAATTAATAAATTAATTTTCAAGAAAATTTAGACATTACTTAGGCTTGCTTAACTTTAAATTTATAATTCAAAAGCTACATTTTAAAACCAAGATCGAGTTCAACGATTAAGTTGATGTGCTCAGTTCTCGTGAATTTGTGAAATTTCAGAAATAAAATAAAGACATCAACTGAATGGTCTATGATGTTAATGGTCTATTCTCTATAATTACAATAGTCAATGACTAATCACTTCATTTCAGAAAACAAAACCCCAAAATGTAGCAAGAAACTTTTAACAAATCGAACTTCTACTACTCCTTTTATGAAGATGTCAAAAAGAACCAGCCAAAATACTCCAAAGACACAGTCGGATGTCGTTTTCCATTGGTTTCACTCGAGGATTCATTCATTCTGAAATCCAGTGGAACAAGAAAACCAGCTTCTGCTTCGACATAAATTGGAGTTGTGTAAGTGCTTCTTGAGTGGATTCTGACTTGAAATCGAAAAGAGAAATCTGCTTCTCAGAATCAATAGAAGAGTTTTTTTTTCCGCCAATGAAACTGATTTCAGAAGTGATTTCCTTGTTTTCAGAAGTGATTTTCTTGATGCCGGCCGCTTCTTTTTGTAATTCAAAAAACTGTGTTATAAACTATTAAAATATTTAATTGATAAATACCCTTACTCTCATATTTAGGTATTAAAATTCAAGCTTTAAGTTTCAAAAGATAGCCAACGAAAGAAGTATTTGAAGAACTTTTTCGAAAATATTCAATGTTGTTAAACGCGCGCCATCTATAGTGAATTTTAGAAGTCCCAATAAGCTTCTTCAGTCACATAAATAAATGCCAGTTTTTCAATGATTCAACAATCTGACGAAAAGTCTTTGTGGTACTTACATATATAAAAAAAAATAAATAAATAGGCGGCGCAACAGGCGGTAGAAACCCAAGGCCTAGCTTCTCGCAACCATTCGTTTTGTGTGAGTTTCTATTTTTTTTTGGAACGAATGGAAGGGACCTACAATTTTATGCCGATTCCGAACGGCTGAATTGAGAAGCTACTCTCGGATGTTTGTCAGACGTTCGCGAGAGGTGGCGCAGTAGAAAAAACCTTAAGATGTAATTTGTGTTTTTCCATATATAGGTAAGTGAAAATACACATATACACACCATTGAGTTTTAAATGCATATAAAAAGGATACGCCTGAAGCAGTAGGTGGGGCATTTTGCATACAGTATACCAATTCATGTGAAATTGTTGGTATGGTCCTTGTTAAAGATTGAACTTATGTATTCAGAAAAAGTATTTATTAATTTTGTGCAAATAACTGATCTAGTAGTTTTCTAAACAAATCTGTTTGAAATTACATTTTGGCAGCATTGTATTAATTATTCTGTCATTGCCAAGTACATACAAATGTCAATTATGGAAGCCGACTTTTGGCGGAAAATTTTAAGCTCAATAAATCGAAGAATTTATAACGAATCGGTTCGGTTTTAATTGCTTTTTTTGAGTAGAAAATTTCTCAAGTGTAAGTGTCTCGAAACTATACAGTCCTACTTTCCAATTTATTTTTCTTTCTTAGATGTTAATTTGACAAACGTCACGTCTCGGTTTTGAGGTAGTGTCAACATGTAGAACTATATTCTGTGACATAACTGACAGATTCCATTTCGAAACTGATTTCTTTTTTAAGTCGAATGTTTTTGTTATCATAAAATATAACACAATTATAACGATTAAAAAATTCGCAATAGATTTCTTAATGTTGATGGTATCAGTTTCAGGAAGTAAGAAAACGAGACAAATTTGAGGTTAAATGCAACAGATTTGATATCATTTTTCGATTATGTCAGGTAGTTTGATAAGTGTTTTTTTTCATTGAGATAGAAACTAATAGTATATTTGAAGTTGGAAAACGATCATAATTGTTTTTCAAATTCCACTGTACATTTGTTAGCCAAATCTTAAATTCGTTAGATTTATAAAATAAATTCTAACTGATGCAACTCAGCCATAAGGCACGCTTCACATGTATATGTAAAATTTCTTTAGTCACACTCCAAGCAATTTTAATCGATTTCGTCTTGTGATAATAATAAATATCTACGTATATAATATATTAATTAAACTTTTAATGGGTTTTGAAACATATGTTTATTAATGACAAACTTCAAGGCAAACATAAAGCACTAGTCGCAATTACTACATGTTTCCGTGTTATAAAAGTGGTTCTGATAAACAAACGAATAATCTTTCAAGTGCTACATACAAGCGTTTCGAGGAGATATATATTTGTTTTTTTTTTTTCGAAATCTCCTAGAAATTCTATCCTGAGCTAGAATGAATATTCACATCCGACCTCGAACGTTATTAAAGCCTGGCATCTAAAAATAACAAGTCACAAATAAACAAACGACCCCCAATGACAGCTGCGCGTGGTTAAAGATGACTTTTTAAGTTTTGAAAATTTAAACGCACTCCGAATTTCGAAGTCGAAATCGCAACACAATTCAATACGACTGGGATGTGCGGGTCTACTTCACCAATCACCGTCTCTTAAATATTCTTTGGGGTTTTTTTTTGTTTGTTGTTTTTTTAAATAGTCACTATTTATTAGTCAATGTGATTTTATCTGAAGGCTGAAGTAGAGTGGCGATTAGCGGTCGACAAGTGCGCCAATGACCGTGAATCGCATCAGAACAGTGTAAGTGGGGTTTTATATTATTTTTTCTTCAATAAAATTATTTAAATTTATGTAGGTATATAGCCTCCGTTATGAGCTTTAGTACCGTTTTATCAAGTGCTACTGCAGTAGTAACGCATTGTGTTATTAAATACTTGAGTATAATATGCCTGTCGAGTAATAATAACAATTACAAGAGTCTCTAAGGAAGTACATAGTTCAAATGAATGGCCAATCAAAAGCATTGATTAATGCAAACAATAATTGAAAGCATCTGACATTGCTTAGGAGAATTCCAAACAAAACGAAAAATCGAAAAAAAAACATCATGCGTCCTTGCACACTTCGAATAAAGACCAATAAAACGCAGATTCCGAGTTTGACATATAATGAGCTCAAAGTAATGCGCACCAACAATATATTATTTAAATTCGATGATTCATATTGGCCGCAGTCATATACAACACTCATATTGTAGTCAGTGTGTTCGCACCATGATTGCGGAAGTTAGTGTGCATACATATATTGACAATGACATCTTGCAAGTCAGTCACCAGCAACGTGTATAAATGGTGATTTAAAAAAAAAAAAGAAAAATAAAACATTGTGGTGTGTAAAATTAAATTCAATTCATGTAAAGAAATCATTTTATTATATTATATATTTTATTGTGACATTTGTTGCTTTAAAATGACAGTTGTCGTTCAAGTTGTAAATTTCTAATTATACTTTGTTATACGGTTTTAAATGTGTTGATGTTTATTTGGTGTAATCTTCTTCGAATTTTTGAACACGATGTCTATTTGTCATTTATGAAAAACAAAGGCAGTTAAAATTTCAACAAAATATTTTCAAAAATTAATAATAACCACCGTATTCGAAATTTCGAACAAATTAACACCAACGCTTTTGAAAAATAAACATCATATTCGAAAGTTCGAAGAATTGGTTTGTATGCTATCAAAGCTATTGAAAATGTATAATCTATTTGAAGGATTTATTTAAAAACAAAGTATAAGTGTTCATAAGTTAATGATCTGTCAAAAATTGAGCCAATCTAAAAGTATTTTCAAATTTAATAATAAGTTCATAAAATATAGCATGGTATAAGAAACCAAGGTAGGTATGTAGTAATTCACTTGAACCACCGCCATTTTTATGTAACATCAGATATGTTTTATGTTAGTTCAGATACAATAAGAACTCAGGCTGAGGATTTGTGTCTCTCTTTTCGTTAATCAGAACTCTCTACACACTCTCTATGAGCTCAGAAAAAATTTACTAAAGAGTTTGATTAAAAATCTGAGTACAGCATATTTTGACAGCTATGATTATGCTGATCAAGAATGCAAATGCTTGTACAAAAAAAAAAGTAGATTGTAGAAAAAAATGTAGTAGATCGAAGTTGGAGACTCAACTTCTCGAAATCGGTATATGAAGGCGCAAATAACTTGCAACTTGCCTGTTACGGCAGCCAAAGAACAATCTTGGAAGAAGTTTGGCGAAAAGTTAGAACGTGATCGCAGATCTGTAATCAAGATGTTCTGACAGACTATTTGCCGTCTTAGAGAATGAATTGGATTATCATTGAAGAAGTCAAAATCAAAGATGGTGCACTTCTATCCAATGATAAGGACATCTTGCACAGATGAAGCGAGCACTCGTCTGAGTTGCTCAATCAAGAACAGGGCATCCAAGATGACAGATCCAGATATGGGGATTTATGGCCAAACAGGCGATTTGAAATTTCATTTAGCGACACGAAAATCACTAGACTTTGGCGATTTAAATTTGTTTAACGAAAATCCTCCTTTTTTTTATAATTTTATCTATAAAATGTACCCGAAGAAGACATTTTTAAGTTTTGGAACAATGTGTACAAAATGACAAATGCCTTAGGACAGCCAGAGTTTCAGGAGCTCGGGGAATTTGCATTAAGTTTTTTTTACGTAAAAATTACGAGTTGCACGAATTCATTTAATTTTTATGGTTTTGGAATTTGGAAAATTATGAAATTTGGCGATTTTTTGGCGTTTTATATTTCACGTTTGATGATTCCGGTTTTTAAAACCTGACAACCCTGACAGATACATTGCTTTAAGCAAGGAGGTTATGAGGATTGGGCTAATGACCGAAAGAATAAAATCTCTATCTAATACAAACTGCCGAATTGAGATGCCTTCGTTGCATTGCAAATGTTACTCACAGAGATCGTATAGGGAACACTAGATTATATTAGAAATTCACCGAGCGGAAAGATCTATAGTTTCGGTCAAGTTAAACGCATATCCCAAACTATGGGATGGAAGCAGTGCCATCAAACAGACCTCCTATGGCTATAGGTAGGCCCAGGATGAGATGGTTAGATCAAGTATGAAATCTCTCCTCTACCACGTATGGAGATTGTCCTTGATATTTTAGAAGCATTGGCGGAAGATCGAGAGTTACGGAGGGCCAACTTAAGTACACTTCACCCGCGTCTCTTATACTGGATACAGATATGAATTTTGGAATTTTTTTTTGTGATTTAGCGTGAAAATGGAAGACTGTAGCGTATTTTATTGAATCAACATTCGGTTTGTGTATACAGTATACGTGCTACTTGCACGAGTAGTTTTTAAGCCCTTATGCGCAAATTAAATAGAATCTTCCCACTTACTTACTTAGATGACGCTACAGTCCGGGGTGGACCTGGGCCTCAACCAACATACCTCACCAGTTAGTCCGATCTTTGGCCAATCGCCTCCAGTTGCGCACTCCAAGTTGGTTGAGGTCCCCTTCCACTTGTTGCCGCCATCTAAGGCGAGGTTTTTCTCTACTGCGTTGTCTCTCCGGGTTGGAATCGAAGACTATATGTACCGATGTGTTGGTTTCCATTCGCTCATGTCCTAGCCATCTAAGACGAGTGATACATACTTTTCTAACCAGGTCGATTATTATTAAGTCCGTCAACGCAAATAAGACCGAAAATCACTCAAAGAATTTTGCCCGACCAAGGATATCTCCATCCGCCTTTGATAACGTCCCTGATTCTACGCCATAAAGCAGGCCTAGGATGATAAGTGTCTTATATTGACTAGTCAGTCGCCTTCTTAGGCCAAAGAAACAGCGTTTGGCAAGTGTAACTCTTTCTCTCTGTGGTGTCATTATCAGAGTTTATAGAGGAGGCAAAGTAGACAAAGTCCCTACCCACCTCCAAGTTATAGCTGTCTATCGTGACGTTCTGTCCGATTCGTCGATGTTGTGTGTCCCTTCTTGTTGTCAGCTTATTTTATTTTGCCCTCATTCCTCACTAAGCCCATTTTTGCCGCATCTGTGGTAATACTTGCAAACGCACTAGTAAGTGACAGCTCGCTGCGTTCTGTCAATTGTGTCAATGTCGTCCCTGTATGCAAGTAGTTGCACAGACTTTTGAAAAATTGTACCCCTGGAGTTGGCTTGCGAGTTTCGCACAATTTTCTCAAGTAAGATATTAAAAAAATTCACATGACAGCGCATCATCTTGTCTAAATCCATTTTTGACATCAAAGGTGTCGGTGAGATTGTTTCCGACCTTTACGGAGCAGCGAGCGTTCTCCATCGTCATTCTGCACAATCTGACGAGTTTAGCAGAGATGCCAACACTAGACATGGCTCTGTATAGCTTGTCTCTATAAATGCTGTCATTAAAAATTGCTGGCCTTAAAATCGATAAATAAAGGCCGCATCAGAGTATTAGGACTTTTTGGGTTTTTTTCCAGGATCTGCCGTAGTGTGAATATTTGATCGGTTGTGGACTTTACAGGGCCTAAAACTACACGGATAGGGCCCTATCAGTTCGTTGACAAGTGGTTTCAGGCGTTCACACAGTACAGCAGAGAGGATCTTATAGAATCTTCCACTCAATCGAACGGGACTAGCTCCTTTTTTCTAAGTTGGCCGAATATACCTGGTGCGCTAGTAGAAACCCTCTGATATTATTCGTTTTCTCGAACCTCCACCGGAGCCAACCTTAATAAATGGATAGGTTAATGTGAGCTTAACTGACAGTTAACCGCTTACCAAACAAATATTTTGAAATTTTTAAATAAGACTTGATTCTTCTGGTCAAATGTATGCCCACATTTTTGGTGGTTTATTTACGATCTTATTTTATTTATCTACATTAAAAGGTGTCTGCGGAATGGACATACGCAACGCATACAAAATGCCATTTTAAAAATAAATGTTATGAATATGACGCCAAGGGTTCTTGCATGTGGAGCTCATTGTTTTCTTAATGCATACATTACCTCTACTCGTATCTTTAGTACAACAAAATCACAAGAAATAGTCGTAACGTAACAGTCCCGCAAGCCACCCACAAAGCGTATAGGGTAGGTTAAACAAAATGTATCGACAGCCAAAGAACTAACTGCAATGATTTCGTAATGATATTGATCACAGTATTGGCGATTTGCTTTTTGCAATTTTAAATAAATCAATGTCATATTTGAACATGCAATAAGTGGTATTAGGAAAATAAGATTAAGTATGCACTAAGAACACGAAAGTGTTGTGTGATATTTCACGAGTGCACACAATGAGGAAATAAATCAATCAAAACACCTTACCCACCTAGGTGTCCATAGGCGTACTTGCCCTCGATTAATACTGAACTTATTGAGGTATTGTTTTGAAATTTTGTTTGAATTTAAATGAAAAATAAGTTAAGGTCTTCGTGGCTCATATTTGGAATTATTATGCTACATTGATAGAAATCAAATCAGACCTCCTCAAAATTGCATATTGGGGAGGTAGGCTATATAAGGAGTGGGCTACATCAGAACTAAATATTCTAGTTCAGTGGGATGGGTGCGCAGAAAGGAAATAATCAACCATTTTGTATTGTTGTTAAATGTAATATGTATAATAACTAAATCAATTATTGAAGGGCAAATTAGAATGAAGTCCCTTTCGCTGTGTCAAATAAACCCGCATACATTGTCCCAAATGAAACGTCTGAAAAGTTAAAAACTAGCGTGAATGTGGTAGGGATGTGCGAACGCAAAACCACTGTTGGTTGTATGTGTTTTTAATTTTAACAACGTGACTGACTTTTTTCTGGTACTGCTGTGGATTTTACAAATGTGTGTACAATTTTTTTTGAAAATACATATGCAAAATGCTAAAAAGAAATACAAATGAAATACCACATACATTTTCGAAGTCGATTTTGAAAAGTTAAGGAGAAGGATCTTGGGCTGGACTAAATTCAATGAATTATTCTGAGCGACCGCGTAATGGGGGCGAAATCGCTTATCTATCATGGCGAGCAATTGTGACTTCTATCAATAGATGGATATAGTAGGTTTACTTTCTACTTTTAAGCCCGTCGCACCCGTTGACAGTTGGCACAGCGTGAGCGGAAGCACTGAAGCAGATGACAGTGCAATCAAAATAATTTTGTGGATATTTTCGAATTTAATAAATTGGAAATTGTTTTAAAGATTCCAAGTGCGGACTGCGGCGACGGATTCTATGTCAATATTGACGGATCCGTCTGGTCTGGGCCTTTCAGTTTTCTTTCAATTCCGAAAGAGCGATCTTTCGTACAAAAACTATGTCTATCAGCTGTGTATCGTTTAATACTACATGAGACTTGACAGTCGCCTATTATGGGTTGAACAAGGACCTTGTTACTTTATTTATCTAAATACTACTCGATAAGGCTCTCAATTTATTCGCATTCATATTGTGATTAACTAAATTTGACAAACTTGACAAAAATGAGACTGAAAAATAAATTATTTTGTTTTCTAGAAAAAAAAAAGAAAACGATCGGACGATCCTGGTCCGAAGAAGGCGGATTCTGAGGCAGCCAGCCCTATAAATATAAAAATTCATTCCCAAATTCGTGTCATCCAAAACTTTTTTGACCGAATATTTATGTTCTCGAAAACGAATGTCTATAGCAGTTTTCGATTTTTTGGAAACCTACTGGCAAACGTAAAGTTGTTAAAGCAAACACACCTTTTGTAACTTTCAGGTCATTCAGTAAAACTACATACAGGTTAGATTTCAGCCACTGCTGACGTTTCTACTGTCCTGCAGAAATACTTTTATTTCGCAATGTTATCGCTGTCCCATAAACAGAATAAACTTGAGAACTGCATCTTTCATTCATTCATTTTCAATGGCCCGCTTATCCATTAAGTGGGTAGCGAGTGTATGTTGCTCAAGTGGACCGTCCATAGCTCTGGATTCTCTGCCATCGACTCTAAATCATCAAGGGCAATCCCCATGCGGGTAGAAGACTTGATCTAACCATCTCATCCTGGGTCTACCTAGAGGACGCCTGCTTGATGGTACGGATTCCATAGCACGTCGTGGGACATGACCAAACCACCGAAGCATGGACCGCTCCGTCCGAAGAAGTAGATGCTCGACATTGAGTTCCCCACGTATTCTGGTATTTCTAATGCGATCTCTACGGGTCACACTAGCAATACAAAAGAGGAATCTCATTTTGGGCACTGCCTGTCATGACTAAATCGTTATTTGCCATTGTTTTGTTATTTTAATAATAATTTTACTATGGTCCTACTTCAACAGTAAAGGATTGTCAAATATCCAAACTAAATTCGTTATTAAATATGTGAAGACTTTTGTGGAAAAATTTGACAGAGTCGTCGGAAATGATAAAATAAATAAACACCCGAAGATTAAAATTGTTTTCTGTTGCGCAAAAGTAAATAAGGCTCGGCTAGACACCGGAAAAATTCTGGTCAGAAGTGGAAATACGTTTAAAATTCCAGTGTGCTCCTCCAAGCGAGAAATACTCCAATGGACAGTAGCAGTACTCACATCAGGACATGTTAACTTGAGGTGAGACCTTAAGAAGTTAAAGTAACTTCTAGAGGATGACGCCTGAAGATTGCGCATTGAGGACGCGTAAATGGCTGTGCCTCACCTGCCAAGAGAAGGTTAGGGTTATTGGATTCAGATTGATAAGAGTAGAGTTCAGATTGAGAATGAACAAGATATCACTTAAGATACGCTAGCGCTAAAGCCGGGGAATCGAGGTACAGAAGATATTTTGAGGAAATTCAGACGCTCTAAAATTCAGATAGCTCTAATCCCGAGTTGGCATACCAACCAATCGTTCATGAGAGCTTTTAATTTTTGGGACAAATGTTAGAGAGAACGGAAGGGACGTAGAATTTGATGCTGAACCCGAACGGCTGGATTGAAAAGCTTTCCACGGCAGTTATAAAAGCCTTTTAAGATGTTATTTGTGTTTTCCCGAGGAACGAACCTGAGACCCCTCGCACAGTAATCGAGCACACTAACCACTGAGCCACTGCGCCTATGTCTAATCTGAAACTCTTATCTAAGTGTATAATCTAATTAGCGCCACAATTGATAAGAATGACAACTCCACATTATAGGTAGTCAAGTCTGCAATTTATTAAAGCAAATATATTCCACTTTGACATATCTACCTAACCTAGACACAACCCCACAGCTCCCTATAAAAAAAATTTTCCATGACAAAGCCTCGTCAAAAAGGCACATAAAGGTAGGTAGGTACATATTTATCAAGTTGCAAAAACAAAAAACATTTTTATTGAATTTCCCTTGACCAGTATTGAACCTAAAACTGCCCATGAAAAACCATTTTTAACTCGACTTAATACACAGAGTCTGAATGTTTACGATGAATCAGAAGTCAGACTCATCGCCCACATAAACGAAATAAAGTAATTTTTGTTTTATCAACAAAATAAAATAAAACAAAACAATAAAATTGATTTAACAAAAATAACCACTCAGCGAAAGTTCCCTTCAATTACATCAAAACGTAGATAGAGATACTCCTCTCTCACCTTATCTGTGTGAAATTCAGTGTAGTCGCAGTCGATGACCTACACAACAATATTTGGGAGCGTATAAGCGATTTATACCATTAACCCCGTCGATTGTCAACAGAAATGTCCAACAATCGTTGAACTTGAGGGTGGGACTTGGGTTGGGATTGAAACACACAACCTCATGGAATTTTTTACGAATTTCCCAATGAATTGAAAAATTTTCTAAATTTAATTGATTTTGGAGATCCTACCTTTTTGGTTAGAAATCATTCAAAACAGATTAACATCGACAACCGACAGAGCGAATGAAGAATAAATTTCTCGTACCGTGTCGTCGTGTCGTCGCAAATGTGCACCAAAAGTGCATTCATCTCTTCAATGCGTTCACAGTTTCAGCGCCACTGGAGTGCTGTGGCAAATGTACGCCAATGACCGAGTTCGGGTGAAAGACCTTCCTTGGGAAACACACATTGCTGCTATCATCATTATCATCATCATCATTGTATTCGTCGTCGTCGTCATCGTCATCATGATGAATACAACCAGCAAAAGCAATCGCAATCGCCGCAACAGCAGCAGCAGTACAACCACAACAGAACAGCACAGCGTAGCAAAGCAAAAGTGGCAAAAGTTGCTGCAAAGTGTTGTGTTTTTGTTGTTGCAATTCGAAGGAGCACATGGAGCGAGTGATTGTGATGCCATCGCCATCACCATCGCCATGGTGGAGTAGAGGAGTGGTGGACTAGTGGAGCTGCACAAGGCACAAGGCACAACATCTCTTGATCGCTCTCGCTCTCTTTGAATTAATTTGTTGTTGTCTCGTTTTGCCATTTTTTTCCTGTTGTTTGCTTTCCTTTTTGCTGAACTTTTATTTTCATTTTTCACCACTCTGCAAGGGAAAATATGCCTATAGATACAGTCATACAACATGTAGATACATTCCACTTATGCAGCGCAACAAGGTTGATTCTTGATTCTGCATAAATGTTTCTGTGTACTTGTGCAGGGTTTTCTGTTTTCCCTCAATTGAGAGTTCAATGTTTTTGTTCTCTTAGGACTCGAAAGAGAGGACATTTTTCGCTGGGAATAGGTTAGGTAGGGATAGGGAACCTCCGCCTCCCTCCCTCTGGCTTACGCAACATGCATTACAAACGCAGCAACACTTCCGTGTTTAATAGCGATATAAGGAACATTTTGTTCTCCTTGACACCTATTCAAGTTCTGCTCCACAGGAACCGGTTCAACTTGATTCTTTCGGCCAAAGAGATGCTGTAGATGTCGAGTAAGTCGGTGCAAAAACAAAAATAAATTCAAAATCTCCACTTTTTCATTTCTTTTTTAAAACAATACATTACGTTTCTAAAAATACCCAGAAACAAATGGTTTTATCTACTGATTTGACCCATTTACCGATTGGCGAATTTTTTTTTCACCTCTGCCGCTCTAAACCGTCAAGATGGGATAGCTAGCATTTGTTTGCAGTTAGTTTTCATAATCTATTATGTGGCGAGGTATTTTTTTTAGGGGTGGGTTTTAGCAGTTAATTCACGTGTTGGCTACGGTTACCCGCGCCGGTTTTTTTTGTGAAAATATAAATAGATTTTAGCTCTGAATTTTCGTGTTCAAGCCAAAATGGCAATTGTATGTAACAAATCTTTCGAGAGTTTGTTAAACTTTTGCGTTCGTTTCGTCACTTTTTTTGTTTTTTTTTGTCAGAGGGCACTGACTCGAGTGAGTGGAAAGAACAGAGACATCAATGAGAATTTCTTTTCGTCATTCACTGAATTCTGTCAGTATTTTATTAAATTTACGCTCAATGAAAGAGATTAACATTTTAATTACAATTACGAGTGTAAATGTGATAAAAATAGGGTTGTAAAAAAAATCTCATTTCGACCTTGTTTTGGTAAAATTATTTTATTTGATATGCAATTCTGGAATTATGTAGTCACTTACTGTCACTCACTATTGTAATCAGAATGGGCGTAGAACTGGCGAAAAGCTTATTTCAGTGATGGATTTCGTAGCGACCATGAATCATGAACTTGGGCCAATTTAAATTGGGCCTACGAATGGGGAACGAAATTGGGTCTAATTTGAGCGTCTGTATAACAAATTGGACTAAATAAAGTTTATTGGGGTTTCTTTGATCATACATGCGTTGGAAATTGATTTAAATATCCAACTGATTGTGAACAGAAGAGATGCTAAACTGAACTGAGTATACATATAAATCTTCGGAGGATTTTAATTTGAAACCATTCAGGGGGCAATGTCAACCAACATTTTAATAGTCATCCGATTTTGATGACTTTTTTAATAAAGTATTTATATTTAGATTATGCATTTTTGAGTTCCGCCAAATAAGAACTGAATGTCTCTGATCAAAAATCTCCATCAAAATCTGTTTTTGACGAACTTTCATGATTTTTGTAAGCCGTTTATTCGATTTCGATGAAGAAAAGTGCGACCACTAACCTCAAAATAAAATGGACAGTCTCGATTTTGCCAAAATGAAAGTGAGATGTTTTTATGTTGGAAGGCTTGATAGCTTACTCATTCCCTTTCAGTTTTAGCAATTTTAATGAGAGTATGTTTAATGGTGATTTGTTGTAAGGCTAAGTAGCAAGTTCGTCGAGTCCCGAGTTTCTCCAAAATCTTGGGTTGATGTGCATTGTCCTTAGTACAGTAACAATGGATATGCTTTATAACCTTTATAACTATGTACTACCTTATTGTAGGTCAGACCCGACAAGTCGAAGTGCAGGTATATCCCAGACCCGATAAAGCAAAACTGGATAGTTTGGGGAAAAACCGAGGAGTGACAATGTTGTTCGTTTAAATTGGAGAGCAGGCCCTGATGATGACGAGCGACTACCACTTGCGCCAATTGAGCAATGAGCACTAGGCCACCATTTATTGAATACAACAGAGAGGTTGACAACCGTGCGTTCTTTGGGATAAGAATAGGAACATACGCGTTCTACCAAAAAAATCGGTATGTCTACGATTTCAATAGTCCCACCCCTATTCTATGGATCTGAAGGACTGACTCAATTGGACTTCTTGGTCGTTTCGATAGAAAAAAATGCTTCGTAAGACATTTTGTTTGAAGGGGTTTTGAGGAGACGAAAAGCTGTACGAGCTCTAGATACAGCAACGTCGACTTAGTAAAAACAACTGCATTGTATGGCCAAAGGGGCTATGACTTCAAGGTGGAAATCACCGCATTCGTCCGCAGAGTCTTCGATTCTAATGTCTATGCGAGAGTACTTAGAGCAGTGAATAAAGACTTATCGCAAGTAAGCATTATCTCAATGAACCTATGGAGTGTTCGTAGCTGGAGTCAGAGTCGACTAAGGACCAGTCTAGGCTTGTTGATTAATGCGCAAGTTTACTCTGAGCTGCAGAGCTAGGCAAGGTACTGATGACCAAGTTTCTAGTCTGTTGAATTACAAAAAGAACGAACTTTAGAGTCTAAACGCTTTTGATATAGAAACATATTTAGGCCTAGCCATACTACTTTATAAAATGCATCTTCCGGCTGTTCGTCCCTCCATAACTCGAGAACCATTCGTCCGATGTGTATGACTTTTTTTCTGATTTATAGATGTGTGGCCAAATTAGACCGTATAGTGGGTTAGAATTGTTAAGGAGTAGAGGGGTCGCGGGGAGTAAGGGGGGTCTCACGAAACGTTAGCCGTATGAACTTGAAAGTTTGTATGTTGATATAGATAAGTCTAAATTTGTACATGCCTCATTTATCGTTTTTCAAAATTCGTCCTATAAGGATTGAAAAAAGGTGCAAACTTTTCTATTTCGACCTTACTACGCTTAATTTGTTCTAATATATACGTAAGTATTTAAGTGAGAAATCGATTCGATTCACGTTCGAAGAGGGAGGCATACAAGCACGCTATTCCAAAGAAAAAAAAACGCTGCCAAACGTAAGTCAGTTGCTCTTGCTATTAGGAAAGGGTAACCAGTAAGACAATTATCTTCGACTATGCCGAAGCTCAAATACCCGGTACTATATTATTGTAAAATAAAAAAAATATTTTAGTATTAAAAAATTATATATTTGTATGGGAGGTATGGGTACTTTTTATTCGACCAAGCTCATTTTTTGTCAAAAATTTTTAAATATTATTAAAACAATATGTGCAAAGTTTAAACTTGCTATCTTTACTCTAGCTATTTAAATTTAATTTTTAACATAAAAAGCTATATAAATCTGATATTTTTGTATGGGAGGTAGTAGTAGTTTTCATCCGATCTTGCTCATCTTCGAACTTAGCCTCAGTTTGGTGGATAAAAGCTTACATACCAAATTTCAAGTCGATAGCTCTTAAATTACGGCCGTAATCGTGCGGACAGACGGACAGACAGACGGACAGACAGACGGACAGACAGACGGACAGACAGACGGACATCGCTAGATCGACTAAGAAAGTGATGCTGATCAATAATATATATAGTTTGTAATACCTACAACGCCTCCTTATGGGCGTTACAAATGGAATGACAAAGTGAATATACCCTCACCACAGTGTGGTACCGGGTATAAAAACTGCTACAAGATGTTGTCGAATTTGTTTGTATAAGTACATGTACATACCTTGAATAAAGTTACCCTAATAAGGCCACATAATTAGAATTAGAAGGCAAGTGCTTCGATTTTGTATCAAACGTCAATACGGAACTGATATTCCAAAACAACGATAAAAAGGGCAAAACCTTCATTATGATCGTGTACAGACTTAAATAAAGATTCATTAAAATGTTTACTCGTAGTTAACTTGATTAAAAAACATCTTAGCACTTCGTTTACTGACAAAAAAACTGCCGAAAGAGCCAAAAATTAATCACGATTCAACTTCAACATAAACTTGTAGATAACTTCAAGCTCAACGCGAATGGATTTCAAGTGCAAGCTCCAAAAGAGAAACCAAAAAAAAAAAAAAAAACCGAAAAACTTAACCGAGACATTGAAACAGGTGGAACATAACTCTTGATAACTTCGGCTGGTTGCATAGGCTCTGTACGTAATTCGGCGGTATATACGATAAGGTATGCTTTTTCCTGGCGACAAGGCACCGTACCATAGCTCATCACGTCTACCTGTTGTAGTGTATCAAAACCCAAAATATAATCAATAAAAGCAACAAAAACAAAAAAAAATGGGGCCAAGGTAACTCACCTTGAGAAGTACATTATAACTACGAATGAAAACTTAATTTTTCGTTATGACCTCGACAGCCAGAGCACGCTCGCAGTTCATTATACAAACGAAAAAAAAAAAAACAACTAAACACTTTTGTTTTTTTGGTGATTGATGTTTCTCTGTCCCGCTTTTGGAGTACGTTTTAACCTTAGATATGAAGTTTGAAAAAACAAAAAGATATGGTGTCGCAATTCGAGTTGCTTTCAAGATCAATGATTCGTTCCGATAGATGATGGAACCTGAGAAAGTCATATAGCTCTCCGCGAAGATAAGGAACAACCTTCTAGAATCAGTTTGCATGACTAGAATTTGTTTAAAAATAAAATAATTATTAGGTATGGCCGCATTAATGAGCCCGAATTGCGTTGCATTTTATTATTAAACACCACGCAGTTAGCAGAAAATGATCGCTCTTTCTGCAGCATGGACAGGCAGGACGAGTGCAAAAATAGTGTGTGACAACGCAAGCGGTTCGCATTCGGAATAATTACGACGCTTTAGACGCACGAAAACTATAAAACATCCCGCCGCGCAGTGTGTGAATTCCTGCCTGGCCTACTTCTAATGTAATTATAAATTTTAAGTCTAAAAATATAAATATCGCATCTTTGACAACGTCAAAAACTAGTCGACTAGTCACTAGAAGTGTTGTGTGGGTTATGAGTGTGCTTGGTTTGTTTTAGAACACAAGGTGTTTTGGGGAGGTATTTTTTGCGAAGAATTTTTTTTAAATATTTTGAATGGAGTGCGGACAAAAATGGAATCAGCTAAATGTCAGATGATTCGGTGGGACACAGAACGTGAGTATTTTGGAAACGCATTGAATCACTCGCAACGTTGGTGATAGTTTTTAAAATTTATTTTTTAAAGACTTGTCATTTTATTTTTAAGCTGATGTTTTAGTTGTTTTCATAATAACAAAATCCAAATGGGTTGCATCAAGACTTTACATCAATGAAAAATATTATTACATAGGCGGAAGATCGAGAGTTATATAGGGTCCACTTGAGTATCCTACACCTGAGACCTTTGAAATGGATAGACGGGCATTTGAAAATGATCGTTAAATATTTAAAAAGTACCTAAAATTAGTAAGAATTTGCAATCAAAGGGTAAATTCAGAATAAATACTCATTGATCCGGCATCACAGCTCAAATACGATGCTAATTGGCAGCACTTTGCTGATGGTGAGGTCACGGCGATCAAATTTATTGAGCTATTTCTTTACGATTTACGCAATTATGAAATAGTGGCTTTGAACTTTTTCAATACATAAAATATCTTTTCGTATTTCAGAAGACGAGGCAATCTAGGCCAGAAAAATCTAGTTAACCTGATTACTAGACTAGTAGCACTCCTATCGTGGAATCGGTCCGAAACCTCTCCGAAAGGTAGTTTCACTGTCAAACGGCTGTCTTTTATTTGTCAATACTAATTTGTGTACCTGCATTCGTCAAAGGCACATGCAAAAAGTTTATTTTAAAAGTGATTTAAATAAAATATAACTTTTTGTAATAATAATGGATAAGTACGATATCCTTTTTTTGTAAGCAGAAGCGAAAGAACGAGATGAGCGGTGTTCCCAGATAAGAATACGAGACAGGTTAAGACGAGCAGTGTATGATTCCATGGAACTTACGGATGAAATGTGTTTTTAGAAAGATTATTTTTTGATTTTAATAAAGTTCAATATTGCACAGATTCATTGCAAATGTTCGGCTTAATAAAGCAGCTGTTTTGTATGTACTGTACATTTTATTTTTAAATTCTCGCGACCGATGTGCAGCAAGCAAGAAAACTTATGAAAACCGCAATAATTTTGATGCGAGTGAATAATGTAATTTTGTTCGGGAAAAATTCGAACGTTTTCAACGATACAGTGGAACTCATTCACATTACCCACACGGGGAACTGTTCACTTTGTTCACCAAAAATGTTTGAGTGTGGAGTTTTTGCCGTCTTCTAATTAAAAAAACGCATGAAATTTTCGTATTTTTTTTGGATTTTATTTTTTCTTATTCGCGTGTGCAGCTTGCACTTACAACAATTTTCACGTTTGCCGATTGAATGAATGACATAGAGGTTGATTGAGCAAAATCTTTAAATGGTTATTGACCAAAATACGCTTGTTTTCGTAGTGGTCACGAAGAGCGTTCCAGGCAAGACTGAAGTTTTCGTCCGTTTAAGGAAAATTTGTTAATGATATGGAATGCATCGCCCTGTGTTTTTGCTCTCAAATGAAATAGTTTTTGCACGGGACTAATTTTGGCGTGAGTTATGTAAACCGCCGTAAACATGTCCCGGAACGCGGGCCAATCTAAATAGTTCCCATGGAAAACCTCCGTATCGCACGGTGGGAGCTTGATGCTATTTGAAGAAACGGTTTCTCCTGACTTGTTGTCCGAAATGATACCGAAATCAAAAAAAAAAAAAACAAAAAAACTATGACCTGGGATGTGAATGATTAAGAAGAATATTTTATACAATTAGTCAAAGAAACTGTTGATTGATGAATGCCAAGATCCTCTCCGATACGACCCTAAATATATTAATTTTTCACTAGTTATACTATGAATTATGGAGAGGTTTTTGAAAGGTTTACCTGGGAAGCCCGGATCTTCTATATGCGTCAGGAAAGATTTCATTTTCTGGATATTTGAAAGACCTCCAAACCGTGTCTCCAGATTTTCTTCTAAAAGCCAATTAGTCTACATTTCGACGCGTGAAACTGTTCTTTGCTTATACTGTTTTTTTCACACAGGTATAATGTGCCAACTTATCGCATCCATTTTTTTTTTGTTTCTTTTACAAACAAAAACTAATTTAACTATTTTTAAAAAATAAACACCGAAAACTCACAAGGCTAGATTGTTTTTGTAAAAAAATGTGCGCGCAAAATATTTAGCAAATTCCCTGAGTCAACAAAATAGCAGACTTGGAATTTTCATAGCAATTGTTTTGTATTCCACGTTTTATTCATACCAATCGGAGTAAAAGGTCGATGGCGCCGCTTTTCGAAGATGTCAAAAGTTGGAGTTAACTCAAATCAGTTTTTATTCATAAAAAGCTTAGCAATTTTTTAGATGTTGACATTTATTTTTTGTTCGACACCCCCCCACGCTTTTCAAGAGTCGGCAAATCAACGATCAATTTTCAAAAATTAGGTCTTAAGTTTGGATTTCCATTAGGTATAGGTTTTTAAACTTGCAAATGTATACAAAAGTCGGCATTTTCAAAGGTTTCAGATGAACTCCTTAAAATCGGCAAACTGAAATCCTCAAAATTTAGCGAGTTTCCATTCGATTTTAAAAAGGACGGTAGGCATCGGTGAATTTGCCGACTGAAATCCTTAAAATTTAGCGAGTTTAGATTCGATTTTAAAAAGGACGGTCGGCATCGGTGAGATTGCCGACTGAAATCCTTAAAATTTATCGAGTTTCGATTCGATTATAAAATGGACGGTTGGCATTTCTAATTTGAAGTTAAATTCGAAGGAATGTGTTATTCGCTAGTTCGCGGCTTATTAATGTGGAATGCGAACTTTAACAATTCGCGGCAAACGTGTGTTTGGGCAAAGAGGAGGATAATTAATTATCCTATCAAAATGTATTAAGAAATAAGTTTATAAACAGTTTAAATAACGAAATTTCGAATTCCAAACGCGCGAATTGTCAAAGTTTATTCGCAATCGAAACTTGAACGGACTGTCAAAGCTTGCGAATAGTCGTTCGATCGTAGGTAGTTGGTCGCTCTTATGTGAATGGTCTTTTAGGTATTAGCCCAGGGGTGTTACTCTTAAGATTGGTCAAAATTGGACAAAGGGGCGTGGCGCCTCCCATACAAAAAAACATCTTCTATGGAGTGAAACTCGTTGACGTTAGATATAACTCGTTAACCACTGGGCCGATTTTCATGATTTCTATACAGTCGGCAAGTTCCTGAAATAAGTCGGCATTTCAATGAAAGTCACCCCCCCCCCCACGGCTCAAACCCTCGCTACGCCCCTGCCCATTGTCTGCTTTGTTTTTTGAATCATTTTTTGCTTTTACCAATAATTAACTATGTACATATTAAAAAACAGCAATATAAATCCATATGTATTTATAGCTATCCGCGGTTCGTGTCAAGTATATAATGATACCAAACTAATGTCCTTAGAGCAGTTTAAATCGGCACCAAAAAAATATTGCACTTTTTCACTTTCCTATACAGCCAGTCAGCCCAAAATCAATTTTTTTTTCTTAATAAGTGGTGACCAGTTATTTTATAAATTAAGTTAGTTATGTTTGAGCTAACTGGTCGATGGTTTCCGAATCAAAATAGAAACTATTTCATTCTTTTCCCGACGTTTCGTTGGTGTTTTTCCAACTTCTTTTGGGGATTTTATTTTATCTTTTATTGGGCTGAAATTACATCATCTTAAAATGGTTCTTACGTTTTACATCAGTCTAGAGTGTTTTTAACCATTTAACCATCAATTTATGATAGATTCCCATACATGAAGGTTTTAGGCTAACAAAAAGACCGATGAGATTGACAGAAGAGGTTGGAAATTCCCCTTTTGAATCCTTTTGAAGCACTGCTTAATTGGCAATTAGTTCAGCTTCAACAACCGCATTCTGTCCTTAGTCAATAATGTGCTGGATTCCCAGAATTTAGGCAGTCATGATATCAAAAATCTAGTAAATATTAAAGGACACCACTTTTTACGATATCACCTGAACAAAATGAAACCAGACTGTGTTTTCAAGAAGACGTGACAGCTTAACATTTATGTGAATAGATAGGGGTAGTGGGGGCAAAACCGCACATGGGGGCAAAACCGTTTCCGTACTATTTTGTATGAAAAACCAGTAAGACAATTATCTTCGACTATGCCGAAGCTCAAATACCCGCTACTATATTATTGTAAAATAAAAAAAATATTTTAGTATTACAAAATTATATATTTGTATGGGAGGTGTGGGTACTTTTTATTCGACCAAGCTCATTTTTTGTCAAAAATTTTTAAATACTATTAAAACAATATGTGCAAAGTTTAAACTTGCTATCTTTACTGTAGCTATTTAAATTTAATTTTTAACATAAAAAGCTATATAAATCTGATATTTTTGTATGGGAGGTAGTAGTAGTGTTCATCCGATCTTGCTCATCTTCGAACATAGCCTCAGTTTGGTGGATAAAAGCTTACATACAAAATTTCAAGTCGATAGCTCTTAAATTACGGCCGTAATCGTGCGGACAGACAGACAGACAGACGGACAGACAGACGGACAGACAGACGGCTGTGGCGTATCAACATAAATACTGCTGAAAGCGAGCATGAGGACATTGCTGATGAAGATTGCAAGTGCATCTTTACCCAAAACACTTTTTTCAAAATCGAACCTAACTTCCGGCTGGATTAAATGTACCAAGTGTCCAGGGTGGGCTCATAAAGCTTGTACAGGAGTCGATGAAGATGTCACGTATGTTTGTGACTTCTGCAATTGAATTGCATTTCTAAGGGAGAAACTATTTCCCCTAAAATTCAATAGGGCGGTTTTGCCCCCATGTGGGGGCAGAACCGTTTTTTTGTTGATGTGTTTTAAAAATTATTAAACTTTTTTTAAGTTATATATTTATTTATAATAATTCTCAAAATACCTAAATGAAATATGAGGCTTCCAGAATAAAGATTTTATTTTCGTTAAAAAAGGATTTTTAGTGGTTTATAAAGTGAACACACACTAAATATGCGGTTTTGCCCCCACTTCCCCTACCTATACCTCTTTGTGGAATAAGAAAGAAGATCTAATTCAAAGAAAAACTTAACATAATCATCCCAAAACAGTGACGTAATTTGAAGGGACTGGTTCTATTTCGGATTATCTTTATTATTATTATATTATTATGGGGTAGCGATGAGGGAGAATCTATTCTGACTGTTTTTTGTTTGCGTTGTGGTCTGGTGAAGTGCTGGCAAATGCAATTTTTGATAACGGAGAAGGATATTGACTGTTTGCAGTCCATTCTCATCGCCATAGCCTGCTTACCGATTGAAGATTTCGATCTGAGTTATATTCCAACGAAACGGCGCCACAAGCCATACAATACGACAAAATGTCAAGATTTGGTGTTACTATTTGGAAGCCGATATCATGCGATTTGACACCTATGTAATTTTATTTTATGATGCAAATTATCGTGTTTGTGCGATAAAACTCTTGAGTAGTTGAAAATCAACATTCGTCTAGTCATGAACGAGATACCAGTCGAAATGTGTGGAACAGTCATCGAATTACCTCAAAACTGGTAGCCATTTAATGACAAAGTCTATACAATAAATTAAAAAAAAAGTTCTTTAATTTTTTGTTTGTTCTTTTTTTTCCTTTCCGAAGCTGGATAAACCCTATAGAATCATATGCCTGGCTTCTCTAAACTACTTATTTGTGTGAGTTTTATTTTTGGGGGAAACGAAGGTATCTACAATTGTATGGCTTATCCTAAGGTCTGAATTGACAAGCTTTCTCAGAACAGTTGAACGCTCGCATGTTTGTCAGACTTTCACGAGGGCTAGCAGACTGGAAAAAAACTCCAAAATTATTGAGTGATTGAGAAGCGAGGAGTAACAACGATTCTCGCTAGTTGGGATTGACCCTGACAATTTCTGTTGGGAAATTTTGTCGAATTTCAGTCTATGAATTATTCTACCAAAGTGACTGTGTCTACGAGTTGTTGTCAATGTTATTTTCTCAAACAATAATTCATGGACTCAAAGATGTAATTTGTCTTTTTGGAATTGTTTAACCTGCATTTGCAGACTAATCACTGAGCCACTGCACAGAATGTGAACATTTTTCAATCAAATAATTAGATTGCTTATCCGCTGGCAACTCTCCTACATCTAAATTACTCTGAATAATAAAATAAACATTTGGAAACATTAGCAACACCATTCAAAAGAGATTCTCACACTATCTATCTATCTATCTACATTATTTACTTCATTCAACACAATCTCTTCGAAACCATTAAAAGCCGGAAGAGAATATCTCATGTTTTCAAACTTTCAGTAAAAGAGAACAGTGAACAGTCCCTAGAATATTCTCTACATTCACAAATCACATTCACATGCTTTCTTGGGCTGCAAAGTGAAAACAGAACAAAATCTCAGCCGCCTCATCAACATTTTCAGTTTATCTACTCGTCGAAATTTGCTGCATCCCACATTCGAAACCAGGAGAGCAGATACGATACATCAAAACCGTCTCTAGAGTCCAGAATATAGATACAGAAACAGATACAGTACAGTACAGATACATGGCTATTTATACAGAACTTCATTTGTTCGCTCTTGCAAACAAATGCCTTGATGTTTACAAGAAATTTCATTGAACTTTCGCTTCACTCTCTGGCTCTGCAGAGCAAAGCAACTCAAAAGATACACAAAAGCAAAACACAAACAAAATGTGGAAGTTTATGGTAAAAAACTAAAAACATGTTAAACGCGAACAGAGCGCTGGCTGTTTGCATACAAACATTTTCTGTTCTAGAACTAATATAAAAAAAAATGATAACAAGCAGCGGGTGTTAGGGCGGCAAGGAAGTGAACCCACCACCAGCCGGCTGACTGGCTGGCTGTTGTATCTTGTGTGCGAATTAGAAAGAAGAATGCATGTTGAGCTAGGTCGGTTGAGGTCGTTGCCACTCAAAATCTTAGAATGTTGCTAAACAACGACAAAAAAAAAGTATCTGTATCTGCGCGAGTGGTGTTGCACGGTATTTCGGTGTTGTCTCGTGATTTGTAAAAATTTCGTGTCGAATTCGATTTTTTTTTTGCTGTTGCTCTCTTTAGTTTTGAAATGAAAAATAATTGTATTTTTTTTTAGATAATTTGTTTGACTATGTGAAATCGAGTTTTTTTTAAAGGTTTTGGTTTCACTGCTCTGAACAACAACAGCACCAGTGAGGCATTTATCTGCCAACTTGCTACTGCTACTGTTGCAGTGGTAAAAAGCGAAACATGAGGCATTATGGCGGAGCGATGATTAGATGATCGAAAGCGAAATGCGGAAGGAAGTTCATCGAGTGGAGCGGTGGGTATTTTTTTTTTTTTTGCTTTTGCAGATGCTCATCGGCGCCGCATTGAATCTTCAGCTGATTATAAAATTGCATTCCATGTATCATGTGTTTTCGACATTCGATGGGGAAATTGATTTCTTTTTTTTTTCCTTTTTTTTGCACGGCATTTTAATTTCACAAAATTATATGTATAGATATGTTACCTATTCGATTTTTGTTTTTAATCGCATACGGAAATTGTTTCCATTTGCTTTGTGTTTGTTTCACAGGAAACGGATTTGAATTATTTTGCCAGTTCCGGAAGGGAAATTCTTTCGAATCAACACAACAACAGAATACCTACCTATACGAACTGTGTAGTGATTGTATTTGTATTTATAGGTATAAGTGGATCTCGATAGAGTTAGGGGAGATGACATAGGGGATATACACAAAGAGGGGTGATATGACAATTGCGGCAAGGGGTATTTTTTAATTGAAGCAAAATATTCCACTCACTTGTAGAATTTTTTTTAATTTTTACATTTCGTGGGGCTAAAATAAAAAATTGTTGGTGCATAAGGTCCGTCTTGGCAGCCAAGTCCGAATGGCTGAATTGGGAAGTTTTCCCTGGAAAGTTATACCTACGATCGATCAGTAGTATACTGTGTAACTACTGATACACTGTGGCCACTATACTCATAGCTAACCCCTCCATAAATACATTGAACTAAATTTAGACTCAAATTCGAGCTCAATATATCTCCCAAGACGGCACTTAAAGCGGATCCGGATAGAGTACGTAGAAATGTACAATGCGTCTACCCAGACCAATGAGAGAGCCAGGCAGAGCCTGGTACTACTTCCCAAAGGGAACAAACCGCCGGAACAACCACCATCATACCGCTCGCTATGCATGCTAAACACGGCAGCAAAAGTTCTAGAGCGAATTATATGCAATAGGTTGGAAGCAGCAAGCGGGCTATCGGAATACCAATATTGTTTTCGGAAGAGTCGCTCAACAGTAGATGCAATTAGTTCAGTAGTTAAAATAGCATAAAGAGCAATCGAAGGCAAGAGGTGGAAAGGGAGTTGCAAGAAATATTGCTTAGTTATTACCCTTGACATCAAAAATGCATTCAACACTGCAAACTGGAAACATATACTGCAAGCACTCTGAGAACTACGAGTACCAGTGTATCTCATACAAATCGTGAGGAACTAGGTACTTCAGACAGACGATGGGGTTAAAGAATATAACGTCCCCGGCGGGTCCTTTACGGGGTCCTACGCCTCCCAATTCCGGAGGAGACCAAAATTATTGGTTTCGCCGACGACAATGCATTCAACAGCAACTCCACAAGAAGGACAGTACGGAATTGGTTAAGTTCCGCTGGCCTCACTCTTCTAGAACACAAAACGGAAGCGGTTCTTATAAGCAGCAGAAAAAAGACGGAAACGATCAAAATAAAAGTGGGTGGCCGCACAATAGCATCAAAGCCCTACATAAAATACATCGGAGTCATACTAGATACAAGGCTATCTTTCAAAGAACACCTTACATAAGTGCGTAAGTCGCAAAGCAGCCAAAGTCAGCGCTGCTCTCTTAAGAATCATGCACAATACAGGAGGCCCTAGACACAGTCGAATGCTGCTATTGGCCAGAGTAGTAGCGTCCATAATCCTCTACGCCGCAACATAGTGAAATAGGGTACTAATACTAATTAATTCGCTGGATTTTGTACAATCTTTAAACCTTGTCGCTGAAATTTATAGATTACTTGTGTTTCAACTGAAGAGCGATTTACATCAGGGTCAGTAAAAAAAAAAAGTGAGATGAGGCCACAAAATATGAAAAATATGCGAAACTAGATAGTCACAAGTTAAAATTTCAACCTACAATCTAGATCTTTTACGTACATACAACATCGCGAATACGCAAATCGTCTGCACCTGCACGCACAAGCTATACTGGAAGTTCACAGCACTCTATTAATAAATCGCACATTAACACGTCAATGGGCACGTTCAAAACATTAGTTTACTAAGTCTGACAGTTCGCTGACGTGATGTGTTTTGCTGACCTAGATTGATCACGTGAATGCTGCTGTCATATACGCAGGGGTAGTGGACAAATATAGTCAAGAATTTATCGGCTGAGTACTAAATAAATATTTCAATTGTGTCAATTTTTGACTGAGAACTCCGTTGACATTTCGATTTGTATACCTTTCACGGCCTAAGGCTAAGTACACACATGTTATTTCAATCGCGCGACTGCTTAGTCGCAAAAAATGCGCGATTGAAATCGCATGTGGCACTCAAAAAGTAATGTTAACGATCAATTTTGTTCAGAAAAATCTAGACTTAGGGAGTACTAGACTTTTGAATGTGTCCAATGACTTAAAGTAATATTAGAATGGAGTCCGTCGAGCTGTCAAAATGAAATAAATATATTAAAAACCAAACTTTAAAATTTTGTAAAATATAACTTTGCTTCTGTGTATTTAATTTTGACAGCGCAAAAAAGCGACTCATTTCTGGTTTGCCTTTAAATTGTGAAGTTTTAACTTTCATTACTGTCAAAATCGAACAAATCGAAAAATCCGTTCAAACGAAGTATCAGAAAAATGTGTTTAAGAAAAATTTGTAAGAAATGGTGTAACTTATTCTCTCCAAGAGAGTGAGTGAGAGACCCAGCATAGGTTCATTGTGATACCACGAAAAACGGCGATCATTGGAGAAAATTTGTCTTTCCTTAGGTTAGATTAGGATAGATTCAAGATTGGGATGAGAACTATCACAAGACACTAGGCACCTTAGTGGGCCTATCGCGATTCCTGGGAGAACCATAATTTAATAGACGGGAAAAACATATACGCACTTTCCCTAAAACAGAATTTTCCCCTACAGAATTTAAATATCGCCGTTTGGTCGACAAGGCCTATCTCTTCTATGTTGTTAACGAAGTAGTTTCCCAAAACTTTATATCGCGTACGTGCTATGCCATGACATTCGCGCAGAATGTGTGGTGTCTGTCTTCCTCAACGCAGAATCTGCACAGATTTGTGTCTGAAAGTCTTAGTCCTTTGGCATACTTTCTAAGAAGACAGTGGCTAGACAAGATACCTATTGATATTCTCAGGTTTGCCCTGCTAAGTTTAAGAATTTCCCTAGTTCGTCTGTTGTCCATTTCTGGCCAAAGGGCGTTGGACACGCTGGCCAGATATGTTGGTCTATCTTCGAGCTGCTTGTGTCTCTACTTAGTCGTTCAACCATTTTGAGCTTCTTATAAAGCGTAAGAGGCTTTTGATATATGTATGTGTTTGTCAGATCATCTAAGCCTAGAGCTCCTAAGAGAAGCTTCCTTCTATGGGAGAGAGGTGGGCCGAAACAAAGAAAGTAAGGAATAGTATCCCCCTCTTCCTTATCTATACAGCAAACGTCTTTTGCAAAAAAAAACCTTGCCTTACGACGTACTTTCCTATTAGACAGTCGACAGTGCCTAGTATTGACAGCTATTATAGTGCCGATATAGCGAAAGGTCTATTGCCAATATGTCTGTTGAGAGAAATCAACAGAGCGTTTTAGAACGTTTTAAGTCGAGCTTAGGTCAAATTTGTTCAGTCGCCAGATATGGAGTGCCAATTGCCCACCTAAGTTTTCCACTCTCGATAGCATCCAGCTTTTAAGCTTCTAGGGAAGTTTTAAAATTCGAAACCAAGCATTTGATAGCTGCTTGGCTGTCCGAAAGGCAGATAAATTTAAAGGATATCACGTTCTTCTTGAGCCAAGATAAGCATTTTTTTATCGGCATAATTTCCGTCTGGAACACACTAAAGTGGTTTGGATGACGAAAGAAGAGCTTAAGATTAAATCTTTCGGAGAAAACACCCCCACCAACTCCGTCTTCGGTTTTCGAAATGCCATAATAGAAGGGAACGACGCGACGGTCGGTGATGAGAAAATTCTTATCAAAATTTAGGGATGGGGTGGTGTAGTCAGTGTTTTCTGTTGAGATGAGAATGAGATTGAAATGTGAGACAACAAAACAAAATGTATATCGAACTAGTTTTTTAATACTATTTTTTCGAAACAATTAAAGCTCCAAGAGTTAGGCATCTTTCCTTCCAAACAAAAACTACGTGTCTGTTGAGAACCAATTCAACTAAGTGTCTCACAGGGATCGATTCTTAGTTCATCATTCTTATTCGAAGTTAGTTTTTATTCCAGTTACACTCAATTCTATCGCCCGTTGGCCAAACTCTTAACTTGTCACAACCATTCGTTTATGTGACTTCTTATTTTTGTTAAAAATGGAAGGAACCAAGACAATTCTCCTTAAAAATCTTAATCTAGCTTATCTGGACGTTGTGCTAACAAATTTCTATAAATTAACTTTGTGGTCTCAAATCTCAAGTAAATAATTTTGCTCGCTTCTGTCTTTAGTAAACATTACTGCAAAAATGACATGAGTCACTTTATGCTGCCGTCGTCGCGTCGCTGTAGGGTAGCGGAAATATATGTACATTTCCTTTGTATGCAAAGTATAGTTAAATTTACAAATAAAAAGTGGAGCAATTTATTATTCTAATTAATTAGTTGTATATAGTTAAAACAATTTGTTTTTGTTTTTTTCACAGCTAATTGTTTATTTAATTATTTTACTGTCCTCATTGTCAAAGAAAGAACCTACAAATTACAATTTAATGAAATACAGAAAATAAACAAACAAATGACTCTATTAATCTCAAAACTAAATTATTTACAGAATTTGCCTGAACAAAAATGAAGGAAAAATTAATCACCACGATGTATTGGCCACACAAAAGCAAATGGTAGATATATAGCTGAAATAGAATGACGAATAGTCTTGCGGAAATCGTGCTCGGTTAATTGTTTATACCAATAGATATACAATAATCCACACTTTCTATACCCCAGCTGGATAAATTATTTTTCTGTTGTGCAAAAGCATACATTAGCGCGCTGATGGTATGAGTGTCTTTCTTTGTACCTAAGAGTGCATAAATATAGCGTAGGCGTAAATGAAATCTTGCAAATAGGTGCGAAGACAAATTTTTGCTGTACCTACAACTACATATATACCATCATCAAGTGCTTACATAAATGCCCGTCAAAATAATAATGGTTAAAAGGAAATTTTGACTTATAGGGATAGTTTTGAAGAGATCAGTAATAAAAAATGAATATAATCCTTGTAGCTTACCTATGGGTGTACTTACTATACAAAGGAAGAGGTTCTAAGTACGAAATGAAATTTAATCTTAAAAGATGGATTTGGTTCTCTACACTGTATAAAAATATGTCGAAATAACGTCACCAATAGGCTCCCATTGTGTCTTCAAAAACAGTCGTCGAATTAAAAGGGCCAAAAGCTTTTTTCAATCCCATCTACATTTTATTAAATGCTCTCAATAGGGAATGCATCTCTATTTAACAAATTGGCTAAATATCAAGATATAGTGTAAATTTGATATTTAGGTGTTTGTTCAGCGCCATCTATCGTAAACTTTAAATCGTTTCATTTATGTGCACTTTTCACTTCAAAAGAAAAGGTTTCAGCTTAATAGATCGACTACTTTTCGAAGTGTCAAAAAAAAGCGTTTGCAATATTTTGAAAATTTGAGCTCAATCGGTTCGGTAAGGTTTTCGAGATATACGATTTTGAATGATTTTTTTTGTATGGGAGCTGTCACGCCCTTTGGTACAATTAAAAAAATAAACTAGCAAAGTCGCAGTACTCTATCCCGTAGCTTTCTATTAGTGAAAGAATTTTTATTTTTAAATCGGTTCAGTGGTTCCAGAGCTTACACCCTAAAAAGAAACATTACAGCTTTATGTGAAAAGCTAGGCCTAGGGTGCCTTTTGCGCCTACAATTAGCCAGCTACTTGATCAAACTTCGAGCCCTAGCTTGTCAGAGCAATATGGTAACATAAAGAGAAAAAAATAATATCAAAACTTCTCCACAACTAAACAAAATAAAAATTGTGCACCACTGGATCGCACGGAACTTGCTCTTTATGATATAAGAGTTATATGGGAATCACCGTTAATATAAGAGCTAAATTACAAAATCCAAGTAACAACAACAGCCCGTGAGTCTGTGGTAAGGGCAATACCACCTGGTATTACCTTCTTTATCGACAGCCATGCAGCAATAAAAGCCATAACTGCACCAGAAATAAAATCGAAGCTTGTGAAGAGCTATCGCGAAGAACTCAAGGCTCTTGGTTCACAGCACAATGTATCGCTGTACTGGTTTCCAGGTATTCCAGGCAATGAGAAAGCAGACGAATTAGCAAGACAAAGTTCGACAGCTGTTTCAGAACAAGCTGATCCCTCTGTGAGCATCCTACATTGCATACTCAAGCTTGAAGCAGGGAGAAAATCCACAAGAGAGGCGAACACTAGATGGGCCGCCTTAAGTACTTCTGATACCACAAGAATTCTATGGCCATCCTTCAATGAAACCAGAACCGAGAGTATCATACGGAAGGATAGGAAATCCCTATCCCACCCTTGTAGGAATCATAACGTGCACAATAATACTCTGCGGTACCACATGAAGAAAATGGGTTTAACAGAAGATGAGGGAGCTCTTGATCCACTTCCTGCCCAGGTCTCCAACACACCACAAATTCCTAAGGAGTCAGTTCTTCAATAACCTAGACGAGCACACCAGCAGACCAATAGGAAGATAATAAACTTCGTCAAATCAGCAGGATGGTTTGTGTGCAACAGCACAGTAAGTAATTTGAATACAGGGTTATAATGGGTAAGGGACAATCTCGTCAGCAGTGAAGTGTACACACAGGCTCATAATAACATTAAGACTTCGAGACCTTCATTTTTCGAGAAAGAAATATTTGCCCTTTTAAGAGTAAGTAAAACAAGCTTCTATTTTATAAAATGAGTCGGTAATTGAGTATGAGTGAGGTAGGGGGCGGTGCTAGAAGAAGCGGGGGTAAGTAAGCAACCATGCAAGTTGGTCTTAGTTTTTGTCTTTTTTTTTTCTTATTTTTTATTGTGCAATTTCTGCAAGTGATAAGCGTAACATGTCACTCCGCACAAGAGAGACTAACTTTTTTTTTATCTCGATCCGCCAACAAATCGTCACTCAAATTGATACGATTGCCACAATTCTTCTACGTTATTTATAACACATTCCGACAATATCAACCATTTTCGAATTGAAAGCATTCTAAGGAGCCACAATTTTGATGCGAATAGACCAAAATGTAAATATAAGCTGATACAGCCATCCAAATGTTTGTGAATGTAGGTGAACAAAAAATGTTACGTATACGCCAGAGGGTACGACATTTTTTTTTTTTTTTTCTTCTCGTTGGGAGGGGTTTGTTTTTTTCAACTAAGCCGATAAAGCAGTGTAGTCCGAGAGTCTTGTTACCAATATAGAAGTGGTTTTACATCGTGAACTTCCTTACCCAGCTTCGTTTGTAATTTCAGCATAGCAAGACTATCACATCGGAATATGAATGTTAAATTAATGGAAGCTATGGCCGTAACTCATAGCTATACTCTTATTGTTAGAACATCGTTCGCCTGGTAAATACGTAGCTTAAGATCTTGTTCTTGCTTCAGATATTCCTATCCAGGAAATTGCAATCGCTGGAAATTGAACCGCATATCCGGTAGGACTTTTGCTTCGAAGCAAAGTTTGCGTCCAAAGACTTTTTCCATTACAAAGCCGTTTGGATCCAAGTTTCATAATAAAATTATAGACGATCCTATATTTAAATTAAGCAAGTGTGTAAACAGTCCTATCGGCTCTGGTAAACTAGTTAGCTATCGGTTCTTTGTCTATTACCTTGTCAACCGGTTTAAATATTTTTTTTATATTGTTGCTCAGTCGTTAGTGTGTAGCCCTCATGGCTCGAAAAAATTTTGCACTGCGCCACGAGTATAACTGTCCTTCGAACTCGTTATAAAACTCCCTCCCATCGACTGCTGTAAAAACCTATATAGTCTTAGGATAAATGGATCTACCATTGGTGCGCCAAAAATCTATTTTCTTTTTTACAGTTTTTAATGTAGGTATGTCCGGCAAATTGACTCTCTTATTTGTTAGGCAAGCATCCCGTATAGATAACCATTCAAGCTCTAACCGCAAGTTTATCGTAAGCGACATGTTGAATTTCACAACAGAAGTCGTTCTTTTTTTTTTTTTTTTTTTCTTTTTTTTTCCTGCAGGTACACTATAAGGAATCGAGCCCGATTTCTGTATTCAATCGAATGTAAAATGTCTTGTAAATTATTTTCACGCTCAAATTTGTATGTGGCTCCCTTATCTGTCGAATAGAATCCTAAACACGAATCTTGCACTCAATTGCTTATTTGACAAGTGACAATATCAGAAACGTCAAAATAAGTAACAAATCTAAAAATTGGCGCAGGTACCCACTATTCATGTCATCAGTAGATAATAATAAATCAGTGCATTGGCCTGTGTAAAAACCGTCAATGTTAGCATTCTCTTCTCAAATTCACTTTAATTTTCTACTATCTTCGACGTCTGAACATCTGTCAAATTTTAATGTTTCTTTAAATTTATAGACGTCCCCTTAATTTTTATCGCAATCCACGATCTACCATTTTATTTTCGCTCTCAATTTCTTAACCGTTCCGTGGACGTCATTTGGAATCTATAGCAGTCAGCCATTTTGTATCGAGAAATTATTAAGTACGTTTGTGTTATTAGGTTTATTCGTGTTCTTTTTCGCTCGCTTGATGCCTGAACGGCACATTTTCATGAACTACCTTTTAACAGATCACAAAAACAATGTTGTTTGAATTTCATTGGCATGTGACTGTCTCAATATTATTAATAATAAATAGTTGTATACACTATTAGTTTACACATAATTTAAAGAAACTTCATGAGAAGAAAACAAACGTATGTTAGTATTATTTGCCTTTGAATTCGTATTAAGCTTTCGCTCCGTTGTAAATTCTAATTTTGGAACTGACGACAACTGGTAATTCTGTTAATATTCCAAATTTTGACTTTTAAGCTTTGTGTCAGTGTCAAATTTAACATTAAAATGTGTTTATAGACTATATCATACTACGCATATTATTTTGAGCTAGTAATCTAATTTCAAAGAAAGCTTTTATTCAATTTTTGACGTTTAGATCTGTCACGTGCTTGGATGACATTTAAATCTCATCGTCTAATGTGTTGTATTTATTGAACTTGAACAGTTTCATGTTAAGAAGTACTCAATTAAGTCCAACTGACACATCACCTCTTGATAACTTCCTCAATGCAAACAGACGCGACATACCTACCCACTCTGTGACTTTCATTCACAACGCAATTGCATGCTATAAGTCGTTTATGACGTTTACATCGTCTGATGCGCGATATGACATTGAATGTGCAATCGATCGGTTTTTTTTTAATTCGTGCAACAAAAGCTTTTCAATTTTTTCGCAAACTCATATTCACGCGCACACATAGATGTAGGTATAATAAATTAAATTCAATATGGTATTTCTAAGTTTAAACGAAAACAAAATCAACCAACAAATACGCATAATTAATGACTTTGACTTGTTTTCTGACAGACGGCGACAACTCGCATGTAACCATCATATATCTCACCAAATTTATCATACACACACACACCAACTATTTCATTCGCCACTTGTTTCACGCATATGATGAAATCAGCTCAAGCTCAAGGATATCTGTGAGCACCATTGAAAACATGAAAAAAAAACCCTCTCGTCAAGTTTAATGGCGGCTATAATAGTGGGGGGACAGCAACCGTCAAAAAAAAAGCTTCTATGGGTTGTCGGTTGTACCGTATGTCGATACGAAATACCATGAGGGCTAACAATAGATTTAGAAATTTAATCGAATGCCCTTCGCACACACATGATAATTTGTCGCAATAGGGGTAAAAGCCATTTTTTGAAGAACTGTCAGACGTCAATACGTTGATTGTATACGACTATCGCTACCCTTGCGACTGGGAACTGTCACTTCAGTGTTTGAAACTATTAATAAACTGTCGAGTAGCATTTGTACTGAACCGGCCTCCAACAAGTACACACATTCGTTTACTTATCTTGCTCTCCGAAGTCTACAATGTCGCTCACAGCTCGTAGTTCGTTTCGTACAGTGTTTCTCTACACACAAGTGGCGCGCACTGTTGTCAGTCAGTGTATACGTAAGCTGAACTTCAATAGCAGGCCAGGGTTGCTCGACATTGAGTTCAAAATGGGCACACGAACACCACATTGCCGGAGCTTTATACCCGTTATCGGGGGGAAAAAGCACCGCGCCGTGCGTCGTGTAAAATTTTGCACCTCCCCCACTACGGTGCCGCCACAAATTAGACAGCAGCGACGTTTATCTTGACAAACAAAAATCAAAAAAAAACTACTACGCGTTGCGATTGTGATGGTAACACTTGTTGTTAGTGCGTTCGTTTGAAGCTTTTTCTTGATGTGAGCTTCTCTCAGCCAATGTCGATCGTCGGCAAAGGTACGGGCGGTGACGCTGACGACTGCGATCGCAAAATTGCGGAAAAATTCGCAAAAAATGCAAAAGCGTGGGAGTGCGCTTGTTTTTTTTTTTCGCCAAAGCTCCGTACTTTGACTGCGTAAATTCGTTGCAAAAACATGTCAGCTAAATTTCTAATGTGTAGTTGTAACCCTGGGCGGACCTGACCTTCGAATAGATTTATACATTTCGTAGGCACATGCCTGTGTGTGTTGCGAAATATAATAAACACGATTAATGAATCGGATTGGGTTTGCGTGTATAGAGCGTATAGCATATACTAGAGCGGACTTTCAATGATTTTTTCATCACGAGAAGCTTGACGTCCGACGAGAAGCGTACATTTTCACAAATAACAGCGCATTCTGGCGTTCTAGAGTGATTATCATGGCCAATGTCTAGGTCGCAGAGCGACTTTACAAAACAATCAATACATTTGACCGTGAGTGAGTTCGCGCATATATGTACATGCATGCTGCATGCAGCAAGTTAGCAATAGCATCGTGCAAAAAATGTTTCTAGATACTGGTTCTACGACACGAACATAACTTTTTGTTCCTGAATGATTGGCTGTGCTCAGTGCTGTTCTGCTCCTTTGGGTAACTGTCATCACCTGAAACCAGATAATGGGCAAAACAAGAACTTTGGTACCCACTATCGCATTGCATTGCAAAACGTAAACATACTCATACCCGCAGTATATCGGCTGTGGGCATGTGTGTGCGTAACGTATACACAAATCTATACGTATCTATAGAGTGCCAAAAAAATTAGGTGACCTACTTTTGGTGCTGCGATGATTATGTCATATGTGTATTCGTCGTCGTCGCGCTCGTTGTTGTGTTTCTATTTCGCTATTTGGTTATATACATATGTGGAATGTTTATTGTTGTAGTGGGTATATTTGGACTATCAAATTAGTAAGCTTTCCAGCTGTGCGCAGATCATAAAGACGAAAGGTTTAATCTTTTGACGCGCGATATAGCTAGCTTCGTCAAAATGATGTGTGGTCGGTTGATGTTTTTTTATTTGTATCTATTTTTTGTGTGCTAAACTGTGTCACTATTAATTTGCTATTCAATGAAATTGTTTTACATAAGAAAAGAAAAAAAGATGAGCGCTAAAAAAGGTCAAGGTGCAGTGAGATGCCAAATTCTCTTTGAATGTGGGCCGGTTATGATGAGATATTGCAATGAATTGTTGGCGTAGGTATGCAGATTCGATTTCGATTTTATTCACACGCGCTAAATGATGTAACAAAAGTGCCAATGTCACTGTTTATACACAATCAGAAGACGCGACGCGACGTCTGCTTCTATTGCCAAACGCATGACCAGTATAAGGAAAGTATGAGTAGCTTTGACAGTGGTAGCGATGCTTTTTCGCGTCAAATATGGATTCATTTCAGACATATTTCACAACACAGTGTGACATCAAAAGTACATATGTTGTAAAGGTTTTGTTACATCAAATTACATCAAATTTGTTATCTCTCTTTTAGGTCGAAAACCAATGAAGCCATTTTTTGTGGGAGTTTTCTAAAGTGTCAACGAAATCAAGCTCATGCTATCGCCATTGATTTGAGCTACTTATATCAATTTACAAGAACACGATCAGAAAACTGTCGATTTTGACTACAAATTTGTTCGAAAATATCAACGGAAACAATTTTATGAATTTACCATCGGTTTTGATCGTCAATATGGTCGTTTACGCGTTACGATCAAAATACTGTGAACAGTGTGAGTGAACTGATCGACTATATCAACGAAAACAATTTCATACACACCACAATAAATTCTGAACACAAATTTGGACGATCACAATCCGAATACTGTGAACTGATTAAAAACATCAATGAAATCAATTTCATGCATCAATTTGGACCAACAATTTGGACGATGACGATCAGAATACTGTGAAAGGATTGAAAACATCAATGAAAACTAGTTAATTTTGGCCAAAAACTTGGCCTGTCACAATCATACTATGAGCTGATCGAAAATATTACCGAAAGCAAGTTCTTATACGTCACAATAGAATTTGAAAACAAATTTTGACGATCAAACTTGTGCGAGCAAAACTATCAATGAAAACAAGTTCACCAAAAATGTTAACGATTTCCATCAAGTTTGTCGATGGCTGTCAGAATTTAAATGATCGAGACTTATTTTGATGATCACTATCGAGGTTGAAATTCACGATAAACAGGCTCTAAACGATCGAACATCTTAATGAAAACAAAATTGTGAATACAAAAAATTTATAGTTTTAGTGTATTTGAAGCTCTATCGAATAAACATTGCAAAAACAGAGATAATACTTCATATTGTAAGTTTATAGAAAAAGTCATACATATTTATATTACACTGCAGCGATTTTGTAAAATTGAGACCCTGATGGTAGATCAAGGGGCAAATTAATCCAGGAGTAGAATCTGACACCGATCGATCAGTAATCGAGCTAACTAATATTCTAGGGCTTTTTGTCTTGTCGTAAAACATGCAAAAGCATATTACGTCCACAAATCCGTCAATTTTTACATAGGAACATTTATTGCAAAGAAAATTGTTTGCAAAGAATGTGATTAAACTGTCATCGGGCGTGTCAATATTTATACCAATGAATTGTGATTTTTCTCAATGTCAGTTTCTGTCATTCTCTCAATGATTCCACCAATGAGTAGACTTTTTTTCAATTAGTAAGAACTGTCAGCGGACTTATAGCAGAAGCTAATTCATTTCAGAAATGAAGCGCTTTAGCAAACTAAACGGCTTCCAGTGACAAAAATATAACTCGCACTCACAAATAGAGAAGGTTTATTTGGCTTCGGGGCAGCTTTATATGATGGTACTTTCCACAGTACCTAAGCTCACAGTGGAAGTTTAAACTAAAGATCAACTGAACCTTAACTGAACTTTAGTTCAATTGAACACAGTTTAACTGAAGAATTTGGCAGCATTGTATAGTACTTAGCTTTTATACGACTTTTCAAAAATCGTTCCTTGTTCTGCTATTCTTTGATCTTAAATGCTTGACTTCGAAGGTATTTCTCATGTCATCTGGCTGCCTGCTTTAGGTAGTTTGAGTTGCAAAAAATGTTCTTAGTGGACATAATTTCATGATGGCGTTTGACAGAATAGACGGCAGCCATGTTATTCCGAATCTGTTTCAGTTTTATGTAGCTGAGCGAGCAACGAAAACAGAACGAGAATTTACTACAGAAGTGAAAAAGTTTTCTATTTTAGTTTCTGTTCTTTGTCACTTATGGTGCCTTTACTGAACACACCTATTTAATTGACATCTTCCAAATTTGTAGCTTGATCTGTATAGTATACTATATATTTGGAATCAAAATCAGAAAATACCCAACTGGACCTAGATGTATATACAACTCCAGAGGCTTCTTTAACTACATTATATATAACGTTGCCATGCATCCGGTTTTTCATTATCAATTAGAGTATTTGTCTACTTCTACTGCAAACTAAAAAAAATAAGCCGGGGATTACACAAGTCAAAGAAACTAAAATAACCATCAGTTGAGAAAATAAAAATTTTAAAATCACTTGTCAAAATGGATATGATGAAAATTTGATTCCCCTTTATGAGGAAATAAAATTCAAAACGAAACTTATATAAAGATAGGTCAAGCTAAGATATGAAGTACCTTACTAAATTCAGTCTTGTGTAGGAAAACCGACCTAAATAATGGGTGTGCATGTTTTCTTTTGTAACAAAAATTATCTGTCGAAGACGTGCCGAAAAAGTAGGCGTGTCAAGAAACTTTGCGTTGGCGAATTTTCCGGACATTGTCTATAAATTTCATAGTGATTTCTTTCTAGTACATACGTTCGTTTTTTTACTGGTTGTGTACTCTTTTTGAAAAAGAGTTTCTTCAAAATATTTCTGGCAACCAAAAGCCATAATTAAGGATGTTATAAAGAACATTGTTCTCTAAATTGATATGCTACTCACCGCTGTGGAAAATTTCATCGAAATCAGCTTAGGCGTATGCAAAAATGTAGTAATTCACTTAAAGATGTCAAAAACAATGACGTTTGTCAAATCGACACCTAAAGAAGAAGAAAACCCTTACAGCTACATATATATAATATCTACATATTAATAAGCGCAGTCATTTTTAATTTACTGATCCCTCAAAGGTATCAACTTCTCTTTCTTATTTTTTGCTTCTCCTTCTCATGGCAAATTCGTAGACGCCACTTCGATGAACGCTTAAGTATTCTCACAGATAGCTATATGTACATTTTTTTATACAAAAATCATGATTTTTGTATTTCACTAAAAAATAAACAGGATATACAAAAATATACAAAATTATAAATTCGCGACCCCTACTGTCTCATTATAGTGTTTCTTGCTGGGAATTATTATTCGAATTAGTTAGACTAAATCAGGTGTTGGTATGCAGAATAGGTACATAGCAACATCACGATTAAAAAAAAATAATAATAATAATTTTCGAGGCCAATAAACGCATTTGCATTTTTTGCTCATTCACCTAGTTTATGCACATAAAACTTACTGCAAGGCGGAAGTAACAAAAATCCTTACGCACTAATTAAAGTTAGGTATACTCTGTCAGATATTGATAATTTTAAAATTTACTCACACCTAGAGATATGTAATTTTAAATGCAGTTGAATTTGAAAAACAATCTATTCACAATTTGGTGGCCATTTTTTAATCCACTTGACTTCAAATCGCATTTGCCAAGCTATAATAATTTTTTTTTTACAAAATCGGAATTTCCCTATATGCAAATTTTTTAATACTAATTAAAAAAACAGAAAATTTTGTTTCCACAACAGTTCTTTCTCTTTTATTTATGAAAACTATGAATAATTAAATTTGCAGGATTACAGCACGCCTGTCGATCCAATGATAAATATCGCTAAGAACATTCTTACCGATTAATCATTGCAGTACATGCAATGCATTCATAAATAACCATGAAAATTTACAGTTTATTTAGCTTGGCTGTGTGTGGCCTAATCCATTGCGTTTGCGAATCAAAAGTGTAATACAGCACGCATAAAATTACGTGCGTGCTTTTTTGCTTAAAACAAAAATTATTCATTAGACTTGTTGTTGCAGACAACCTTGACGTGGGCAATTGTATACTATAAACTATGATCGTTATTAATAATTGAGGTTATTGTAATAAAATGTAATATTCAATAAGAATGTGTTTACGCAGTTAAAAGCTTTTAGAGGGATGTTTTTAAATCATATTTAAAAGTATGCGAGGTATTTTTATTGGCATTTGACATTTGTCCGTTGACAGTTGTTTGGGATGAATATAAAAATCACATTCCACTATCAATCAATAGGAGGTGTTCAGTACATGTATGTAATTCAGCTTAAGCCGGTATTCTTTTACATTTGACACTAGTTCAAGTCTACATAAGTACAATTCGGCTTAAGCCAAATGGTTCATTACATTATGGTATCTTGTGTGATAAACATAATAGGATTAGTGACACATTTGGACAAAACTGAAATGAATTTTTGTCCAAATTTGACACTAGCTTAAGTCCATTGAAGTTACTTTAATAATTTGGCATTCTACACAAGGTTTACCTACTTATGATTCATCATTTCTTGTCTTCAAACGCAAAAGACTTGTTACAAAGGGAGAACTGGAGAACTGTAATCATTTTATGGGTGTAATCCAACTTAAGCCAGCTGTACGTTTACCTTGGTATGTATGTCGTGAACATAATAGGATTAATGAGACATAACAAAACTAGAGTGGATATTTTTCCAAATGTGCAGTTTCTTGTGCAGTTTCAAAATAATTTGCATTCTTCTTCTTTTAACTGAAAAAGATGTATTCTCTGATGTAAAACATGGAAATGCGAAATATTTTTTTAATGAATGTATTTCAATGGCTTTCAGAGCGTGTTGTTCCGAGTTTTTTGAGGCCATCCCTGACGCATAAAGCAGCAGAGGAAGACTGACCCCTTAGGTGGTGGCCTTAGCTAAAACATGCCTTAGCTAAAACATGCACCTGCAGGTGGCTTCAGTTGTCTCCGCTCTTTGCCTCAGCTAGGGATAAAGGACACACGAAAATTTTACATTTCTGTAGGTTTCGTCATTGGAAATGTGTACTCGTCAGAAGCTACTAAGTTCCAAAATCGTTTAGCTTTCCATCGAACCTAATGACACTTCAACTTCATGGCAAAAGAAAAAAAAAACAGTGGTAAAAATATTCGGTACCCATAACATTTTAGTTGAATATAAAAAAAACCGTTTAAAATTAAAACTTGATCTCCGGATGATTATTATCAGACATGTTTGCATATACTGGAAATTTGCAAAGCCCTACCTTATCCTCATCCGCTATATAATTTTGTATCTTTTACCTTCACTAGCAGTAAATGCACTTTCTCCAGTGAGAAATGCTTGATTTTGCACAAAATTCGCTTTAGCCGCATGCCGCGCACAATGAACTTAACCTAGCCACAACCACTATAGCACAACAACACACAGGCGCACAACCAACTTTAAACAAAATCGTGAACTATTGCGACCAAATAGAAATATAAGGATCCTGTACATACAAAAATGCCCGCAAGGAGAACTCCAAATGAAAAACAAAGAAATTTGCTTCACCTCTAAGCCAGGCACAAACAGATGAGATGACTCTATGGCTATGCCATTCTTTGAGCTCGGTTCCATAGAGCATAACCAAATGCACCGACACAGCCCGGCCATAAAGAAATCGAACAAAACTAAATGAAACACCCGCTATACGTGCAGAGCTCGCTTTGAATTGTATCTATACGGGGCTAAGTGCACGATCAGTGGGGCTGCCAAATATCGCCGCCGTGTCGGCCGCCTCGCCAGAAAGGAGCAAATGGAAGGCGATTCCCCGAAGTGTATACTGCAACGAGTATCGCGAATACTCCCCACGATGAAATTTCTCCCCAGATCGCGCGAACATTTGTTTTGCATTTGATTTATGAACGTGGGAGGGGGAGGGTGAGCAACAACATTAGACGAAAATGTTTGACTTAGAGCGTTAGGCGGGGCAGGAAAATGGCGACGCGATGGTATTTCATTTTTTGCAAAAGTTATATACCTACGAACCAAACAAAAGTTGACGCACGAACAAAAGTGAACCCAAGTGAAAGAGAAACTCTTTCTTGTTCTGGGCTTCGTGACAGCAATTTTCATCAGTCAGAGCGCGCACAATGGAAACGGTCGGTGATGGCTATATGGAGTGTTAACACTGCTTTAGGTTTGCTGATGGGAGAGGGGATTTTTGGACTTTTTATTTTTCGGTGTTTGATGTTTTGACTTTTACATTTTTAAGCCGAAAGTAGTAAATGAGTATGCAACGTGCACAAGTTCAAGGCCGTGAAACATCGTCACCAGTGGTGAAGAAGACGAAAGTTCGATGTTAGTCGTTAAGGTTTTAGATTTGAGGGTGGAAAGTTTGACATTGGTTTACATTGCATACATTAATTAAATCAGCTTATTTATTCCGGCAGTATTTGTTTTTCCATGTTCACGTTGACAAACACGTCTGACAGTTGGAACGGGAAATAATGCAAGAAAACGGAAGCCAATCGAAGTATTTTTTTTACCACTAAGTTCGGTGACATTTTGTCACTTAAGTGTGAAATGGATTTAAGTAAACATGACCAAATGTTGTTACTTTTTATCTACAGTGATGCCAAAACAAGATCAATTTTTGGTTATCATTTGAGTTGAGTTTCACCGGGAGTATTTGCCGTCTTGTTAGGTGTAACCGGAACCAAATGATTCGTTAAAATGTCAACTATTTTATTGGCATTTTGTTATTATTGTTACTTGAAGTGGCTGGTTTAATTGTATAGATTTATAACTTGTTTAACTTTTAGATGATCTCAGTTTATATCTAGCAAAGTTAATTAAAAATAGAGGAAACATTTTTACATGAACCTATTAACGATTCTTACTGTGCATTACTGTTACCAACACAGTTATTTAATGAACAATAACACATTTTAACAGACTTTAATTCTAAACACACTACGCAGCAATGGAGTTTTATAAATTATTTGGTTTGGCAGTATTGTATTTTGAAATTCAGTCAGGTATGTCTATGAGGACAATAAAGGGGGGGACAAATTTGTTATCATTTTTGATACGTATGCGAAGGTATGTTCTGTTTAATTCGCACTTTTGTGCGTAGAATTTCTGTTATCTGATTTGGTCATCAAAATAGTAAAATTTAACATTTGAGCCTAGGATGGTGATCGTGTTTAAATTGGGTTAAAAATTCCTCCAAAGATAAGAAATTATTTTATAAAACAAAACATTTTAGCCAAGCAGTAGGTATACACTAACAAAATTTGTTTAGACTACAGAAATCTCCATAATTTTTCACCTTGCGTGATAATTGCGCGGTACAGTTTCATAAGCTAAATTTTAATTAATATCTAAAGATCGTATTTAGCGTCGCGTCGCTCCAACACCCTTACCTATATACAACGATCGCATGTCAACTCTCTTTGACTGGTCGATTAAGACACATGATGGGAAATAGGGTTAAATCAAAAATGTTTCAGAACATTGTTAGTGGAAGTATTTGGCATCACTAATTTTGTAGAGAGTTCATTAGATCTGTTTGTTAACTCTACTGCACAGAGATAAAAGACAACGGACAAGAAATTGTTTCACTTTTTGTGTCATGAAGTTGTGGAAAACAATTTTTTGTCATTTTCTACAACATTATAACAGCGCTTAATGCGATCTGACAATTTGACATCTTACGAAGCCGTGAAAGTGGCAATTTTATGTCAAAAAGTATTGCGATGTAAAATGCATTTACAAAACATGAATGTTTATCAATATTAATACTGAGACATACAATTTTGACAGATCTGGGAAAATAAGAATGTACTAAAGCACATTGGTTTTAAACAATTGTGGCTTAAGTCACATTGTAGAAGGGTGGAATACAGTTGATTCATTGACCTTTTTAGTAAGCTTTTATAAATTCTATACATATTGCTTTAGTGTTCATATTGAATATTTTGTTGACAACTAAGCCTTATCCTGAATTAAAAAAGAAAATAAATCAAAAGGTCTTATGACTCGAAGAGTCCAATAGTACTGCCAGATGCTTTTGTTGACCCATGCAATTTATGCTGTTCGATTGTGTCCCTCTTTCATGTTAAAAAAAACACGTCTTTGTGAAGTTATTGCTATACAGCAAGATATTGTAAGTATGCGTACATATGTTGACAGATATTTTACTATTTTTTGCTAAAATGTATGTTGTTGTCTTGTAAAGGCAACAAAGAGCTAGTAACATTGTCCGCATTTCATTAACCACTACCGGCACATAAAATTAATGTAAAAATCTATATAAAGAAATTGAGGGCTTTCAAGAATCTAGTTTAGTAAATCTGACAGCCCTATATCTTCATGTTGTTGAGCTTTCACTGGGCTAGACTGGTCATGTAAACAGTTTTAGTTGACATATCTGTTCGCAACACCGACAAATTCGGAGAACTCAGTTTTGTGACATTTCTATTGGGTTATCGGAGAGCATCGAAGAGCATGGGAGAGTGCAGTTTTACAATTCGATTACCCTGACGTGTAGAGTAGACCACCAATCAGAAACTCAGAAACCAGGAGAAATAAAAATAAAAAAAAATAAAAAAATAAATAGGCGGCGCAACAGGCGGTAGACACCCAAGGCCTAGCTTCTCGCAACCATTCGTTTTGTGTGAGTTTCTATTTTTAGATCGAATGGAAGGGACCTACAATTTTATGCCGAGTCCGAACGGCTGAATTGAGAAGCTTTTTCAGGACAGTCATACTCTCGGATGTTTGTCAGACGTTCGCGAGAGGTGGCGCAGTAGAAAAAACCTTAAGATGTAATTTGTGTTTTTCCGGGGATCGAACCTGGGATCTCTCGCACAGTAGTCAGTAGTTGTCGGTATGTCAATAAGTGACATACCGACAATTCCAGTTAGTAATCGCGTTCAAGTAAATTTGAATCCAGACAATTCAAGTCGACTTACAATGACTAGATTCTTGAATGCGGCCATTGTCATCTAGCACAAATGATAAGATGTCAATGTTTTTATATAATATAAATAGGTAAACAGGTAAATATATTCTGTAATTTTTCGCGGATTCTTAAAGAATGGCATGAGCTTGTCAATAAATTTGGATTTCCAGATAATTGTAAAAACGAATTCAATAAGTTAGTACACCTTGGTATACCTTTGTAAAAAAAATGCTGCCGAAAGTATGGCTAAATTTTGTTGTTTTTTAACAAATATCAAACTACCCATTAAATCAAATAGAAATGCAGATCATATTTCGCTCCTTGTAAATGGTAATCTTCGGAAGATCTTCGAATCTGCACCCGAGAGACGGCGCGCGCAGTAGAGGAAGACCGCGACTCAAGTGGCCCACGCAAGTGGATGGGGACCTCAACCAACTTAGCGTGCGAAACTGGAGACAGCTGGCCAAAGATCGTGCTGGCTGGAGACGCTTGTTGGTTGAGGCCCAGGTCCACCCCAGACTGTAGCGCCACCTTAAGTATGTAAGTAAATGGTAATTGGTTCCTCCAATTTTAAAAATATAAAGATCAAAATTAAGTATCGTTAACGATTCCCCCTTATCTGCCATCACACGTCTCAAATTAGCCAAGACAGCTACCTTATATAACCTAACTAATAACTATCATTTTGAAATGACGTAAGGTTTACGACTTTAAATCAGATGATCATTCTTTTTTATTATTGGTCAGCCATGGTAACCCTATATATGAAATCTGATAGCGACGGTGATGATTAATATGAGTTTTGTAATTACCAGTGCTACCAAATTCCCAACTATTTTTGTGTTCACTTATTAATTTCGTAGAATTTTATGGGCCTAATCATTTTTGTAATTTACTATTAATTTTGTTACTATTATTAAAGTTCACACAGATGTATTGATCTGCAAATAAAAACTGACAGCATTTTCAGATGCTGCACATTGTTGGCTATAGTAAAGCATGTAAAAAAAATCCAAACTAACTACCAAAAGCAATAATAAGTTACTACTCGCATTTTTGTTCACACTAATCAGCCACTGAGCTGAAACCAATTTAATCTAATCTACGTTGCTCATTATTTTGAAAGGTACCTAATTTCTAATTAAATTATCTCGGCACCTTAAGTGACTCATAAAAGACGAAAATCTCTGACACAGTCATTCCAAATTCAAACGACAAAAATACTGTCAATAAATTTGCAATTTTTTTTTTGTAATAGCCACGATTTAGTGCCAGCTGTTTAATTGCTTAAAATTGCTTAAAATCGCATAAAATCATTTTTTCCATTTCAGGCCACTAGAACAATGTCAGTAGTGTACAGGTACACCTCCAGTCCCGAAAAAAAAACCATCGGGAACATAACCGTATTGCATTTTTAGAACGAACCACGACTTCGCCCTAGTCAGCAACAACTTGATGAGTGTTAAAAAATTAATGGAGAGCGCTAACAAAAATTGAAATGATTGCAAAGTTCCCCCGGTCAAATTTCAATGGAATCGATTCGACGACTTTAATTAGGTTTGCCAAAAACTAAAGTAGCACAAGCCCAATTTTTTTTCTTTTTTCATTTATTCGTACCACCAATACTATTTGGAAGCGATTACGTTGTTTGTTGTATTTAATTATTATTTGTTGTAGCTATAGGTATTTAATTTCTTTGCTTGCGCAGCAGTTTAGCTCAAGGTTACCTGATATGATAGTTGGCTTAATCTGATTAAAGCTATTTTTTAGAGTTTTTTGTTTTTGTATATTCATTTTTGTTTGTATTTTCTCTTCATATATGATGGTGAATATTTTTGGATTAGTAGGTATTGATTGAAATTAGTTTTGAAGGTTAGATGGGAATTGTTTTTTTTTTCTGAATTTAGCCAAAGACATTTCACAAAATATTTAGTTGCCTACATATATTTATGAATACATTCAGATGAAAAAAGAAAAAAAAATATTTAAATAAAACAAAATTTACGACAGCCTTCGTTGGTACCTATATTTAAAAAACGGACATTCACCGGATAAAATATAATTGTGATGATATTTCGCTGCGTTGTGTATTGCAATGCGAATCATGACTTTACAAAGTCAAGGTGGTACATTTTCAGGGATGCGTAAGCGTAAGCGTATGAGTGGATGAGTAGTGCAATTGTTGTTGAAGGAGGCGAACAACTTAACAGCGGCACTTCCGCTGTTTTTGTTGTTTTTTTTTTTAAGTTACTTTAGTATTGGTTGCAGGAAATTAAAGTGGACTTGATGGGACAAAATTGATAACTAAATATAATTCAAACTAACTACAGCTTCCCAGACAATTTTTAAGCAAAGTTCATATGACGTACTTGACCCAAAATATTTGCAAGCCCTGGTAGCGAATTTATACATATTCAGATAAAGACTGTTTAGTTAAGTGCATTCAATTAGTAGATAAATTTCGAATGTAAATTGTCAATTGATATGTTTTTGGTGATAAGATGGAGGATAACGATAAAAATCTATTGAAAAGCAAATTTTTATCAATATTCACGACTACTAGACCAAACCAATTTAAACTTAAATTGACCTAGATTTTAGTACCGATATATAAAACATTTGTTAAAATTTAAATAAGGCGAAAAAAGTGAAAGGAAAATGGAATTTTTCAACATTTTCTTTGGTAAATACTTGCCGAAAATCATACGCAGACATCGTTCTAAGTCTAAGTCAGAAAATTATCCGAGGATAATTATTTAGCCCAATCGACACGCGGCCCAAGTAAATTTAGAAAAAAAAAATACTCGTAAGTGGAGAAATGCATTTATGAGTATTCATTAGAACTTTATGAATCGGTTGATTCCAACAAACCAATATATTCGCATTTTACTCGTTTCGAGTTCCCTGAAATAAGATTTTGTTAACGGAGGGGGATCATCTGAAATTCCCACGATACATATTCCAACGAAAAAAAAAAATGGTTGAAGTTGCGGTGAATTTCGATAGAAAAATCGCCAGAAATTCGTCAAACCTTAGCGGAAGAAGAAAATGGGAACATCCAGGAGGAGCTTTCAAACTTGGTAACACCAAGTTGTGCCTGTTAAATGACAAAATGTTTAATTGCTCCTATCTTCACAATACCAGTTTATTCGTTTCGCGAAAAGTCGCACTTAATTTTGCTGGCTGCGCGAAATAAGGCCCCAGGAAATAAGGCCCCACAAGTAAAAATGAAATAAGGCCCCAAATTTGGGGTGTTATTTCATAATGAAATAATACCCCAATTTGAAATATGAAATAAGGCCCCACTGCGATGAAATAAGGCCCCAACAAAAAAATGAAATAAGGCCCCAAATCTGACAGTAAACCCAAGCAGGGGGGTTGCAGGAGGGTTGCAGGGGGCAGCATGTCCCCCCACACGCTTTCGTTTTATTTCATTTCTACTTTTGGGGTTTTATTTCATAATGAAATAAGACCCCAATTTTCATTAGGCAATAAGGCCCCAAAAAAGGAAATAACACCTCAAATTTTATTAAAAATCGTTGTTGTTGTTTCCTGTATAATTTTTTGGGGCCTTATTTCATTTTTTTTTTTTTGTCTTACTTCCTGGAGTCTTATTTCGCGGAGCCCATATTTTGCTTATGCTCTTAACAGTGACAAGCAGGAAAGTGAGTTATGAGACAATTTGTGCTAAATTAAAAATCAGAACAATTATATTAGGTATCTAATATTTTTGCAAAACAATTTGGCATTTATTAACAAAAAAATTAATGCGAGAGCACCTACGTTCTGTCAATATGAAACAAAATTACTTCTAGAAACATGCAAATAATTTTAACGTTGAACGTCAGGCAATTGACAGAAGTAGACTAGACAGTAGACATGTATTGTGCAAGCTAAAATATAATATCTAATAGTAAGTAAATTTTTTCAAACGACTGGTTCTACAAAATCCAGTATAGTGACAACCCTGAATATGAAAATATACTTTTTAGCTTTTCAAAACAGATCGTGTAATCTTGTTCACCCCTTAGGTTAACAAGGTATTTTTTTCCGGCCTAGAAAAAAAGCTATATCTTATACGTAGAGCTATCACTAACCGGTTTTTCGGTTTTTCAACTGCGAATATCTTATAATTTCACAACCAGCCCGAAAAATACGTGTTCTTGCGTGAAAACAAAATTTCCGTCGATAAGGCAGTTCATGGCTTCCATTTTCTTTTAGATTAATCCCACCCCCTAAGTAGAAACCTCCCACTATAGTTAAATTTCTTTAATATTGCCTAATTAATTACTTTAACGGCTCAACAATGGGAATTCTCTTTACGCAAAAACCAGCGATCAGTGCTGCCAAGTCGAATTAATTTTATTTTCTTCAAAATCGCACTTACCTTCAAAAATAGATTTTTTTATATCCACAAAATAGTTATCCAATTGTAAAATAAATGTAATCCTCAATTATAACGTCTTAACATCTGTATCCATGCATTGTATATGTATCCGAACTTTGGTTATATCCGAACAAAAACAAGAAAAAAGATTTCCCGACGACGCGAATTATCCACAATCTTTTTTTATTTTTATTTATACTCTTTATATTATGTCGTATGCGTAGTTAAATAATTTTCTTTCTTTCTCTTTGATTCTCAAAACTTAACTTTGTGCACTTTGTACACACAATATTGCAATGACAAACACTTTATGCAAAAACTGAGCTAACAAAAACTGCATAAAACTATTACAATAACACCAATGATTTGCAATGAAAAATCAGTGAAAGTGAAAATTAACTCCGCTTCTTCTCTTTCACTTTGTCTCCCCCTTTTGGTTGGTTTTGTTTCTTTATTTTGATTTTTTTTTTTTTTTTTTTTAATTTTTTTTACTTCCAAACACTATTTATAATTTCACTTTGGCACTACCTATGTCGTTGAAAATAACGATAAATAAAGCTCATTAACAACAATGATCATTGAGGTAAGTTTTTTTTTTTTTGAAGCACAATAACATTAATGTTGTGAACAAAAAATGTAATGACATGTTAGATTAATTCTCCTCCGGAAGTAGACATGTTGTCATTCAATGTTGTTTTGAATTTTCAAACCGATAAAAATAATAAAAGGAATTAATGTAAATAAATTGTCAGAAATCACGACGCGCCGAATACACGAAACGTATACGAAACGAATCCGATTTGACGATGATAAACACAAATGACGAAAGCGAGATGCGGAAAGAGTCGATAACACTCTACCGAATCACAGGTATGTTGCTGGAAGATCTCTTTCCAGAATTTGTTTGGCGCCAAAATTGTATGTTTTTTTTTTCTATTCTGGATGCACTTCCGTATGTCGGAAAAATCAAATAAAACCCGTTAGAAAACACTTGACTACTATTCGAGTACCGATTTGAAAGGACAAGAAAAGCACGTCCTTAAGTCGCGCCGAATGTCCGAACGTATACTCGAATTCGATTGTTTAAAGGGAAACCGTTACAATCGCGTAGGTACTCCTTTGAGATTGCTCCTGTTGACAGAACTTATATTGTGTGTGTCATATGAAGATGATGAAAACAAAAAACAGAGTACATAAAGTGTGTAAAAATCCAATGCGAGAAACTCAACAAAATCCAACGAAGAAAAAACGAAGAAAAAAATGTTGCGCGTAAGCTCTCGCTGAACCGTTTGTTGCAAAAGTCACTGTCTGACTGAAGCTTAAAATTTAAAAATGTTTAAGTTCGCTGCACAAAGTGTAATTGAACAGCGGTAGCTCTCGCACACATGTGTAGCGATACTTTTGTGAAAATGAGCGAAAAGCGAAAACCAGCACAATATACAACTCTGTTTCGTCATTTGCTAAAATCACTGTTAGAGCAATGTTAATGTTGGTTTGGTTAGGGGGGCTTTTGACTTTTCTGGTGGCTCTCTTAAAAGTTGATAGCTAGCAGGCGGTTCTGTCATTTGTGGGGGGTGATGAAAAATGGGAAAACTAATCGCTTCGTGTTTGTGATTATGTTTGTTTTTGTTCAAGGGAAAAGCTCTGTTGAGCTACTCTGCGGTGAGTATGACGTGACGTGTTTTCCGACGAGAATTTCGCGACACACACCAACACCACGATGTAGATCGGGCCACACATTCAAAAATGCGATATGGGGATTGGCTGCGGTACTGGGGATCTCTTGTTGCCGGCATCATGTTGCATTGAAATGGAAAGATGGGAAAATCAGTACGGAAACTGCAACATCGCCGCCGCACACACTGTGCAGAGATACATTTTGTCGAGAGGTCTTTAACTTCTGCAAAGTTCGTTCGTTCGTTTGTTTATTTGATCGGCTACTAACCTATGGGATGTTTTTTGTAGCTTGTCTTCGCGACTTCCTCCTCCCCCTTATTTTGCGTTCACATTGCGGTTGTTGTTTTGCTGCTGAGGCTGCTCTGTTGTACAGATGCATCTATAGGATGCACACACAGCACTGTAGGTATACTTACAATATGCGCGCGAGTAAATTGCAATGGGATTGTTTCGGTGGGGAAGTAAACGAAAAATTATAAAACAAAAAAAGTGTTGCTTCAGATTGTATAACAAATTATTGCTATTTGTGTGCAAATACGCTTTTTGATGTTTCTCTCGATTTTCATCCTCGGCGAACTTGAGCAATGAAAGTGGTTTGGAATTCCCCCATTCATTGCAACACTGTTCGCAGTTCGTGGGCTATAATTTCGACAACGAAGAGGATCACTTACCTGAATCATCGTTGGCCGATGATCTGACAGTCGGGTGAATTAATTTACGAAAATTGTGGTCACTCAAAACAGGGAAACATATGGTCGTACGTTCAATATTTAACGCTGTTAATACAGTTTGTAGCAGAATCAAAGCCTATCGTAATAAAGATATTGCACTGTGCGCCTTTCTGGACATGCTTTTGACAACACTGGCTATAACTTCATATCAAATGCTCTGCTTCACAGAAATATAGACCACCACACAATAAATTGGATCAGAGCGATACTGGATAGACGTAAAATAACTGCGTCCTCAGGCAAACTTCAGTATCAGTAACAGCCATTAAAGGCTGCCCAAAGGAAGAGTACCTACTCTCACCTCTCTCGTGGTCGTTGGTCATTGATGACGTGTTATACCTTACCTATAAGTTAAGCAATTTAAGCTACCACATACATATTAATAAAGTGGCAATTCGCAGTTCGGAAAGTTAGATACAAGCAAAAGAGATAAGCTAAGAACCACCCCAAACTAACGTCACAGACGACAGACCGTATCTCGAAAACTTTATGTCTCGACAAATAGTTCTCTACGGAGATCCCAACCTACAGCTTTTCAGGCAGAGCTCCCATCAAAGAATGCGCAAACATTATCTACAATTCAGGTATTAAATGCGCTACTATCTATATATTTACGGACAGTCAATCAGCTATAAAATTCCTTAGCTCATCTACTACTCCAAATCAGTACAACACTGCTTCAATACCCTCCAAACACTTATTACCAGAAACAAAACCGATATATGGTGGGTTCCCGGCTAAAAAGGAATTGAAGGAAATGAAAATGCTGATGAACTACCCAGAAAAGACTCGCAAACTCCTTTTATTGGACCAGAACCATCCTGTGCAATCCCCAGATCAGCTATAAAGTCGGCAATAAAAAGCTGGGAACGCAATAAATGCATCTCACATTGGGAGAACACCCCTCTTGTCTTAGACAGGCCAAAAAAGCGATTCAGCCTTTTAATAATGATGCCAAAAAGATCCTAAATCTGTAGAGGTGTTCCTTCCATATTCTCAACCTCAACACCGACTGTGACTCTACATGCAAGGTTTCCTTGCTCAACTAACACGTTTCATTCATCTTAAACTTTCGAACATAGCACTTTTCGTTCGCTTCTTGTTATCCTTCTTTTTTTCCCTGAAAACTGAAGTTATTATCCTGCCTCTTTTGCTCGTAGCCGCTCTCGTCCTTTTCTACAACACCACTTTGTAGGCGAGTTGTTTTGCTGCGGGTGGTCGGGTCTAGCGGTTTCGTGTGATTGGATCCGTTCAAAGTTCAATCTCGTTCAGTATTCTATTCAGTGTCATGAAAAGTAAATCAATCAATATCCGATGCTCTTGGCTCCTTTGTAACCATTGATAATTGTATGGGATTTGGTAGTCAGACCCTTGGTTAACCCTAGGACAGCAAGCCGGATATTCCGATATCAGTAATCATTCGGGGATGTGAGAATTGCCGTTGGCCTGCAAATAGTTTATCCGCCGCCATCTCTTTTTTGCACCCTGAGACTCTGGGATATTAAATAGACTTTTGCAAGAAGTTAGCGGATAATATACTTCAGGGTAGCTAGTTTTTATTTTTCTGGGCATTGATTGGATTCAGTTTCCCAATCAAATAGCAAAGTTTCCCTTTCATATTGTAATACGATTTTATTTGCGTCCGATCAACGACAAGCTTAAGAAGGAAGTGTCAAGCATTTGCGAAATGAGCTCCAACATTGTTTTTTCTCAAGACCTTGTGAAGTTAGTTAAAGTTTACATTCATTAAATGGTTGCATTCAGGTGCAATATGGAAAAATGAGTCAACAACGAATAGGCCGACAGATGGTGCTGCTAAACTTACTTACTTACTTATCGGGCTCCCGACCCGTGAAGAGTCTCTGCCTGAGACATTGCAGCCTTCCATCCTCTTCCAGTTGTCCAGACCAAGCGCTCTGGCATCCGCGATGGCTTGGTCTTTGAAACGGAGGTTCGGTCTTCCTTGTCTTCTCGAACCTGGGGGCTAGGATTCGAAGATCCTCTTAGCTGGAGCATTATTGTCCATTCGCTCGATGTGGCCGAGCCAATGTAGTCGACGTGTTTTGGCTTTTTGGACTACATCCACATCTTGGTACAGCTCATAGAGTTCGCGGTTATATCTTCTTCTCCATTCGCCCTCCTCGCACACAGGACCAAAAATCCGCCGAAGTATTTCGAAGGAGCCCAGTATCAGCTCTCCCTTCTTGCTTATCGTCCAGCACTCGGCGCCATAAAGCAGAACTGGCAGGATAAGGGTTTTGTAGAGCACACATTTCGTCCTTCGAGTTAGGAGTTTTGAACCCAGTTTTTTTGCCAAACCGAAGTAGCAACGGTTTCCTAGGGTAATTCTTCGCCGGATCTCCTGGTTTAAGGGTAGTGATGCGATTACATGAGAACACAAGCGTTCCCACTCTAGCCTCTCACTATCAACTCCTACTCTCACCTCCACGTTGGTGACTGGTGGGTGCCTAGTACCTCGACCTGAGATGGGGTAACCAACCCCTGTGGAAGATCGTTGGTGGCAGCGAACGAGAGAGGGCGGAGGAGTGTCTACGCACTAAGACATTTCCTCTTGTTTCAGGCGGCAGCGGATGAATTCCCTAGATGGAATCAACGGTGGCGTCTACAGTTCCAGTCAGGTCGAACTAAAGTGTAATCCCTATATGAGCTGCTTCGACTTATTTGGATAACAGGTCTATAGGGATCTCCAATACTGAGCCAGGGTGTTGGAAAAGAGTTGGTGGCGGATGAACCCTAAATGGGTCAACGGCAGCGTTCATATCCCAAAATTGGGTTACTGACATCGGAATGTCCGGCCCGCTGTCCTAGGGTCAAAACAGGGCCTGGCCCTCCAGGTTGGGGGTTGTGCCGTCGGGGTAACTTCCCGACCATGGAAAAAAAGACTAGTTATGAGAGAGACGCAACCAGCCTCGGATAACGAAACTCCTCAAATGGCAACCAGACCCGGAACGTCAATGGACTACGATATGAGAGTATGCACCTGGAATGTAAGAACACTCTACACCCCAGGTGCCACTCAAAAACTTGAGTCTGTCCTCACGCGGTACAAGGCAGACATCACCGCGATCCAGGAGATACGATGGATAGGATCAGGCATGATGAAAAGAAAAGATTGCGACATTTATTACAGCTGCAACAAAAGACTGCATGTATTAGGATGCGGATTCGTCGTGGGAAATCGGCTTAGGACAAAAGTTATTGACTTCAAGCCGATAAGTGATCGCCTTTCTGTGATCCGCATCAAAGCTACTTTCCAAAACATAAGCCTAATATGTGCACACGCCCCTACCGACGAGGCTGAAGATCCCATCAAGGAGGAGTTTTATGACCTCCTGGATGGAGCCTGTCCGGAGTACGATGTAAAAGTTGTACTCGGGGACTTCAATGCTAAAATCGGAAAGGAAAACATCTTTGGCGGGTTAGTTGGTAAGCACAGAATCCACGAAACGACAACAGACAACGGCTACCGACTAATAGATTTTGCAGCAGCTCGTAATACGGTGATAAGTAGCACTAGGTTTCCAAGGCTAAGGATCCACACAGCAACCTGGCGCTCTCCAGACGGTCGAACCGCCAACCAAATCGACCATGTGCTAATCGATGCGAGGCACGCATCCAACATCCTCGACGTGCACACATTCCGAGGGGCAAACGTCGACTCTGACCATTTTCTTGTCGCAGCAAAATTCAGAGCTCGGCTGTCCAACGAGAAGAAGCTGCGAACCGCCCAGAAGAAGAAATTCGACGTTGGACGCCTTAGCACACCTGGAGTAGCCAGAGCCTACAGCGAGCGCCTGAGCATGAAACTCTCCTCTGTGCGCTCACCTACCACAGACGCCAACAATCAGTGGTGCCAGTACCGCGACATCATCAAGGAGGTAGCCGAAACCACTGTAGGGTACCAGCCACCCCAGAGAAAGAGCCCGTGGTATGATGATGAATGCGTGTACAGGAAAAAGGTGACAGAAGATGCACACAAGAAAGCGCTGCAGCGCAAAACAAGGGCAGCGAGCGAAGAGTATCGAGCCAGGAGAAGAGAGGAAAAGAAGATCCTGCGTAGGAAGAAGAGGGCTTACGCAGCTTCCCAGCTCAAGGAGATCGAAGAGTCGCGCGATCGTAATAACATCCGGAGGTTTTATAAAAAAGCCAAGCAACTGGCTGCTGGCTACAAAACCGGAACGCAGGCTCTTCGAGACAGCGAAGGAAACCTAGTCACCGAAGCGCAGGGAATAGTAGATGTGTTTAAGCAGCATTTCCAGCAACTGCTAAATGGGCATCATGTAGAGAGAGTGATAGGGCAAGAAGAGAACCCGCGTCCAGTCAATGAAGAACTAGTTCCACCACCTAGTATAGAAGAAGTTGGCCTAGCTATAAAAAAGCTTAAGAACAACAAAGCCGCAGGCTCTGATGGTTTACCAGCGGAGCTCTTTAAATACGGTGGTGATGTTTTGGTAGGGAGCATGCACCGAATCATCAACCAAGTATGGCTGGAAGAAAACATGCCCGATGACTGGACTATCAGCTCCATATGCCCCATCTACAAAAAAGGCGATCCTATGTCTTGCAAGAACTATCGAGGCATATCCTTGCTTAATGTTGCATACAAGATCCTATCCAACGTACTGTGTGAACGTCTTAAACCGTTCTGCAACACACTAATCGGCACGTACCAGTGTGGCTTCCGGCCCGGCAGATCGACTATAGACCAAATTTTCACACTGAGGCAAATCCTGGAAAAGACCAACGAATTTCAAGTCGAAACTCACCACCTATTCATCGACTTCAAAGCCGCGTATGATAGCATACATCGTCAGGAGCTCTATGTGGCGATGGCCGACATTAAGCAGGGATATGCCTCGATAGTTCTTGCAAGACATAGGATCTTTGTAGATGGGGCATATGGAGCTGATAGTCCATGGTTGATGATTCGGTGCATGCTCCCTACCAAAACATCACCACCGTATTTAAAGAGCTCCGCTGGTAAACCATCAGAGCCTGCGGCTTTGTTGTTCTTAAGCTTTTTTATAGCTAGGCCAACTTCTTCTATACTAGGTGGTGGAACTAGTTCTTCATTGACTGGACGTGGGTTCTCTTCTTGCCCTATCACTCTCTCTACATGATGCCCATTGAGCAGCTGCTGGAAATGCTGCTTAAACACATCTACTATTCCCTGTGCTTCGGTGACTAGGTTGCCTTCGCTGTCTCGAAGAGCCTGCAGTCTTTTGTTGCAGCTGTAATAAATGTCGTAATCTGCTAAATATATTGCAATATTAAAGGCGACAGTTTAGAAGCATATTTTACTTTTTTTTAAATACTTCCACTTATTACCCTTTAGCAAACTAGCTCTATACAGTGGCAGTCAGACCCATCCTACGTTACATTATCACGGTCTGGTGGCCATCGTGAGAGAAAAAGTGCAACATAAAATCCATAGAACGCATACAAAGATCAGCAAGCATAAGCATCAGGTCTACCCCCACGGCCGCTTTAAACACAATATTGCATCTTCCTTCCATCGACATCTACGTGAAACTAATTGCTGCATCTACAGCAGCTCTAAGACTCAGGGAATCTGAAAAATTTACCATTTCCCAGATTGGTCATAATGAGTATTCTACCCAATACAATTCCAAACAAAACGGACTATATAATTCGCTTCTCGAGGTAGCTTTAAAAATCACTAACAATAGATGGAACAGTATTAGCACCAGTATAGCATCCAGACAAATTTGGTCGAAATTAGACTCCAAAAGAACTAGAAAACTCCTTTGTATTAAAAGAAACAAAATTAGCTCCGTTGTGGGAACACTGTCTGATAGGCAAGCATGCCCGCAAAATAGTATCCTGCAACCTATCCTACAACGATTTCTGTAGGAGCTGCGTGGATGAGGAGGAAGAGGAAACCATCGTTCACCTTCTTTGTTTCTGTCCATCTTGCGTAGGGCTACCTTAGGGGCTTATTTCTTCGAAGACCTGAGCGATCTGTCTCGAACCAGTATTTGCTGCATCAGCAAGTTCGTTACAAAGTTCAACTGGCTTACAAAAACAAAAACCTCCGTCTTTCCCGAAGACAAATTGTCAACCCTTTTGACTTCAAGTTGTAGAGCAAATCCGAAACATCAACACTCCCTACAAATGGACTGTCAGAAGTTATAAGCGGGGGGTTAGACTGTTTCGGTCGCCCTTCCTTTTTCCCACAGACTGTGGCTCCTGGTGGCGTTATACAGGGGCTGAATACATCGGTCAACCTCACCTTGATGCTTAGATCTGTAACAGCTACCCTCCTTACAAGCGGACTGTCAGAGGCTAACAAAGGGGGGTTAGACCGATTCGGTCACTCTTTCGCCCTCGCCGAAGACTAACCGCCACCTGGAGGAGTTGACTACATAAGTCAACTTATTTTCGACTCTTTGAACATCTCGTCAGAGGCAATAGACGGAAGGGGAGGGGGGTTAGACTGTTTCGGCACCCTTAGCATTTGCTCTCCCTGAAGGACGAACTCGAACCCTTCTGCTCAGCACCAGTCTTTGGGCGGGTTGTCAAAACGTCAAAACATCTATCTTTTTCCAGTAGACAATCCCTCCACTGCTGACTTTTTGGTCAAGCAGAAGAACGGATTGATTCAATCGCCCATTTCTGCCATGCACCAGTCTCCGTCCCTACCCGAATATAAACCAAGAGATGCTAAGTTTAAACATTTTTAATCAATTGACTGCTTCAGTCATAATTATGACCTCCTAACGAAGTTAGATACACGGATATACCTCTTTTTTGAAATAAATTCGCAGCTAGCAATAGAGTTCCCAGCACATGTAAAGTCCGGCCCATACTTTTTCTGGCCACTTCGCGCCCCCTTTTCTGTTATCACAATGGACTTGCAAATTTGATCTAAGTGTGTCCTGTTTTTAGGATAACCACCTAACCTAACCTGTGGCCCTTTATAATAATCTTTTTTTTTTAACCTGTGGCCCTTTAGCAACATCTCTTGCATGGAAGTGATGCAATTTTTATGAGGTATATTTTGTTTAAACGTGTTTTTTGTATGTCTATAGTTCCGAAAGTGATCCTTAATAAAAATTGATGGTACAAATTCATGCAATCCGAAAGTGATCCTTAATAAAAATTGATGGTACAAATTGCATGAATTTGTACCATCAATTTTTATTAAGGTATCCTGGTTGGGGACATGCGTTTAACATGACCAAACCACCGAAGCAACTCCGTCTGGAGAAGTAGGTAGCTGCTCGACATTGAGTTCCTCACGTATTCTAGTATTTCTAATGCGATCTCCAGGAGTCACACCAGCAATACAACGGAGGAATCTGATTTCGGCAGCTTGTATTCCCGATCTTATATTCTTTCGGTCAATACCCAAACCTCATGACCATAGGTATAAGAGTTGGAACAAACACCGAATTAAAGAAATTGGCCCAGCCTGATGAATCCTACAGGAAAACTCAGCAGTGCTCCTTCCATCACTCGAGATACTTAAACTTCTCCACCTGTTTTAATGGGACTCCACTAACATGCAGAATGCATTGAACAGGCGTTCTGGAGACGACCACCACTTCACATTTGTTCACGTTAACCTTCATCTCAGCTTCAACGTAAACGGCTACAAACCGATCGAAAGCGCATTGAAGTTCAGTCTGAGAGGACCCAATGATGACCAAGTCATCAACGAATTGCAAATGACCTATCCTCAGAGCTCCCAATTCGAAACGTGAAATATACCATACGATAATTAAAACAAAACTGATAAAGCTACTTGCTTAAAATTCCGCAAAGTATCGGCATGGATGCAATAATTATCGTTGGCATATGGTCTCAAGTGGTCCAGTCTCGATGGAGCACTGTCTTATTCAATAATTAAATAAATGGATACACAGATGTCACCATGTCTATCTATCGCCGATTTGCCAACATTTTATCACTTGTGTTTCCAAACACAGCCTAAGGGCCTAAGCAATCTCCCAAACATACCGCGAAACGACCTGACGAAATTTTGCACACAATCTAAAGTTGTATATGTATCCGCCAATTATGCAGACTTGCTGAGCTGATTCAAAAACTGCTGAAATACATATTTGATAGGCGGGTATCCGGAAATACACATATCAACATAATTACGCGGTGTTTTCGGATTTACCAATGACAATGAAACGGTTTGCTAAATTTTTAAAACTTTCATGGGCCTAACACTCGTATGTCTCGACTTAAATCAATTAAACAAAATCTTTCATCAATCTAAATGCTCAATATCACTCATCAGCATAGCTATACTAAAACCCACTACCACACCGGCCATTCATCACTTCTTTTATAACAAAAGACATACATAACACTATCAAATTGGACCTCCAAACTGGTACTCCATCAGTCAATATTTCCAACCTTGGCCATTGAAACTGGTGTCTGTGTGGCAATAACAATACAAAACTACAAAAAAAAAAAACCAAAGATTTGGAGGAAAAAAACCATCCAAATCAAGATCACTGAAGGGCAATTATAAACTCCCCGCACGCACACACACAGAGTAACACCTGCAGCATAGTACCACTTTAATTCGCAAACCCATATGGACAACAAGCCAAAAGTAAGACATAATACACTACACCCGACCCGATGCTAGTTTCAATGTTAAAATCGAGTCAAGCGCCAACCGAAATATCTTGACCTACCACTTTGCAAAAAGTAAAAAAAAAAAACAACAATATATCTTTATCTATGTATCTGACGGCCCCAACCAACGCCAGCGAATGCCTTGCGCTCGTCGATTCCGCCTGCTTCGACTTGGCGAAGCTCTTGCCAAACTTTGCATACAAAATTCATTGGTTTGGGGGGCTCACTTTCACTTTTTTGTTGGCTGTATAAGCTCTACGAGTGGTTTGGGCCGCCTAAGTACGTCTGAGGTCTATTGTTCATATACCGGACCGATATGGCGTATGGTGTATCATCGTCATTTGGCAAATAAGTAATAATTATTCGTCTTTGAGTGAGCATTTTGTCTGATATAATCGCCATCGGGCGACCTTGGAGCAAAGCCAAGGAGCCTATAAACGTGGTGAAACAAGTGCCTACACTGACTACGCATATTTTAAGTAAGGGTACCTCTTAGCGGGCAATTATTCAATAAATTATGCGTTTACGAAACGCACGCGGATACACAGTTATTCTGTGGATACGACAACATACTCGCACGTATGAATGTATCTATTAGATTTGAAATTCGCTCTCTTTCTCGGAGCAAAAGCGAACTATAGTGGGGAAGCTCTCGGAATCTGTAATCGTATTCCCAAATCTTATCTTAAACTGGGTCAAGGCCTTCCCGTGAGGCACTACACATGAATTAAGATAACAACCGAAAAAGCAAGAGAAACGAAAAAGAATACGCGTTAGATCGGCACGATGGCAAACGTAAAAAATTATCGATGTGGAGTTTTTTTTTTTTTGATGGCGACTTACTGACGAATTTATTGTCGTACTTTTGAGGATACCTGCATATATTGAAAAAAGCTTTTCTCTTGAGTTATATTTCAGTGTTAAAATGAGCATACGTTCAGGAATCTAATTTGGTAAGTCTAAAAGCTCTCCCACTTGATGTCTTTGAGTTTTCATTGGGCTGTACTGATCACGTGAATACCTAGTCTAGCCATAAATACTGAAACAAACACCCTGTACGCCAAGTTCTTAGTTTAATAAGGTTAAATATTTAAAAATATTGGTAGGTTCACTGATCAAGTTTTCAAATTCTAATAATATTGTATACAATATAATATGATGTTATAAACGAAAAACTTGCCAAATAAATATTTAAATATTTAATAAGAACTTGGCTTGCATTTAGATCTCATAACTTTTCGTGGCTGACTAGTTACGTTCCTAATATTTGTTGTTCTAAGAGAACTTGGCTCTTTTTTTGCATTTATGTTTTTGGTGTGATTTCACTACTTGCGAAGTTTTTTTTATTAGACTTAACATTTTTATTAGACGCTTTCTTTCTTATAAACTATTCATTAAAATTATATTCAACAAGTAGATTAACTTCTATTCATATTTGAAGTGGACAGATTCCACGCCCCTTAAATGGACAATTTTTGAAATTTCTCCTTTCGTACAATGCAGGTCCTAACCGCTCTACCAAATTTAAACATTCTACGGCAATGGGAAATGGCCCAAATAAATAATAACCAATTTTCAAAAGTGGGCGGATACCACGCCTCCTGAATGGAGAATATAAAATTTTTGATTTTTTTCTCTCTGCAAGTCCTATAAAAAAAAAATAAAAAATAGGCGGTAGACACCCAAGGCCTAGCTTCTCGCAACCACTCGTTTTGTGTGAGGTTCTATTTTTGGAACGAATGGAAGGAAGGGACCTACAATTTTATGCCGAGTCCGAACGGCTGAATTGAGAAGCTTTTTCAGGACAGTCATACTCTCGGATGTTTGTCAGACGTTCGCGAGAGGTGGCGCAGTAGAAAAAACCTTAAGATGTAATTTGTGTTTTTCCGGGGATCGAACCTGGGATCCCTCGCACAGTAGTCCAGCACACTAACCACTGCGCTACTGCAAGTTCTATAGCTCTACCAAATTTAAATATTCTACGGCAATGGGAAGTGGCCCAAATAAATATTAACCGATTTTCAAAAGTGGGCGGATACCCTAACACATTTCAGCATTCTACGGTAATGGGAAGCATATACCACGCCCCTTATTGGAAAATCTCAAGTTTTGGACTTTTCGCAGTGTATGCACCACAGGAGCTAGCATTCTGCCAAATTTCACGATTCTAGGATGGCCGGAAATGCTTCATAATTTTGATGATCATCGTCTAAGTGAGTGAGTGAGTCAGTCAGTCAGTTACGGTTTTTGCGATTTTTGAAGTCCTGTTGAGAACCACTAATGATATAGAGATGAAATTTGGTGAGGTGGACCTTTTTACTGAGCTTGGTAAATGTTTCAAGTTTGAAGTTTTTGGCTTAATTGGTTCCGAAGTTAGAGGTGACAGCCTGAGTTTGTTCCTGTAAAAAGGGTAAGTGCCTTTACTACAGAACTTGGCTGGGGCACTACCGTGCCCTTTGATTGCAGTAATTGCCCTGCATAAATGTGGACTGGATGTGAAGTCAATTTTAAAAACTTTGCTGCCGCTCAAATTAGCCGTATTTTTGTTTATCGAACCATGAAAAGATTCGCAGAAACCGGAGGAATTAACGACCACCAAAGATCAGGTCGTCCGCGTTCAGTTCGAACAAAAAAATTTGGGCAAAGCGACAAGTGCACGTATTCGCCGGAATCCCCTTCGGATGCAGAAAGTGTTGTCCCGAGAGATGGGTATTGCTTCCAGAACGATCTCAAGAATCATTAAAGATGACATTGGACTTAGAGCGTTCCGCAGATCTACAGGACATCTGCTTACAGTGGCATTAAAAAAACAATAGAGCACGAAAATCAAACAAGCTGCTATCTCGATAAGCAAGGATAAAATACCGAAAAACTTTGTTTACCGATGAGAAAATTTGTACCGTTGAAGACAAAATGTATTCCCGTAACTCTAAAGAAGCAAGGACTCCCCTGGTCACAAGGCGAAAACCACTCAAAAATGGTTAGAAGAAAATGTACCAGACTTCATAAAGGCCGAAGATTGGCCATCATCTATCCCCGATTTAAACCCTCTGGATTACGAATTGTGGTCAACTTTGGAGGGTATGGCCTGTTCTAAAAAACACAACACCATTGAGTCGCTGAAAGCATCCCTTGTGAAAGCAGTGCAACATTTTCCAATGGAAAGGGTTCGTGCCGCCATTGACCGTTGGCCAGACCGATTAAGGGCCTGTGTTAATGCAAAACGCGATCATTTTGAATAAAAATGTATATCTTTTGTTTCTTATATAATTTACTAAAAATAATAAAAAAAATTATTAATTTGTTTTCAATTTATTGCAATATCAAATTGTTTCAGTATTTATGGCTAGACTAGGTAGTTTTTTCTTTTATACAAGAAAAAGAAAAACTGTGGAATTTTAACATCTTAAAAGTTTTGTTACTTTTTGGAACTGTATCAATTTACCTGTCAAATCCAAACAATGTTTGTTCTTTTAGTTAACAACAAGTGCAACTTAAAACACAGCCCAGGAGAAAATAAAATACAATATCTAATTGCCAAAAAGTGGCATACCTACTGGGCAATCTAGTTAGTTTTCGCGTTCAGATTTTATCTAAGTCCAGACAATTCAAGTCTTGAATGCGGCCAATTCAATTGACGAATGTACAAGTTGGCCTGCGATATCTGGTGGCGAGGAATAGAAACTCCTCAGATACACAGTAATCTGTCATCGGTAAGCGGTACGTGTATTTTTGTACAGGTCTAAAATTCAAGTATTGTTTATGAAAAATAAAATAACCCCGGGTGCATAAAAAATGTCGTTTAAAAGTGGAACGAAAAACTTGTGTTGCTTTCGTGTAAACAATTTTTTTTTTTAAATACTTCTCCCGGGAAAGGCGAACCTATAACGCTTTAACAGCGCCCCGAGATGCTTGCAGTATGTTAGTTCTGAACTTAAATTGCTGCAAATTGTAGTCTTCTGGAAATATATCCCCAGGAAGCGAGTTCCAAAGTTTGCTTGTCCTGTAACAGAAGGAGTTTTGGAAAGTTGATGTCCTCGCGGTAAGTGTACTGCCTGTCTTGTGGGGCGACTTGTCTTCTATGCACCAACGGTTGTAGATTCGATGTGAGTGTAGGCTGTAGGGTCTCCAATAAGTCGAACTGCTCGTCTCTGTATACTGTCAAGTAGGTTAAGTGAATGAATAGGTAGCTCAACTTAGCGGACGCCGATCTTGCAATATAGGATATGTGGTCCTGCCATGTGATTCCTGAATTGACTGTGATTCCTAGAAGGTGCATTGAGTCCTTGGGATGGATTGGATGGTCTTGGTCATCCATTTGGATCTGAGGAACTGTTGATGCATTTTTCCTAGAAAAAGGTGTGAGCTGTGTCTTGTTTGCATTAAATACAACCAAGTTGTCTTTTCCCCACTCTAAGATTTTGTCCATATCATCATTTAGAGAACTAATTTGTTCACATCTCTGACTGTGTAATGTAGCCGCATTCACAGGCCCACTGTTCGAGATGGAGGATATAAGAGTGCTGTCATCAGCAAAACTGTAGATACATATTATTATTTGTCGATCCAAGCAAATCGTTAGAGAAAGAGTTGAGTTGGAGAAAGAATATAGATCCTTGGGGCACTCCTGCATTTATAGCAAACCCATAACTCTCGATCTTTCGCCTCCGACTCTAACCGATCATGGGTAATCTTTGACTTCATCAAACCATCCCATTCTAGAGGACTCCTCATCGTGATGGCACGAACTTTCATAGCTCGTCTTGGAATCCGAGTAGGTGTTTAACATGACTATTGGTAAGAGATGGAACAAACACCGAGTTAAGGACAACTAAGCTGTGATCCCAAGTTCGGTCCTCCTGATATTAGAATGTCCACGCTGTTTTAAAATTGACCATTTCTTATAAATATAAGATCCCGGATACTTTAACTTCTCCACCTTCGTAGAAGAATATGTATTTTAAATCGATCTTTCGCTAACCACATCCAGTTGCGCACTTCACGCTGGGTTGGGGTCCCCTTCCTCTTGTGCGCGCCACCTAAGGCAAGGTCTTCCTGTACTGCGTTGCCCCTCCGGGTTGGAATCGAAGACCCTTCGGGCCGGAGCGTTGGTGTCCATTCGCTCTACATGTCCTAGCCATCTTAGTCGGCTGCTACGTACTTTTCTGACCAGCGCGATGTCGCTGTACAGCTCGTAGAGTTCGCTGTTAAATCTTCTCCTCCAAAGCCCTCCAAAGCCCTGTCATTCACCACTAAACCCATTTTTGCCGCCCCTGTACTGATACTTGCAAACGCACCAGTGACAGCTTGCTGTCTTCTGCCAATGATATCGATGTCGTCAGCGTCTGCAATTACATAGTTGCACAGACTTCTGGATAATTGTGCCCCTGGTGTTGGCTTGTGAGTTTCGCACAATTTTCTCAAGAATGATGTTAAAAAAGTCACATGACAGCGACTTCTGTCTAAATCCTTTTTTGATATCAAAGGTATCGGTGAGATTGTTTCCGACCTTTATGGAGCAGCGAGCGTTCTCCATCAATGGTCCCTACCCACTTTTATACAAACTGTTTGTTAAATACTAACACGCTTTCGAAAATATATGACAATCACATGAACTGTCACCCATATTAATGTTCCCGTCTTTTCGCAATTCGAAATGCTGGGTGATAAAAAATACAATTCTCTTTTTCTCCCAATTTCTTGTTAGATTACTCAGGTTCTGAGCAAAGTTTATATACGGAAACGGAACCATATTGTTTGCTTTAATACGATCACAAAATGATTGTTTTAGATTTGGCAGCACTCGACATAGATAATTCAAACTGAAGTTCGTTGAATAATGTAGGATTTGAGCAACAATTTCGAATTGTTAGCGTCGACGTGTCGTTGATATTGCTGTTCTAATTTTTTACATTCATCTAAAAATCATAGATCCTTAAATCATAGGTCCTGAAAAGTACGAGCTCTCTATTGCTGCTCAAAAACATTTTTGATTTCTTTAATAAGAAGACAAGGCATTTGTGTCAAAATGCAAACCTTTAATCCGCTGTAGGTATGTATGTTCTATGTGCAAGTAAATCATTAGGTCGATTTCACATGCAAACAAATCATACAAAGTCGTTTAATTTTGTACGTGTATGGCTTGTCCCTATCAGGGAGATAAATCAGAGAATACAAAAAAAAACACAGACCTCAGCCATATTAACTGATTTCTGTTAGAGCAAAATCGCATAGGAAAATTAATTAAAATTCCTTCAACCGCACACGCACACTGCTGCACTCAATGTTTCTTTCAAGAGTGATGCATTAGAGCGCTATAGAAAGGCAAAGCAAAACAAAAACGCGAAAAAAAGAGAAACATCAAACAGCACTGGCAACGGCAAAAGCAAGCATAGTTCGAGTATAAACAGAGGAAAGCAATATACGCCAAAACTATTCAAGCAAACTACAATAGGCCCTTTAATGTACAATATCTGGTTGTGCACATGCATACAACCACCCCATTAAAGTGTAGGTACATATCCACATAAATAGACCAACCGGCAAAAGTATCTACGCCAGGTTTAGCAACGCATCTATTAGTATGCCAATAGCCCTGGCGTAGCTGTTGCCGTCGCCTCCGCCTTCGTCATCGTCATCGCCTTTGCCGTTGCTGTTCTATTCTACTAAGAGGAGCCCGGTGGGAATGACGAAGTCGTTGCCGGACAGAATGAACCTCCATCGAGGAGAGCTCCGCCAGCCCCTGCACCAGAAAAACACACATTTTTCGTTTTTATCGTTGGGAGTGAAGAAGACAACAGCCGACCGCCATCACCGCCGCCGACTACGACGACGACGAAGGCACAGAAGAAGAACACATACAACATCGCCGACGACAACGACATCAACGACGACGACGTCGACTAACGCCAATGACCACATAAACGCCAAGAATATAGGACAACAAACTTTTGTGACACTCTATAGGGCAATGGATTCATCGGGATGATGTGAATGCGATGCCAAAGCATACGAGAAAAAAAAAGAAACTCTAAAACAAAATAATCACTCATACAGCCAGCAGCCAGTCAGCCAACAACAAATGCTGGATGCACAAACTAGAGACGTGAAATGCCCAGCCGCCAAGCACCACAATGCACCAGCCACCAGCCACCAGCCCCATCCGCCATACATATCGACAAAGCAGAGACCGTCCTCGCCAAAGAGATGGCTCTTGTGAGTCTTCCCTTCACCCAAGCGTTCCATTGCATAGCACTGTTGTATGTTAAACATAGGCCTCTCTGCTGTTGGTGTTTCTGCACAGATTCTCTCTTCGGCTGCAATTGCAATGAGGAAACTAATGAAAGTATCCAAGATCCAACAGCTCCACCACCCATTCCCATCCCAAAGGAACCACCGGCCGACGACGTCACATCCAAATCACAGAGAAGGCAAAAAAGTTACGCTCTCTCTTTAGTGGTGGTTGTTGGTGGTACCGGTACGGTGGGTGTTTTGTAAGGTTCGGGGACGTATGCATACAAAGACGTTTTGTATTTCTGTGCCCGGCCGGGCTGCTTTTCAGTTCGCAGATAATAGACGACACGGAACGCCGTCGCCGTCACCTTCATCGTTCAAGAGTGAAGTGCACCACAGCAGCCGCGGTATAGTCATTGGAAAGTTTCTTCATGCAGCTGAAGGCCTGCATCGCTGGCAACTTGTATCCAAGTTGAAGGAGATGCAATATGACTTGAGCTTGACATCTGCAACATTCTCCTCTGTGCATGCATTATTGAAATGGGAACTCTGTGAGTACAGCGAGGGGAGGGACTTATTAAGATTAGAAATTAATTTTCCATTCATATTTCTAGTGACGGGGACAAAATTTAGCAGATAGATGGAGTTCCAATAAAATTCTGGGTTTTCCTAATTAAATTTATTGAAAGTTTAGATTAAATACTTTCTTTGATAAGATGTAGGTTTAGCTAATGGAGTCTTTGGGAGGAGCCAACATGAAAGAATGCTTCCGAGACATGTCCGAAGTTTATGGTTTCGCTCGAGTCGCGGCGACGCGTGTGCACCTCGTTGGCGACCGCTGGAGCAATCGGTGGAAGATTGTTCACGAACCTAATTATAGCCAATTTAGGTTAAATAGCTAAAATAGTAGGTACATTAAGGCTCGGTTTGTTCATCTTTGGTTAACTTTGATCAACGGTTGTTCCAGCAGATAACCATAGAATCTGTTCAGTCAAATTTTAACCAGACAATTGGTTAGTTAACCCGGGAAATCGATAACCAGCCGATTTTGGTCGGTTAACGGCATTTAACTAATGATTTAACCAATGTTTCTTCCAGTTTTTGACAAAGCAGTAAACAAAACCACAATTTTCTTTCAAAAATTGCATAAAATAAAAATTAATTTAATAAATAATAAACACAAAAAATAGTGTGTTGCTTCGTATCCTCTTTGTCGATGCATTTTGAACTGACAGATGAATATCTACAATGAACGACAGTGTGAAAACTTTGTGACACGTTTGTGTTGAAAACACTCATATTCAGTTAAATTTAAAAAACAAGTAAAAGTGTTATCATCGGCCTGGCCGATGCTTTGATACCCTCCACTGCATAAAAGTCATGCAAAATGTTTGCCATGCCATATTGGTTTGGTAAAGGAGGTACCAAAACTACTTGACCGACACAGAGAATTTTCAATACCAACCTGACGACGCGACGGTAAAAAGAAGTCCTCTCACAAAATTTTATTCGCCTAGATCGATTCGTTTGGACGCTATCGTTCTTTCAACAGACAGAGAGACACATGGGTCTAATAGTGCACGGAAAAAAATATTTTCTAAACTGGAAGTAGTAACTGTTTAAATCAAGAAAATAAAGTACGGTTATGGGCCAAGCCATTTATTTCATATTTTAAACATTTTCTGAAAATGAATCAAGAATGAGAAAATAGAGGAAAGATTAGGAAACAATTCTTGATTTAAGAAAGGAATTCCTTAATTAGGTATTCTACCCCAAGAATGGCTTTCTTACAATTAGAATTATTTTCCTAAATCCTGCATAGGTTTTCTTGAACCAAGAAACTGTTTGCGAAATGAGATATCTGACATCAAGAATTATATTCTTATATCAAAAACTTATTTCTGAAATCCTGCAGAATAATTCTTGATCAAAGAAAGAATTTGTAAAATGCGAAATTTGACCCCAAGAAATTTGCTCTTACATCAAGAATTTTTTTCTGAAATCTTGCAGAATTATTCTTGATCTAAGAAAAAATTTGTCAATTACGTAATTTCACTCCAAGAACTTTTCTCTTCTATCCAGAAGTTTTTTTCTTAAATCCTGCATTGATATTCTTGATCTAAGAAAGAATTTGCCAAATACATACTTTTACCCCAAGAATTTTTTTCTTGCATCAATAAGTTTTTCCTGACATATTGCAGAATTATTCTTCATCTAAGAAAGAATTTGTTGAATGCGAAATTTGCCACTAAGAACTTTGTTCTTACATCAAGAGGTTTTTTCTGAAATCATGCAAAAGTAGTCTTTATCTAAGAAAGAATTTTTCAAATGCGAAATTTGACCCCAAGAACTTTGCTCTTAAGTCAAGAATTTTTTTCTTAAATCGTGCAGAATTATTCTTTATCTAAGAAAGAATTTGCAAATACGTACTTTTACCCCAAGAACTTTTCTCTTGCATCAAGTAGTTTTTTTCTGAAATATTGCAGAATTATTCTTCATCTAAGAAAGAAATGAATAAATCAGAAATGAAAACAAAATATTAATTTGTACTTACATTTGTTTTTTATTTTTTATTAGGTAGAAAGCAAGTTAGATTAGTTAGTTAGTTAGTTAGGTTAGACTGATTAAGATAATTTTAATTCAAAAAATTAAATGTTTATAAAATGAAAGTGTTTTTTTTTTATAATTATTTATGTATATTCATTAAAGTCCCATATCTATTTTAAGCATTCAGTGCTTTCACATTTTCTGATTTGGGTATTACTTTTTTTCTTGCACTTTCAAAAATGTCGCATTACAAAAATAATTATTTCAATTGGAAAATACTTCTGTCCGTCTGGTAAAACACTTGTTACAAATGGTTTAATACATATTTCATCGACCTTTATCATTTTATAATTTTCGGTTTCATTTCCGACAATCTCACAGCAAAAATGATCATCGTAATACCTAAGAGTCTATTATGACTTGAACCAAAATAAAAAAGTAGTTTCTCTTCTTGAGCAATAATGTTACAAATCTGAAATAGTTCTTCTGATATTAAAAGATTAAAATGTTTCTTATAATCTGTTCCTCTATAATTTATTTTAGATATTTGATAAAGTTTGGAAACATCAACATCAAATTTAAAAAAGTGCTGTTCTTTTAGATTAATGTCTTCAATTTGTTTATTTATATAAAAATATCTTTGTTATTAGTAAACTAATTAATTTTGGATTTTAAAAGAAAGTGGCTAAATTTCATTGCACACTTTTTGGCCAAGGGCAAAAAAAGTTCTTATCTTAAAATAAATGATGTAATTAACAAGATCATATTTAATGACAACCTCAAGGACGTCATACATAAAATCTACAGAATAATTTGAAACTGCATGAAATGTGTCAATCGAATGAAAAATGTAATTTTCATTTATACCGATTTGGTTATAATCATTTAAGCTTAGTACGCTGCTCGAGCTAAATTTTAGCTCCCATACAAAATTCTCTCCAAAATTTAGCCGAGCTAAATTTAAGCGAGTCCATTTAGCCGAGCGGTACGCTGCTTCAGCTAAAAAAATAAATATTCATTTCAGACTGTGCCGCATGTATCTGTCACAATTTAGCGCGCACATTAATGGTTCGCCACATTTTTCAAGCTTTAACAGATCTGTTGGTTTCTTTTTTTCTGTTGTGATTTTGTGTTGCAGAAAAGTAAAAAAGGATGGGTTTTTTCAATGAATACCTCGATGAGGAATCCTTTGAAAGTGAAACATTTTAGATGAAAGAATAGCAGACAAGGAAAAAAAAGTGCAACGAAAATAAAACATTTTTCGTGTCGATGAATTTTTGAAGGGAATTATTTTTCAACGAACATCTGTTTTCTGTGACACTTATATCCACAGCGCACTCCATGTCAAAATTTAGCTAGGGGTTTAGGTAATGTTTGGAGAGAAAAATTGGAGAGCCGCTAAAATTTAGTTTCGCTTGAGCAGCGTACTTAGCTTTAGAATCAAATATTGATTGTAACTGCTAAAACTTCTTAATTTATGTTTCTCTTCTGAAATCATAAAATGAGTTTCAGATTTTCGCATGTAACAAAATCTGCAGAAGAATCAAGCGATGAATCCGATAGAAGAAGACTTCTGAAGGTCAGGCAAAAACAAATATATATAAATATATACACATTTTATGATGGTGAATGTAAGTAGACAAAGCTGTACTTAAAGTTCTGATAAAACGTTAAATGTACTCTAATGTACCTACTGAGAAGTCCTGAAAAACGGATTGTATTAAATGCCAAAAATGTTACTGGTTTAAGGGGACTCCTAATGTACTCAAAAGTCCTGATACGCTAGGAGATATATCTTTTTCGTTTTTAAAAAAAAGGATTGGATGAATTGCCAAATAAACTTGCATTCGTCCTGGTATTTTAAATCAAAAACATATGTAATTTTATAAGCAAAAGAAAGGGCATGGATGATATTTTCGAATTTATATAAAATATCATCATAAACTGTATAAATACCAAAATTAGTTTCTCCTTCTATGATTATAATGTATGGTTGACACTTTAGGTCCGGAAACTGAAGGTACTTCTGCTTTCTTTTTTCTATAGTGTTGTGAAGGTCGCTTGCTGATGGAACCCGTTGTAGGAGTGCAGCCTGACTATCCGGTATGCTGTACTTCCAAGTTTTTTTGTCCTTGCCCTTAGTTTTCCCAGTAGGGGCAATTATGTGGTGCAGGAAATCTATTATCTGGACATGTTGTCTGTTTTTATCTAAATAAATCAATGAGAACAATTTTATTTTTATTATTTGATTGCGCTCAATGTTAATGTATTTATATTTTAAAACTTACCCTTTTCTTTTAGTATACATTCATCAAATTTCAGCTTTCCTTTACACAGCAAGGAAACTACTTTTGTAAAGTCTTCCCACCCGTTTAATATTCCCAAGCTGTGGTCAAAATTAGACTCATAGTCTATGTCGGTCTGAAATATATAATTACAATGCATTATTATTATAAAATAAAGTAACGAATGATTAAGTGACTGATTAAATAAATAATTAAAAATAAATTACCAGTCTTGAGCCTGAAGAATTTTTGTAAAGTGGCCACTCAGCTATAATTTCCGAAAGGATTGACTGCTGATTTTGAAATGATGCTAATCTCAGTTTTGAGGTTTGCTTCCATTTTTCTTCAACTGTGATCCAAGGATTCAAAAATGTTTTAACCAAATTTTATTATCCTCGTATTCTTTGATGTCCACAGATCCACCAGCAACAATTACTGGGACAGCTTCTAAAATGCGAGATTTCTTTTTTTTGTTCTGCGCTGGAAATAGCCCACGCCGTCTTAAATTTGATGCTGTGTATTTATGGTAGAGACGCCCAGCTCTTCCCCGTTCAGTCACTTCAAAATAATATTCCTGTGAATGTATATTATGTAGAATAATGTTTTTTTTTTAATGGAAAATATGTAGGTACAGCGCAAAATGTCGAAAATAGATTTCACTTTATTTGACACACATATAAAATAGTAGTTATATCTGGACGTTTTGTTGAAGTGAAATCTATTCTCAAAAATGTTAGACCTTGAATGTTCCTACCTTTCTTTCGTTTTTAAATTCATTTGAAATTTCATCTACAACTCTGTAGAAATCGATATCTTTCATAAAAGTCTGGTTAGCTGCATAGCAACGCATAATGTCGTCAAGTAAGTTGTCTTGCAAACCTGTTGTAAGGCCATTACCATTGTCTTCATACGCTTGTTTAAGCATACGTCCTTTTTCAGAAACTAAGTATTCTGAAAGGCTCTGCAATAATAAACAAAACGCAAATTGAATATTCCTTATACGTTTTTTAATCCACTGACATCGTAGCCATCCTTTGATGGAATATTCTACTTTGTGGCTTGATAGAAAGAAAACGAACAATATTTTGGGATATAGTATATGTACTATATTTATTTCGAAATATCACCAGAAAGCCCTAAAATATTCAAAATTTGAGTGATTTTTTTCGCTTGGAAAAATTAAAATTATAGACCTTTCTGGTGACATTTCATTTGTAATTAGTTTGTGTAAAACATTGAATGGAATGAGGAATGTTTTTTTTGTTGGAGATGGAGGTGTTAGTGGCACTGTGTCGGAAAAAAATTGCTATGAACCAAATAAATGGGCTTATTACTTTTGCATTGTTACCTTTTCAAGGTTTAGCTCACGAGAACAATTTCAATTCTTTATATTTGATTCTAATTGTCACGATCAAAGCCATATACAGTGAGCGTCAAAAGCGAGTGAACACCAATGCTCTTTTAAGTTTTCTTTAGGCCGTGTGTTAATTGGGCTAAATAATGTTAGAATACGCATTTTCAGCTGTCAAAATAACCTGTCCTGGAGAAAAATTATAAATGATCCTATAGGCTATTTTTTTGACATTTTCTTTTGCTAGAATGTTGAACAGGAAATAGAACACTGAATTTCAATTAATTAATAGAGTAAAATTCGATAAATTTGTACGGCTTATAACAACAGTTGGATCTCGTACTCGTACTGTTGTTGTAAGCCAGTACGAGATCCAACTGTTGTTGTAAGCCGTACCTACAAATTTATCGAATTTTACGCTATTAATTAATTGAAATTCAGTGTTTTATTTCCTGTTAAACATTCTAGCAAAAGAATATGTCAAAAAAGTAGCCTATAGGATCATTTATTATTTTTCTCCAGGACAGGTTATTTTGACAGCTGAAAATGCGTATTCTAACATTATTTAGCCCAATTAACACACGGCCTAAAGAAAACTTAAAAGAGCATTGGTATTCACTCGCTTTTGACGCTCACTGTATATGGCTTTGATCGTGACAATTACAATCAAATTTAAGGAATTGAAATTATTCTCGTTAGCTAAACCGTGAAAAGGTAACAATGCAAAGGTAATAAGCCCATTTATTTGCTTCGTAGCAATTTTTTCCCGACACAGTGTCACTAACACCTCCAACATAAAAAAACATTCCTCATTCCATTCAATGTTTTACACAAACTAATTACCAAGATAATAGAATGTATTTAAAATAGGCACCTTACCAAAATATTATGCACCACAAATTATTTATATCTAATACGCGACACCATTTCGTTCTCAAACTTTTTGCAGATTTTTAGTTTTTTTTTTTTATATTTATACGCGACACTTTTTTAAACACTAGATGACTTTACGTTTACACTCCAACCGACTCACTAAGAAATCTACAATTGAATGACTGACTATGACTGCAAATTCAATGCAAATAATGTGTTTGTCATCGACGACGCAGGATGGGCACGCGATAAACGGCGTCGATACACAAACACAAATACGATCACGTCATCACAAGAAAAAGACTCAAAGTGCAACAGTTTTAAGGGTAGGTACCTATGTAGTTGCTAATACACCAATTTGCTTCTCGTCAGTCGTCTGCTTTTGTTTCTCAATACCATTTTTTGTTTTCTTAAATGCAATCTGTAATGAAGAATATGAGAATACATTAAGCGTTGTCGCTTTGCATGAGGGGATGTGCAGCTGTATCGAAGAGAAATTATTTTCTTAAAAGCTATCTTTGTTTCTATGTGTGAGAATTTTTTGCTTGGCAGAGGAAAATAAATAAAACAGATACTCTTAAAACTGTAACATGTGATGTATGTTTTTTATTGACTGCGTGTATAACGGTGCAACCACAGCACATCAGGTCAATAACAAAAAATTAGATTTTTATACAGTGGGGAGGAACAGTAGAAACATTTTCTTATATTTTGGTGCTACTGAAATTTAAGTGATGAAATATCGAAGATTTAATTATTTTAAGTTGAAAAAATTGCAATGGATCTAATGGAAGTAACTCCAAGCGATGATGATTTTGTAGGTCAAATATTTAATTTTACTAAAAATTATCCTAGTATGATTTTGTATATAGGGGTATTTTTTCCCAAAAAAATACGCTTTATGTAGAGGTATCTATCTACATAAAAAAAGATACATACGCGTAACAGCTGAACATAAGTGGCGAACTATCAATTGCTTGCGAAAACTATATTTGTTGCTGAGTTAAGTATACAATACAGGTAGTAATTGTAACAAACTTAGTTAATGGATGGCTTACTGTCAAAGTTCCTAGTGATTGGAATATTCACATCAAAACTTAATCTACGTAGCTAACTATAGTAAATGTAAAAATATTGTATTATACTTTACCTTCTTCTACGTGTAGTACGGGTAGATTGCCCAAGTTTCATAATTTATTGTACCTACCTATTGCTTATTTTAAATAGAATTCCATCAAAAATGTATACCGGTTCGTTTTTGTATCGGAGAATATATTCTTTATACCTAAATTGCATTAGGTATGTTTTCACAAAAATGCCGGTGGCTATGCTGCAATTAATATTTACCTCTTTGTTCAACTTAATAATATTATTCTCACTTAATTTTGTTTGACCATTTTCATTTGACAAAAAAGGCTTTAACTACAACTTCTGTTGATCGTACGTAAAAAAGTTGCTTAACATAATTTTTAGGAAATTTACCAAGGATACAAATTTCATAAAAAAAAATTAAATTTATTAAGCAAACACTTTCAGAAAAAAGCATTTTAAGTACAAAAATGTAACAACAAATTTTCAAAATTTTGAGTTTAAGGAGCCATAACTTTTTTGTAGCTGAACAGATGTACGCAAAGTGCTTAATACTTGTATGCGCTACTAAATTGTCTTTTCGAAATGTACAAAACAATTTTTGTTTTGAAGTTATAGCGTTTTAAGTGGTAACACCTCCAAATTAGATATCACCTACTTTGATGGCCTATAACGGGAAATAGGGTGAGAAAAGACCACCCTGCCATACAATTTTTTGGTAGGCGTAACTTCAGGAATCACCCCTTAAGGGATTATGCTGCTCCGTAACGCTCCTTACTTTTCTTATATTTGAATTTTCTCCTTATTCAAATACCCACGCCTACTTTTCATATATTTAAATTTTTTTCATGGTTATAACTCAATGAAACTGACATGAGTACCCGCTGGATTCGTATTGGCCCAAGGACTCCATGAAGAAAAGTCCCGGAAAGTCCAGGAAAATTTAAAATCCGTTTTTTAGTACATTTTTGTTCGAAAACAGATAGCGCTGCACATTTGACATTTGTTCATGATTCGAAAAGTAGGTTTCCTGTGCGATATATTAATATAAAAGAGGAAACTAACTGACTGTGAGTGAAGGATTCTCTGTGTACCAAATCAGAGGACTGCGCGAGCGAAAAGCTAGTTCATTAATCTTAAGCTAAAATTTGTCAAATTTGTAGGTATACCTACATATTTGGAGAGCAATATATAGAGTGTGTTTTTTTAGTATAGTATGTATTAAGAAGCATAATTTGGAAACGGATACTGTTATGTGTCATTATGTTTTCTCCACAACAGTCTCCACAGCCAAAATTTAACAAGCAGTTAAGAACTTCGCGGAGAGATAAATTTGAGTTTCCGCCTCGCGCACTGTACACTAGGCTGAAGCGTGCATTTTGGTTAAATACCCATATGTATCTCTGAAGTGTCGAACCACTTTTGCTATACACTGTATCGTACCAATGTCCACAACAACCGTAGTATATTTTCCTGCATGTAGATACAAAAAAGTACAATAGGCGCCAAATTTTATACAAACGAGAAACTGGGTTCTGTTATTGTGCATAGTTTCTGCATATAAGAATTTGTTACTTGGTATGATTGCCACAGTAAATATGATTCAAGTAAAAATGTCCAACCATTTCACCTTGAAATCGGATGTCTGTGTGCATGTCTGGTTTATGCTTGGTGTGGCGCCAGCGAACAAGAATTTCTTATTTGATTTGATTCTTAGTTTCTTATCTGGAGAGTATAAAGAAACACCACATTTTTTAATTTCCTTAAGACAATGAGAAACATGTTTCTTATATTCAGCCTTATTTTATGTCTACTAGAATGTGTTTCTTATATATAGAATGTAGCTTAAAAAGCAGCACCTTGCAAAATATTGTTGGTGCTGAAAGTAAAACAAAAGGAAAGGTAGAGAAATTGTTTTCTTTTATTGTGCATGTATTTCTTGATATTAGAATTTTTTTCTTGTATAGGTATATGGTGGGTATGAAAATACTATGGCATTGAAGGCATGTCGGTGTGTAGTTTCTGCTTGTGTGGCACTAGCGAACAAGAATTTCTTATTTGATTCCATAGTTTCTTGATGAAAAGCAATAAGAATCAGGTTTCTTATATTCTGCTTTAGTTTCTGTATACAAGTATTTGTTTCTTATAAAACTGCAGCAACAGTACCTACCTAACAACAACAAACATCTCTTTATCATTCGATCTGAAATATGATAGTATCAAATCCCATTTTCTTGAATAGTTTTAATAAAATTTTCTAAGTTACTGCAGCTGTTTTCTTGAAATTAGAAAATCTGTTCTAGTTGAAACTAAAGTCGAAAATTCAAAATATTAAGCAAATACTACTTAATTCTAGAATGTTTTTTCTAATTTTTCTATATAAAATGCGTTTCTTAAATTAAGAAATATTTGTTCGAACATCTAAAATGACATTTTTTTAACGCTTAGAATTATTTTCTTGATTTAAGAATTAACGATTTGATATGACTAAATTAAATTCGAATGAAGAATAATTTGTTAATTTTTTTAGTTTCTCGATTCAAGAAGCGAAATTTCTTTCTGTAGAAAATATTTTTTTTTCCGTGTGGTTTTGTATGGGAGGTACCAGAACTACTTGACCAACATGGATCATTTTTAATACCAACCTGAAGACCGTCAAAATAAGACCTGTCACAAAATTTCAGTCGCCTGAGTCGATTCGTTTGGACGCTATCGTGTTTTCAATAGACAGACAGACTGACAGTCAGACGGACATTTCAAAAAAGTGGGTCTCGCAATTCTGTCCGTCCGTATGTCTGTTTGTCCCACCCCTGGGGAATCTAAACCCTTGGACGGATTTGTTTCAAACTTCGTATTTAGAGTTTGTGGGCTTCCCGCTAGGAGGCGATTTTTTGTTTTTATGCCATCCCTAATATTAACGGTACTTCCCATATAAACATTTTACGAAATATTAAACAATTTAAATTTTTTCAAAAACGGCTCTAACGATTTGAACCAAAATTGATAGTTGAGTTAATGTAGGCATGATAAACATGGTTGCATACCCAGTTTTTCGCTAAAAAGTCCAGCAACGGCAGTTTTGAAAATTGGCTTTTTCTCGAAAACGGTAAAAACGATTTAAAAAAAACTTATTTTGAAGGTACTATTGTCAGTCTTAACTTGATAGCAAACTCAGTAAAAATACTGCGTCCTTTGATATCCACCCAAATCCCTAATAATAGTGATTTAAAAAACTGCTCATATCTCAAAAACCCCATTTTCGGTTATGATAAAAATATAACTGGCAGGTAATGCTTAAATGCGTAGTAATACTTTTTGCTCAGTTTTGAGCTAAACAGCTTCAAAACAGTATTTTTTAAACCATGAATGCGTCCCTCGATTTCCACCCCAATCGCTAAAAATGGTACTTTAAAAACTGCTCATATCTCGAAAACGCCGTTTTCGATTTGGATGAAAATGTAACTGCTAGGTAATGTTTACATCCTGAAGAATGCGTTTTACTCAGTTCTTAACTAAACAGTTTAGTAACAGTGTTTTTCGAATCCAAAGTTGTAACATTTGTCAGCTTCGTTTTACAAAAAACCGCTCCAACGATTTTGATCCAAATATATATTTAAGACAACATAATCATTCTAAACATGGTCACGTACTTAGTTTTTCTCAGAAAACTCGAATATAGCCGTTTTATGAATATTTCTCAAAAATGACTACCCAAATCCCGACCATTGGGACCACTTTTTTTAAATAATCAAAAATGGGAATTCGAAATTCATCTCCTTGCCTTTAAGTGTCAGTTGTTCGGGGTAAAATTTTAAAGTAAGTAATAAAGTGTTCTAGTTAATACGTGTATGTTTATGTAGTATGTATTACTTTTTTAATTTTACTTTTATAATTTACAAGGGTTCAGTTACTAAACCTGAGTACCTACATCTTAATTGGGTATGATTTTAAACGTACATAAAACCGGCTGAAATGACTCTGAGATTCTGCTAGATTCGAAATAAACGAGAAAGTTTCACACTTTTTTTTTTAATCTTTGAGTTTCGCCTCAGCAACATGCAGTGCCTCCGAACAGGCAAGCACCGTTACTAAAACATTCAAGAAGTATACCACCGACGCGACGAAACATTTTAAATTATGATATTGGTAACAATGAGTATGAGTGTGAGCTTTTTTCATCTATCTTACCTTTTCTAACAAATAGTATTATCACTATTATGCCAGATCCACGAATGTGACACATTCGTGTTTCTGGCTTAACTTGATGGGACTGCAATCTACATTCATGTATAATTGACATTATAAAATAATATGGTTTCCTTTCACATAGGGCATTTTAGGTTTTGGTATAATATAGAACACCCAAACGTTAATCAAACCAACCAATTAACTCAAAATCGGAAAATTTGCACATTCATGTTTCTGGCATAAGGGGGACGATTATATGTACCTAGTTACCCTCCTCTATATAAATTAAGGAAAAGGAGAGAACAAAATTGGCTTTCAATGTAAGTTTACTAAATTTAAACAAATTTGGAAGAACCAACAAAAGTGGAGATAAGAGTTCGTCGAATTCGAATTCCAATTCGGAAGGTTTTAACTTAAATTTTGCCTTGGCAAATTAGTTCATTTTTGGAGAGAAGAAAAACTAAACAAAACCAAACATCATTTGTGTTCCGCGGGTACCTATTACTACTATTACTCTAGCGGACATTGTCCATGATATTATGTGCTAGAGCTAGACATCCATATTATGATCAATGGAACGCGGCCATTATTTATTTAGTGCAGATATGTACATATTCTACAGCTCTAAAAAGTAGTCTGGCACTGTGCTAGCTATTGTGAGACGAATGATCAAATATGAAGCTATTTCATAAGCAAGAAGAACCAATCTGGTCACCACGAGGAAGGCACTCAATAAATTTCAAAAAATGCCACGCCTATGTAAGGCCCCTGTTATAGCTATCAGTAAAATGCAACCGAAAAAAATGTTTTTCTTTTTTGAAGGACTAAACTTAATCGTTGATTTCAATCTTGGTCTTAAAATGTTGCTTTTGAATTATAAGCTATTGATCTCTAAATTCTAGAAAACGAATTTATAAATTTTTCCGTACGTATAATTTTTTCTTTTCAATTTCTCAACAGTTTCTACTGAATTCCTATGATATGCTATGGTTAAATGTTTCAGTTTTGTTCTGTTTCGTCTTTTCACGTATGCCTTTTATACGGATAGCTATAAACGACGTCTAAGGAGTCAGCCATCTGTTAGTTTCTTTTGAATTATATGCAATTTTGTTTTGACACTTCAGCGGATGAAGCATGTTTGGGGGAGAGTACGATAACTACGGCGCCAAAAAATGATAACGGTATTTTGTAGAGGGGTTAAATACCAGCACTTTTTACTATGGGGGGAGGGGTCTATCTTACTCCGTTTAGGCGGGAGGGGTAATTTAAAGAAAATGATACTTTAAATTGAAAAAAAAAATACATTAAAAAACAATGGCAACACTTATAATAAAAGACTATTATCATTTTAGAAAGCCCGGAATCTGTTCTTTTATATTATTTTTAAATCAAGTTATTCCTTTAAATAGTTTTTGAAAAAAACAATTTCAAACTTGAAATTTAAGGACAAAAATTGGGGTGAGTAAAATAATTTTGGCGATGAAAACTAATGACAGATTTATGTAGAGGAGTTAAATACAAGCATTTTTTTACTATGGGAAGGGGGGTCTATCTCGTCGCTCCGGTTAGGCGGGAGGGGTAGGTAGGTAATTAAAAAAATATGTATGTATAAATAAAATTAAAATAAAATATTAAAAAACAATGGCAACACTTACAACAACGAACTACAGTATTTTTCAAAGCCAGAAATCCGTTATAAATTGTCTAAAATAAAAATCAGCAAAATTTTGTGAAATTTCAGGCCAGAGACTGTATCTGGAAAATGTTGTTGACATTGGGTAAACTAATATAATTTAAAGAAATTTTGCACTCAGCCTTGCACCCATCCCAAAATCCAAGAGTGACCCCAAGCATGGGGGTTGCAGGGGCGCAGCATGCCCCCCATACGGACTTCAAGGTGCAAGGGTAGCAATTTGTACTCTAAGCGGAGCGACATATAAAAGTAATTTTCAATTTTCTCAAAAATTAGAGGACATAAATCAATCTGGTTTTCAGTGTTCGATTAAGAATTGATTTAGGCAGTAAAAATTACAAACAAATTAAGTATCTATTTTCTCAATATTGAAAAAAATAAGCATTCAACTTTTTTTTTTAATTTTTTTCCTTAAATTTCAAGTTTGAAAGTATTTTTTTCAAAAACTATTAACAGCTATAACTTGATTTAAAAATAGATAATATCAAAGAACAGATTCCTGGCTTCCAAAAATCCTAAAGCCCTTTATGGTAAGTGTTGCCATTGTTCGCCAATTTTGTTTTTTTCATTTTAAGTATTATTTTTTTTAAATTGCCCCTCCCGCCTAAATAAATTAAGATAGACCCCCCGCTCATAGTAAAAAATGCTTGTATTTAACCCCTCTACAAAATACCGTTATTAATTTTTGGCGCCGTAGTTATCGTACTCGTGCCCATGTTTGGTTTGGTAATTGATAAATCGAACATATTGCCTCTTATCTGTCCTATCCGCTCAAAAGGGGAATATTGCAACTGCTGCCGAAAGTGTGCGCCCAAACCGTAAAACCTCAACGAGATAAAGAGCCTAGCAATTATATATCAGTCGCACGAGATTTTTCATAAAAAGCTCGGATTTTTCATAAAAATCTCGGATTTTTCGATTACAAGGTTTAATTGAAGCAAAATGACCATCCGCTTCGTAATCGCTTCTCTATTTAGACTTTAGAGCCGCTCGAAATTGACGACAATTTTGCTCGAAAATCATCTTTTGAGATGTTATTCGAAAAATAAGGGCCACATGTAGGATTACCACTTTATTAGGACAAATTCCAAAGTCATAGTGAAGTCATAGGAGTCATTACAGCGCTGTTTTTTTTTTTTTTTTTGACTTCTACTCATCCATACTACTTATAAAATGCAACGTCCGTCTGGTCGTTTCTCCATAACTCGAGAACCATTCGTCGGATTTTCATGATTTTTTTCCTGATTTATAGATGTGTGGCCAACTTAGTCCGTAGGGTGGGTGAGAATTGTTCAGGAGTAAATAAGTAGCGGGGAGTAAGAGGGGCCTCGCGAACCATTAGCCGTATGAACTTGAAAGTTGGTATGTTGATAGATAAGCAAACATTATTACATGCCTCATTCACCGTTTTTCAAAATTCGTCCTATAAGTGTTGAAAAAGTTTTCAAACAAACTTTTCTATTTCGACCTTACTACGCTTAACTTGCCATTATACTCATAAATCTATGTATTTCAATTCAAGACATGCTTTTAATTGTTAGGAAATACGTCACCGAGTATTTTGAGCTAACATTCATCTTTCTGGTCCATCCAGAGGGTGAGATAAAATAAATTGCAAATAGATCTTATTTGGCCAAGTACGAAAAATGTGCTTTATCTTTTATTTAAAAGAAAAGAAACCGGCGAGCGGAGCCGCGGGCATTGCTAGTAGGTAGATAAACGGAAATGCCGTTTGTAAGGCTATTCTTTCACGTCATGTTAATAATAGTGTTCATTTTTGACATGCTGAATAATATGACGTCAGATTTTGTCCTTAAGTTATGTATAGAAAAAATGTGACTTCGTATTCAACTCTAACTCTAAATTCTTAGGAATAAGACGTTTAATTTTGACTTTAAAAACTACAGAATAATTGAATTCGATTCACCGCTGGTTAAGTCAAATCTAATGTGATAGCCAAATTGTTATTTGAAATAAGTGTCGGATGATTTAATCAATAGAAGTCACAAGTTTGCTATGATTCACAGTGGAGAAAAACCAGTCGACTTGAAAGTATTTTTCTCTTTCTCTGTCTTCATCCTTAAACCCCGGGTATAGGGATAGGGCAAGGTACGCGGCGACCAACTCGCCATGTACCTTGTTGATTCCATGGACAAGGACTATGCTTTGCGATGTTTATCGTTTGGTCAATTCAGCTCCATTTTCGCTGCCTAATGTCATTCAACAACTTTCGATCCGTTGCGTTGTGCCGATGTGCTGAGCGTCAAAAGTGCATTATTTTGGTCTGGCTGTAATTAATTATTCTAAAACCAGCCATCTCCCCATTCAATTGCATAATCCAGGTGGCTTAGCCTCTGAAACGGTATCCAGTGGCCATGCCTCTCATATTTAACTTCGGTACCTTGGCAGTCAAAGAGGATTGTTGACAGAATATCCCCAAGTCTCACTCCCTGCCGAAGGAGTCGGAAAGAGTCCTATCAACTTCTTGCGACTTGACTCCTTTATAACCATCAACAATCTTGGGGGAAATCCCTCTTCTATCTATAAGTTTCCAGATCCATTCGCGGTTTACTCGGTCCAAGTTTACGAGCATAAGCTAGAGCGGTGACGTAAACTCTCTTGACTGTGTGATAAAAGCCCGCTTGATGCCTCTTGGGCGTATTTTCGATTCTGTTCTTTATCCGTTCAAGAATGATAGTTGCCATTTTTGGGAAAACAGACAAAACGGTTACACCACGTTATTTCAGTTCTTGAGGTATCTCTCTCTGGTATCTTAACAATAGCTCCATCCTCCAGTCCCTGAGGTATGTTTCCCCAAATAGCCTGATGTCGTGGTAGCAGGATAGAGGTGATTGTGTTGGGATCTGCTTTCAGGAACTCGGCTGGTATGCCATCCAACTCCTTTGTTGACCGTTAGAAAGTTGATCGCAGTTTTGATTTCCAGCTGTACTCAACACTTTGAATGCTTTTTGGAAATAAAGACGTCTTATTTCGAAATATACAATCAAGTGATGAGCGGGCATTAAGGTCACAATTACAATTTTAGACTGACCTACCTAATCACCTTCGATTGGGCTTTTATTATCAATAATTAGGATTACCTACCTACAATAGCAACAAACAACTGCTGGTATTAAAATTAGAGAAACCATAAAAAGCTTCAGGCTGGTTTTTAGCTTCAAACTAACGATCAAACGTAAATTACAGTTGCTAAACTACCAACTTTAACAAACTATACTGCGTATGCATTTCGTTATAATACATTTTGACTATGGCTGTAATATTTGTTCACACGCACGCAATGTTCATGAACAGCCGCCCATATAAGCAATCATTTTGAAGGTTGTACCCTAAACTTTGAAGGCCATCACTCCAATCCTATCGAAATGAAATTGCAAAAGAAATCACGAACCATTTCATAAAATGGGCAATATCGCGTTTGCACTTTCATCTCCCCAAGGAACTCACACTTTCCCCCAACACACCCATGCTGAAGCTGAACCTGACACGCGGACGGATTGCCAATGTTACGTAATTCGGATTGACTTGAAAGAATCGTCATCGCCAGCACCATGCACCACTAGCTATAGTAGTGGCAGCTTATAGTACATACGACAGCATATGGAATTCCATATGCGCACACACGCACACCATCAATAACGTGTGTTGTCATTGTGTCTCCTCTGCATCGCAAGACGTTGAACTCTAAATAGCAATCGCAAGGCAACACTCGATTGCACCCCGTTCCCGTGAGCGTCTCTTGCGAATACACTGGATGCACCACAAACAAGCGCGATGCCATCTCGCGGGCATGCAGTTCGACTACTTATGTAGTCTCAACTGCGCTCGCCTGGCCGATTGAAATTTTGTGCTTATTGGAGGTTTGCATTTTGTTGCTTTTATTGAGCGCGATCCTCGCGCTATGATGTAATCGGGACGTGTATCATTTTCCCTTTTGTCATTTCAATACGTACTTATTTTTCGCACGTCCCAACTGCCCCTGATATTGCCGGTTTGCCGCGACTGGCGGTTCGGTCATTGCATCCACGTTACAGCGCACTGTTTTGTGTTCTGTTCTTTTTCATATTATGTTTCTCGCGATCTGCCTTTCTGTCCCTCTGCAAGGTTGTCGGCTTGATGACCGGATTTTTTATTGAAAACTCCCTGAAATGTCATTAAATGTTTGACATGTGTCATACAAATGTAATTTCATGCATCGTTAAAAAAATTAAAGAACAATTCTCAATTTTAACAAACCTAATGACATTTCTAATATTAACCCAAAAAAGAAGTGACTTTACAAGAGGACGTGTTATGTCAGTTATGTGTGGTGCCCTAAAGGGTGTCGTTTCCGAGTGTCAATTCGTAAATTCCCACAAAAAAAAACACATACACACACATTCCCACCCTCAACATCATCTGCAGGATGGCATTTTCATTCATAAAATCGTGACAAACAGCTCATAATCTTGTGATAAGCCCAGAGAAGCAATCCATTTGAGTAGGTACTATACTATACCATCTGAATTCATATGCACTTTGCTTTGTGTTGTTCTATGCTGCAGAAGCTCGTTCTTCTGCGTTTTATGAATGATTTCGCTCGCTGCCTTGTGCATAGTTGATGGAGAAGAGAAAAAGGAAACGATTACAATAGAATACTACAAACGAACGACATGTTTAGTAGGGAAGTCACATTCTCTAAAAAAAAAAAAAGGAATTAAAATACGTTACAACAATAACAGCAACAACAAAAACTCAGAATTTGATGTGTTATGTCATTAACCACGTCAGATGGTTTCCTAAGAGTTCTGAAGTTTTTAACTGAGCGACAACGATGTCACAACTTATGGGAAGGATTCTCCATAGAGAAAGTGTTTTCCAAGAGACACATTGCATTGTTTTCATTTATTTATTATTTTCATTTTTTTTTTTTTTAATTCTTATCCTCGTATTTCTGGGATTATGTTATAAGATTCAAGGATATTTTTGAATACGCCTGAGAATGGTAAATTCCCTCTTTGGCTATGTATATTTATCAGTTGGAGTAAATTGTTTATAGGCAACACAAACTAGGAAATAAATCACACAGCAAGTGTACAAAGGGAATTAACCCAATTGTAACAACTCAATCCGCGGCCATTTGCAAGGAAAAAATTTGGAGGAGTCCATAGTCAAATTGGGAATAAATAATGCTGCAGTTTGCCTGACAACTGTCAATAAAGAGACCTATTTAACATACATTTCCACTGAGGTAACTTAGCAAACAAGATGATTCTACATTTTTGAAGTTTTAAAAAGAACATTCACGCATAAGGTGTCAAACTTTCCCACAAAATCTTCGTTCTATGTGCAACCTCTTTCTACTCTTTGCGCCTTGTAGTAATAGTTTAATATTGCCAGTGTTCCATTGATTAGGTATTAGTAGATGATTAGCAGCATGTCAAACGTCAAAAAAAAAAAAAACATTTATAAAGTTATGGACTTCTTGTCTTTTCTTTTTCATTAAATTTGTTTCTTCCATAATTCACGCAAGATGTAATTTTGATAGAAAATACAGATTTTTAATTTGAAAGTTAAAAGTTTTTACTGATTCTTAGAGTATACAGATTGGGGTTATGTATGGAATAGGCCGCCACGGCTTTGCTGGCAAGTACGTAGGTACCTACTCTTTTATTGAAATTTTCTATATCCGTTTCGCATAAATGTGGCTGAATTTCATTAATACACCCCCCAATTTCCTCTTTCAAGATGTTTGTGGCCGTGGGCTTGTTTACATAGACCTTTGACTTCAAAAAAAAACAAAAGGATACAGTCCAATGGCGTTAAATCGCAAGATCTGGATCGCCAATTCTGCTCCCAAAAACGGCCGATTACACGATTAGGAAATGACTCATGCAGGAATTTAATTGTTTCTCCGGCTGTGGCGTCTTGTTGAAACCACATGTTGGTCACATCAATATCTTGTAACATCCTCTAAAAAGTGGGTTATCATGTCACGATACCGTTGATACCGTTGTTAGTACCTGACCACCACCCGCATTTACGAAGAAGAATGGTCCGATAATGCCTCCAAAATCCAAAATCCGCACCAAACAAAAACACGTTTGTTTTTCAACAATTACTCCTGGGTTTTCTGAACCCCAAACGCGACAATTTTGACGATTAACGAAGCCATTAAGATGAAAATGAGCTTCAGAATTGAAGATGATTTTGTTTGAAAAATCAGCATCCACTTTTTGTTGTTCCAAAATCCATTCAACGAACTCTCTTCACGCTGCATGGTCAGAAGTCTTCAGTTCCTGAGTCAATTGAACTTTGTAAGGATGAAGTTTCAAGTCTTTCGTGAGAATTCGCTGTATAGAGAGCTTCTCGAAATTCCCAATTCTGGACTACGGTGCCGAATTGATGTTCCTGGACTGTCAGCAATACTCTCGCGAACAGCTTCGATGTTTTCTGTTGATCGACTTGTGACAGGACACCCAGAGTGTTTAAGATCACTAATTGATCCAGTCTCCCTGAATTTTTCAATTATTCTCTGAACAGTTGATGGTTTTAAATCACTATGACGGCCATATTTTGTTCGAAAATTTCGGACTCTAGCTGACAACCCTTCATTATTTTTAAAATATCTATTGCTCAACAATGAAAATGCGTTGTTCTTTCGTATAGCGCTCTATTTTTACTAACCCCAAACTGTCAGCTGTCACATTGTTATCTTTTTTTGCCATTGGCATCACTGTACTATTATGGCGCAAAATTCAAATTTTGCGTGAATTATGGGATACCCTTTATAAATCTAAGCAAAATTTCAGCTTTCTAGAGCAAACTGTTTGGGCTGGGCGCTGATGAGTCAGTGAGTGAGTCGTAATTTCCATTTTTAAGAGAAGAGAAGTTTCAACACTAGCTGATAAAGTTTCGGATAGACTATCCGGAACTTATCTGTCAGCTAAACTTCAACTTTTTGTTTCAAAAGTTTCGGATATCTGACAGATATAGTCTCGGATAGAGTATCAGCCGGTTCAAGTGACTGTTAAACCCTTTATCCAGAAGATAAACAAAACATTTATTTGAAGTGACTGGGAAAAATATAGTTTGAGAGCATTCTTTCGTTGACGAGCCTAAACAGCAGTCACAGTGATGTCCTAACATGGATTTGTTTGAGTTTTTAGAAGACGAATTTGAAGAATATTACGATTACGATCGATTACAATTTGGCCCAAATACAAATTATTTTGAAACACTCGACCATGAAGATTTCAGAATTCGATACATAACGCTATCCACCAGATAGCTGATATTTTTTCTCTGTTTCATCGTCAAAGACTCTGATAAACTAACTGGAAAAAATGAATACAAAGAAAAATTTTAGAAAAGGAGTTGGAACTCAAGGTAGTGAGGCGGCATAGTAAAGAAATTGTGCACTTTGTGATGAAAGCATGAAATTTTTACCATGGAGGACACATTATATGAAAATGATTTTAAGATATTGGGGCACTTCAGATTGCGTCCTAAAGGGGTAAAAGGAGGGGGTCAAAGTTTGTATGGGAACATTTTTATTTTTTATCCGATTAACTTCAAACTCGGTTTATGTACTCTCTATGTCTATGAAAAAGAAAGAAAACTAATTTCTCCGATTTTGGAAATACAACTCTTAAAGGGGTAAAAAGGGGGTCGAAGTTTGTATGGGACCATTTTTATTTTTCATCCGATTGACTTCAAACTCGGTTTGTGTACTCTCTTCAACTCTTAAAGTTCACTTAAAGTCACTTGAACTGGCTGATACTCTATCCGAGACTATATTGACAGATATCACTATCCGAAAGTTTTGAAACCAAAAGTTGAAGTTTAGCTGACAGATAAGTTCCTCGGAACTAATCCTAAGACTGGCCTTTAGTAGTAGTTCCGTGTTCCGGTTATTGGTGAACCTATATTGTTGGTCATAACAAATTTTCATTTTAAGTTTAAATCTGTGACTGCATTTTGTGGGTTATGTATACGTATAGCCTGGGGTCTCATCGCGTAACTTTTCGGACGATCATCGTCTCGACGATTGAACAAAACGACGTCGTTTTAAGTTAGCTTCATGTAACAACACAATCGCGTCGTTCAATCGAATCGTCCATCGTTTTCGTTTTGAACAGTTTGAGCAGGGCTGTAAACAAACTGTGACAACTGGAAACCAATAAAAAGGGTATATAATTTGTGTGTGTTGTTGTCTTTTATGTGGAAATGTATGTATAGGTAAAAAGGTAAACATTTTTCGTTGCAGCAAAAATTTTATTGATAGGGGTTGTAAAATAAGAGAAAATTGGTGAATGCATTTTTCAAAAACCATTTAATGAATGCAATTCTATGATTGTGTACTCCAACAAGGGTGTGATGTGAACTTTCTAGTGTACCAATTTTGACTAACTAAAATGAAGAAAATGGATATTTTTTCTATATTTTTACATTTCACCACACTAATGCAAAATGGAGTGTACTATTTGTCGAAATTATGAAAAATTTGATTGAAGTAATATTCTTTAACATTTGTTTTGCTTTTAAAAACCCTAAATGGAAACAAAATATAGTAAAAACGATGAAACGATTGCCAAAGAGCCATCGTTCAATCGAATCGTTTCGACGACGCTACTTGACAGTTAAATTGTTTACGTGAAGCAACAAGAAACGATGATCGTTCAAGCGTTTCGACGATCATCGTTTTTTGGTTGTTACACGAAGTAGCAGCATCGTCGAGACGACGTCGTTGGATCGTTTTAGCCTTACGCGATGAGGCCCCTGTATTATTGGCGAATTGTACTGTATTAAGATATTCCGCCCTCTATAAATGCCCATACAAATGCTGCTTATGTACCTACTACTCGCAACACTGTCCTTAGGCTACGTCCATAGTGAACCAGCTTCTCGCTTACCAGCTTTTACCGGAATGCATTTTTAATTCTTGTTGACGCCGGTAACCAGCTTTCTAGGGTGAGAAAGCGAGAAGCTGGTTTCACTATGGACGTAGCCTTACTCTCATTAGCAGAGCAACGTTGCCAAACTCAATTCCATATGGCCGACCTGAAGCTTAAGCTTATTTTGACATTTCACCATCCATTACCCGCATTCTGAGGTATAGAGTTCATTGTACGTCCCTAGAAATGTATTTTCCTGCCGCGTCTTTATCGAATGGAATACCAGACCTATGGGCTATTGTATTCACATTTACTTCGTAATTGAATTCTAGACCCAGGAAGTTAATCCGAAGCCTATTCAAAGGGAAAGATAAATCCATCAACAAGTAGTAAAGCATCTGTTAGTTGGGTGCCATGGAGCGGTGCTCCTTCCTCCTAGTTTCCATATAATAAAAGCGAACATATACAGCGCACAAAATCACCGCAGAATTTCTTCAGCGCGCATGCCAAAGATCACTCTGCGAAGCCAAATGGCCACTTCAAGTGGCCCAGCGATGAAAAATGTGCATCTTTTCTAATTCATCTGTCGGCCGCCGTCAGTGATCCCCCCTTCGGACGGCCGTATGCCCTTGCCCAGGGGATGTTGCTGCTGCTGATGCTGCCAGCTTCCATCAAATGGTCATTTTCAGGCTGATTATTTTCCATCTTCCATTAGAAGCAGCGGCGCGGCGTTGGACGCCGCGCATTCATATAGTGCTAGAGTGCGCCGGGAAAATCAAATCAAAAATTATTACACTGCTCAGGTAGAGAGCGGTGGGGAGGGACGAGGACTGTCGGAGGACATCTACGTGTCCACGGCGGCTGCTGCAGCCGAGATGTAACTTTATTATGTTCTGCAAAATTACAAACACCAAGCAACACCAACACCACCGCCCCGTGCAATGCGCCGCGCTGAACGCTTAGGCTAGGCCCCATATGGGCGCATGGAGCTCTGAAGCAAAGCAAATTTTGCGCCGTCATCGTCGTCGATGTGTGTAAGCTTTCTTCTTGTTGCTTTTCGCGAGGCTGCTCTGCTGCTGCTGCTTTCTTTGTGCCGCGACGTTCAAACGCTTCCAAGTATGTGTGCGGGGTATAGAGCGTGTGCGCCTGTATAGCTGCAGCTAGTACTACGGCAGTAACATGCACAAATGCTTTTTGAGCGAACGCGTTGTGTCACGTGTTCGCTGGTGTGTGTAGGGCATCGCGTTCGTTCACCTCCTAACTGGCCATTGGCCGATGTAATGCATCTCTTGGTCGTTTTTGCATTTTCTGTTGTCTTCGGTTGCGCCCGCACTGCACCGCTAAAGACGAGTTGTTGTTGCCTTACTTGTTACTGGCGCAATTGCTCATCGCCCATCGGTTGTCGGTTGGATCTGTTGTTACTTGTTGTTGTTGTTATTGTTGTTGTGTCGTATTTCGATTGTTTATTTTGTGTTCCTTTTTGCAGATTTGTTACTTCATTTGTTATTCATTTCTCTTCGCAGTGATTCATTTCTTTTCCATCAACAAAAAATGACGGCGGCGCTGATGTGTTATGTGAAATGTAATGCACGCGTATGCATTTTTAGACCTTCGTATCTTTTGTGGGGCTTTAGTAGGTATAAAAATCCAGTCGTCAATTTTTAACATATCAATGCAATGCAAACTGTCAAGTGCTTATAGAGAAGATTTAGACTGTTAAGTTGGTTGTGATGGGTATAGTAGAGGGTAGTTGCTGAAATGGTGCATTGTGCGCTAGCTGAAAAGTACACATGTATCGAAGATGCGAATTAAAACTTGTTTCTTCGATGAAACATTTTGCTCATTCAACAAAAAGTGCAACCCATAAGGACTATTCACATGAGAGCGACCAACTACCTATCTACGAACTACGAACGAACGAATATTAGCGAGTTTTAAAAGTCCGTTCACATGAACACTTTTCTTGGTCACGGCAGTTCGCGAATTTCAGCCATCAGTTACTAGTTTCTACCAGAAATTTGTAATATGCGACGTATTCATAGCTCAAGGTGGTATGTACTAGTTTGAGTGAATCAAAACAGATTTCCCAAAATTGTGGGTTTTAGCCCTGATAGCACTTCGGAAAGGGGTAGCTGTCAAAGTTGTTGCATTATTTGGTAAGTTACTTCAGAATGTTTTCATTCAAGAAAAGCTTCTGAGTTGTCAAAAGTTATTTCAAAAACAAAAAATACTGATTCTTAATTAGAAAGCTTACATTTTGTATTGATCCATAGAGTATGACGATAACTACGGCGCCAAAAATTCATAACGATATTTTGTAGAGGGGTTAAATACAAGCATTTTTTACTATGGGAGGGGGGGGGTCTATCTTGCTATCTTTGCTTCGGGAGAGCCAATTTAAAAAAAATAATACTAAAAATGAAAAAAAAAATGAGAAATAATGGCAACACTTACAATGACGGACTTTAAGATTTTTGGAAGCCATGAATCTGTTCTTTGATATTATCTACTTTTAAATCAAGTTATAGCTGTTAATAGTTTTTGAAAAAAATACTTTCAAACTTGAAATTTAAGGAAAAAAAAAAAAAAAAAAAGTTGAATGCTGATTTTTTTCAATATTGAGAAAATAGATACTTAATTTGTTGTAGTTTTTACTGCTTAAATCAATTCTTAATCGAACACTGAAAACCAGGGGCCGAATCGTCTCATCCGTGAACGAGCAATACGTGACGGAATTTGTTTTTGCTTCATGCGTAAAATCGGTAATTTCCGTGAACGTATAGCTCGTTCACGGAAGTGGCGCTTCGACCCCAGATTGATTTATGTCCTCTAATTTTTGAGAAAATTGAAAATTACTTTTATATGTCGCTCCGCTTGGAGTACAAATTGCTACCCTTGCACCTTGAAGTCCGTATGGGGGGGCATGCTGCGCCCCTGCAACCCCCATCCTTGGGGTCACTCTTGGATTTTGGGATGGGTGCAAGGCTGAGTGCAAAATTTCTTTAAATTATATTAGTTTACCCAATGTCAACAACATTTTTCAGATACAGACTCTGGCCTGAAAATTCACATTGGTAGGTAGACAAAATTTTGCTGATTTTCATTTTAGACAATTTAGAACGGATTCCTGGCTTTGAAAAATACTGTAGTTCGTTGTTCTAAGTGTTGCTATTGATTTTTAATGTATTTTTTTCCATTTAAAGTATCATTTTCTTTAAATTACCCCTCCCGCCTAAACGGAGTAAGATAGAACCTCCTCCCATAGTAAAAAGTGCTTGTATTTAACCCCTCTACAAAATACCGTTATCAATTTTTGGCGCCGTAGTTATCGTACTCTCCCGGGGGTTATGTATGGAATAGCACATCGGATAAATGGCCGCCACGGCTTTGCAGCAAATACGTACCTACTCTTTTATTGAAATTTTCTATGACCGTTTCTCATAAATGTGGCTGAATTTCATTAATACACCTCCCAATTTCCTCTTTCAATGCGTTGTTGGTGGTCGTGTGCTTGTTTGCACCTCCACCTTCGACTTCAAAAAACCCCAAATAAAAAAGTCCAATGGCGTTAAATCGCAAGATGGATGGCCAATTCTGATCGCAAACCGGCCGATTACACGATTAGGAAATGACTCATGCAGTAATTGAATTGTTTCTCTGGCTGAATGGTATGTGTTTTGTTGAAACCACATGTTGGTCACGTCAATATCCTGTAATTTAGGCACTAAAAACTGGGTTATCATGCTACGATAACGAACAATATTAATTGTTACTGCCTGACCAGTCGCATTTTCGCAATTTAAGTACTACCTCACTAACCAAAGTTCACATTTTTATAGCTTTTAATCTACTAACAATATAATGTATATTTTCAAATTTAAAAATGGAGACGAGAAAGACAAAAACTAGTGAGCTCGGTTGAAGTTTCATCACCAACACAAAAATGAATTACTTTTGCCTGTTATTACATTCCAAAGTGGTTTCGAATATTCCAGACCAGGCCACTTTTCGGTGGAGGACGAATCTCATAAAGGGCGGCCAAAATCCTCGACTGACGATTCCAGTGAAGCCCAAAACTGGCGAAAATGCCAGAATGAAAAAGGAGATGATAGTGGATGAACTGGACTTGAATGCCATGGCTGTGTTGCGAATTTTAAATTATCACCTGAAATATCCAAAGAAGTCAGCTCGATGGGATATTCCATCCAGAAAAAGAGGCTCGTGTTCGTTTTACTCAATATTTCCTGGATAATTCAAAAATATTCCAACTAATCCAAGGAGTGAAACGTACCAAAAGTACCTACATACCGCAAGCGTCACCTCTGACCACATGGCGTATTCTAAGTGACGGACCATTACGCTTGTGTTTTTTCTACTCTACAAGAAATTTATCTCATTTACGAAATGAAAACGCACCAATTGTTATAAAGGTTTCGATTCTTGTATATATTTTAGGTTAATAGTCCGCCAAAATGTGGCTTACTTAATTGACATTTCATATGACATTAAATTGACGTACCTACGAATAAATGTTGTAAAAAAGGTTAATTTCGAATAGATTTCGTTACAAAAGGTACTAGAACATTTTTTAGTACAAAATGCCAATATCCCCCAAAAAAATGATGAACAGAGAAAGTCAAACAGAGCACTCAGAGAGGACTGGAAAATATAAAAAAAAATGTTCATGAAGGCAAAATATGGCGATAAACTCGTTTCAACCCTTCGTACAAGATGGAATATTTCCAGCAGTAATACAATCCAAGTAAGGTAGTAGTAGTATGTAGTAGTATCAAATCTACAACCCCTAGCACTCAGAAAGAAGACTAGTCGCTGACCTACGCCTATTCCATAGGTACCTACTATCCACTATGCCATGACCGATGTTCAGGAGAATGTAACCAAATTATTCCTCGAAATCCTAATCCTAATTAGAGGAAAATTGGAAGACACCACACAATCTCGTATCCAGAGAGCTCTAAAATTTGTTGCTGAATGGTGCACACAAGTTGGCCATAATCCCAAGAATAGCACTATAGTTGCATTCACTGAGAGAAGAAAACAGGATAGACTCAGAAATGCTATTCACTCTTCGGTGAAGCAAAAGAGTTCTTAAAGGAAGATATTTCCGGATAAAAAGCTTACAAGGAAAACGTATTAAATTCCCGTTTTGGTATAAACCCTGATCCAACGTACATACTTGGGGTCCCAAACCTTTTAAGTTTATTCCGAATTCTTCAAACGCTTTTGACAGAATCCAGAAGACAGGCTGTTTGGAATATCTGCAGAATAGAATATAAGTCAGCCCATAAGACTGGCCTCTAGAAGCAATTGTCTAAAAATATACAACAAAGGACTGAACCAAAAGGGTAAATAAACTATCGATAGTTCTTCCGAGGTGAGTAAGAGGAACACGGTGACGAAGTTAGCAGCCCAGAAACCAACCCGTATTTTTAGGTTCTGATGCAACAGTTTGGTTGTAGCGGTCAGTAACACTGATTGTATTTAACATTAGCATCAGCCATAATAAATTGCGCTTAGTAGAGAAGGTGATTAAACGGCAACTTCCTAAAAATATAATTAAGTATATAGTTGGCATAATAGGTCCATATAGGGACGGACGAGTAGCTTCTCACTACCATTAGTTTGTGTCGGTCTTTTATTTTTGGACCAAACCCCTTTAAAGGTGTAATAATTTGTTTATTTATGGAAGTTGAATATGGGATCCTTTGCTCAGTAAACCAGCGCAAGTACACTAATCGCGCTAAGCAACAGTCAGCCCAACTTTCTGATAGGTATGGCCTGTTGGTCGACTCAACGTTATTCCCCGAAAAACAAATACCAATTGGGAGCAGAACCTATAATCTTAGCTCCACTTCGGAAGTTTGAATCCTGCAAATTCCCTCGACAAGCAATCCTGATCGTCAAACCCATAATTGCCACTGTCAATCTGATTGACGAATGGGAGGAGATTTGGCGTTTTTATTATCTACTTCTATTGCAAACAAATAACATTCCAACACTACCTACCTCGTGATGCAAGCCTTTAATAACCCACTCAGAAGATGTAGAAGGAAGTGAAAGCAAAGCATTAGAACTAACTTATTATCAGCGCCTATACATTCTGCAAAGGCAGGTCTAGTTAACCCTTCGTTGCATTTCCTTGTATGCATGCAATAGAAAAACGCTAGACGCTGAGGTCGTTTTTAGCAACTTCAAACCGGAGACAATCACTAACGTGATTCTATTATGTGTTGAATACTTGTTCAATAGGAAAACTGTTACTGTATAGGGCATCATCCGTGAACGAGCCTTGCGGAATTATGACGACAAAAACTGTCAATGCTAAAAATGCAGAACTGAAGCCCATAAATACGCAACAAGGGAGCACTGTAGTAGGGTCAAAGTTAGATTTCCGAGAATTTAGAAGAATCACATTTGCAGACTGTTAAATTATCAAAGGACTATGTACTTTGTGCATTACTTTTAAGCTTTTCTGTATAATCATATGTGTAGCCTCCCACTTTCAAGCCCTACATTACATATAAATATATGTAGGTATAGATATTGCTATATACTTATATACTTAACAACAAAAATAAAGCCTTACAACAGGATACCATCTAATAAAAATCAAAGTAAATATGAAAAGGGAAAAAAAAAACAAAACAAGTTTTTCCCCGTTTCAAGGGTTCATACATCAACGTGTAGCAAGTTTTCGTTGCACCATAGGCACCATTAGCTGTGCATTTGATATATACACCACTTTCCAACTTCATAGCTCCAGTTCCATCAACTGCAAGGCAGTATAGCAACGGCAACGAAAAAAAAAAAGTATTAAATAAATAAATGCAAAAAATACAAGCAAAACAACACAAGCATTAGCCATGCAGCAGGCATTGAATAGTTTTTCTAAGTCTAATGCCAAGGAACTCGTTGTCGAATGAAACGAAAGTAAATTAGATGCACACATGCACATAAGTAATGCACACAACCATAGGTAGGCTACTGTCGTTCCCCATAGGCACTTATACCTATAGTTTTTGCAGTTTTATTTTTTACCACCGTACGCACACCTTCACAACAAGTGCACTCTCGCTAAAAAGCAACTGAAGAACCTAACAAAATTCAAATTACACACGTACTTGACGAGGTAGATGTACCCCATGGTACTATGCATTAGATACTTTTTTTTTTTTGTTGCATAATAATAATTTGAAAGTAACGACTAAAAATGCTTCAACGGAAGTGACGTTAATATTATTTGTAGTGTTCATAATTTCCTGGATAGAATTATCAATAGGGATTATGGTGGACAAATATTTTCAAATTGATGCATGAAATATCGATTAGGTATATACAAATTGCCATTCTAATAATTTTAATCTTAATTTTTAATTATTTTTTTTTTAATAAAACGGTAAATGTATTTCAGATCTGTCTAGTGATACTAGCGCCACTATTTCCAAACGATGAGGTCAATGCTGCCAAGTTTTCTTAATATAAAAATAAATACATTTAGATATTTTATTAATGATATGATACCTAACATTGACATACTATACATGGACTGCTAGTGAAATGTCAGTTTCATACAAACCTGCGAGGAAAAATGAAGCAAACATAAGCACTAGCCCTTTTGGTTCAGTGCGGCGAAAGTAGGAAAGAGGCACACTCAGCACACAAACCTCGACACAAACCAAATCGCACTAATTGCTCGATGACGTTTGAGTGTTTTCGATTCTCTCCGCCGTGAACCAAAAGAGCTTAAGGCTCCGTCAAACAGAGCGCGTTTTAACGCCGCGTTTCACCGCTGCGTTCCACCGCCGCGTTGTAATATACTGCAATATATATCCCCTGACACACATAGCGCTTTTTCAACGCCGCGTTGATTTCACCGCAGCGTTAAAACGCGTGAGAGTCATTTTTGTAGTGTGAAATGGAAAAAATAATCGAATTTGTACAAAATGTACGATATGGGTGATGAAATGAATAGAAACATTGTTTTAAAGGGTAAGATATGCGATATAATTGCAAAGGAATTAAATGAGAACGTATTCTCCGACTTCTTCTGTATTTTTATTTATGACGTGCAGCCAAATTCTTTTTCTTTTTCCTAAATTTCGTAGCACGGCATTTTGAGAGAATTTGATGATAGCTATCTGTTTGATGTCGTCTAACACGGCGTTGAGAACGTCGCGTCAAAATAATCCTAACGCCGCGTAAAATAATCTCACCGCGGCGTTAATAACGCGTTCTGTTTGACGAAACCTTTAGTGGTTATATTTGCTTCAACGAAAAATTAGCTGCTAGCAGTCCATGTATAGTATGTCAATGATACCTAAGGTTTATAATTAAGTGACAAACGGAAACGAGGACCTGAGAAATTTAGAATCTGTCAACAGGCAGCATTTTGCAGGTTTCATTCATATCTCAAAATTGGTCAAAATAAAGTGAAATGCAAAAAAAAACAATACAAATAATATACGTATATACAGTAGAAATAATAGTGAGAAAAAACAGTTTTATGTTAAGTCGAAAAAGTAAAAAGTTGCCTTCGCGTGCATCGGGTCGTAAGCATTATCCCAATTTAATATGTACATGTTCCTATAACTTTTTTAGCTCATTTGTCTAAGACTCTTCGAGAAAGCCGCTGAAAACCGCTGAGTACTTTTATCACTATAAAGGACCATTCACATGAGAGCGACCAACTACGAATGAACGAATATTCGCAAGTTTTGACAGTCCGTTCACATAAACACTTTTCTTGGTCGCGGCATAGTTCACGAATTTCAGTCATCAGTTTCTAACAGCAATTTCTCATTTGAGGTTAAGATCGAACGAAGTTTTTATTCGCTAGTTTGTGATGTGGATGTGTGCTAATTAAATAATGTGGATTGCGAATAAACTTTGACAATTCGCGACAAGGGTGTTTTCGTTCGGGGCAAAAAATTTGGAATTCGCACAGCAGAAATCCTTTTTTTGTGTATTGGGAAAAAACTCTGATATAATTCGTTTCTCTTTATTGGCGTGACAGAGTACCTACATATTGCTGTTCCCCGCCGGGACTCAAAACCTACACATCTCTGGTCACAAGTAATGGCACTAAACACTAACTATTCCCACTGTTATGGGCATTTCGATATCTCTTCTGTACAACAAAAGAATAAAAAATAGAAATACTCTAATCGAGTATAGAGACGAAAAATCAACAAGTAGGTAAATGTGCCTAATTCCTATACCAAAATAAAGTTTGAGAGCAATAGCTAGTAAGTGTAAAATAAATTCTGTTCTTATTTTGTACAAGAATTATGTCCGCATTTAAAACATTCAGAATACAAATTGATGCTGAGAGATCATTAAGCCCCATTTAGACGATCAGTTATTAGTTCAATTGTCAGTTCAGTTAAAAATGGCAGTGCATTTAGACGTCAGTCCGGTATTCAGTTGAGCTTTCAATTTACTCATGAGTGGCTGAATATTAAAAGATATATCTACTAAAACTGACAACTTATGGGAATTTCATAAGTTAGAATTCTTATTGATCTAGAAAATCTAAAATTCTGAATTATGTGCTGTCCACGACGGATATAAGAAATACTCAACTCATAAAGAACACATCGCTTATAAGAAACGCATGTGGAAACACAGTGTCTTTTTCTTCTTTATATACGTGTTCGCATATAAGAACAACTCGGATATAAGAAACAATTTTTTTTGATTTTAGAGGTTTCTTATATTCTATTATTCTAGTTTTATTCTTCATGTGTGTGAATATTTTCCTCTCTATTATTTTTTTATTTTTATGCTAATTTCGATTGGCAATCTCAGATTTCTGTTTCAGATGTCATCTGGCCAATCGAACAAAATAAGTAGGTAATCTGAGCTGTTCTTTGTTGGTGTTGGTGGTGTAGCTGCTACAATTTGTTTACCTTTTTTTTGCTGTGAGTTTTTTTTTTCGTAGAGTTGCAACTTGCAAGTTTTACATACATTTTCAAATAATTATAAAAGATATCTCATAATATATATTCCGAATATATGTTCACCACGTATTTCACAAAATTTTAAACGCGATGCTTTTTCTCCCTTACAAATAATAAATACTGCAACTGGAGAAATTGCTGGTATGACGAAGACGAACCAGTATTATCCCAAGACGACGACGAGGACGGTGAAGATGTGGCACATCATGAATATGAAAATAACATATCTATTATTTGTTCCATATTTATCCAAATTTTTGTTTAAATTATTTATTTTAATATGGTTTTTCACTAGTTCTATCTTTTTCGGCCAAAGACTTTCTGAAAAACGTAAACAAACAAACGCGAAATGTCAAATCATATGTAAGTGTATTGGTAAATCTCGAGCGACTCTGAAAAATCTAGATTCGCAAAAGTGCTCTCGAATCTGGAAAAGATTGCTTTTTTTGTACCAAACGAACGAAAAAAGTAATCTCGGGCAAGAAAAAGTGTTTTTTTGGGCGAAACGAAATCAGCTTAATAATCTACTAAAATGTTTCTTAAGTTTGGCATCACTTACCAAACATTTTCGAAATGCGCCATCTTTTCTCAAAAAATCAATTTTCTTGTAGCTTGAATGCGAACGACAAATAAAATTTTCCTGTGCGCCATTTTACAAAGTGCATTTGCGGAGTTTAGAAGTGAAAGTTGCCTATTTCTATACAATAAAAAGTTATTAAAAAATCGCAAAGCTGTTCTTTTATAATTTATAAAGTTTTTTTAACACATTTAAAATGTAAGTACCATTGCGAAGTTCCTCAGATAAGTTGCCATTTTTCTGTTCGTTCCACGATTTGGAATCGATAATTGATTTGGACATCACATTGCATTAAATTTTCGTGTTTTTCTGCATCCAAGGTCGTTATTTCATAAATATTTTGCCAAATTTGTTTTAAATTATATTCATTTATTCTCTAATTTAATGCCACACCTATTTTTCGGCCTCATATTCCAATTAGTCGATTTTTTTTCTCATTTTTTGCCGACTATGTCATAAATCCGCCATCTTTAATTTAACGTAAAAATTTTCGAGCCAAGTGTTTTTGCTGCGTATATAAATTTATAAACTTATAAATAGTCGCACCTCTTTCCACCTTTGTTCATAATTTATATTCTTCACAGTAGTAAAAAAGAAGAAAACAACAAAAAAGAAATGCCACGTTACCGGGAATGGGATTTGGCGTGTAAAGTTTATGTCGGCAACTTGGGATCGTCGGCATCAAAGTATGAAATAGAAAATGCCTTCGGCAAATATGGTCCCCTGAGAAATGTGTGGGTTGCCAGAAATCCACCAGGATTTGCTTTTGTCGAATTCGAAGACAGACGCGATGCCGAGGACGCAACAAGGGGACTCGACGGAACGTAAGTTCAAGTATAATCACAAATAAAAATGCGTCTTTAATAATAAAAAATTGTTCTTTTTTTTTCAGACGATGCTGCGGAACTAGAATTCGTGTAGAAATGTCATCAGGCCGGTCCAGACGAGACGATCGCCGCCGCGGAGGTGGTAGCGGAGGAGGCGGCGGCGGCGGTGGTGGTGGTGGCGGCGGTGGAGGTGGCGGTGGCCGTGGAGGACGTTACAGGTAAGATTTGTTTACTTATTTCGTAATCAGTTGAATTATTTTTAGCCCGTAAGAAGTAGTTTGATTTATTAATAATGTTTATATGCATTTGGGTGAGTGGCCAACTCGTGAAGCTTCTTACAAATTTTACGCTAATTTAGTTTCAATGTTTGCTAATATGATGTCATGCTACATAATATTGTCCTATGCATTCATCTGAAAGAGTAGACGGTTTCCAAACAAAATCCTTGTTGAACAAGTTATAAAACGGTCAACAAATCCTGGTAATAATTTATACTCATGTGCAGAAATGTGTGCTCTTTCGAATTTATTTTTTGTTTGCATATCATTTTATGTAACGAAAACACATCAGCGAAAACTAAATTATTGCAATGGTAAGTATAATATTTGGACGGCTATAATTCGCATGTCTTTTGTTATAAATATGTACCTAACCCTATCATATACTATACATACACTAGTTGTTTTGAGAAATAGAAATCACTAATGCCCTTGAGCAACATTCAATATTAAAAACGCTATAGTTGCTGTTGCGCCAATGTTGGCATCGATTTAGTTTCATACGTCACGTTCAACGCATAAGAACTGTGTTATTTCACAGAGATCTACCTAAGTTATAGCTGTCTCTATTGTCGCATGTCCCATTCGGTGATGTGGTGTATCGCTTCATGTTGGCATATGTACAGTACTTGGTTTGGCCGGTTCTGTCTTCATATTGGCAAACGCGCCAATGAAAGATCGATGAAGATTTGTCAACGTAAAACAAATCCCTCGCATTAGCACATTCTCTATAGCATGAGGAAACAACATTTTAAAACTATCTCGATACGTGTAAAAATCCATTTTACCGCCAATGTTAGGAATTGATCCTATTCTGTGGGCCCTATTGTGATAGTTGAGCGTTGAGCGACAACTGTGATTGTCGATTGCAATTGTTATTTGTCGATTTGACAGTCGCTTGTAGTCGATTAAATGTCTGGTCGATGCTTTCTCTTCGAAGTGAACAAATTTTGTGCTTAGGAATAGCTAAAATCAATCGACAATTGTCGTGACGATCGCTGGCAATAACAATAAGGGCCTAAGCGATTCTCTCCAGTTCGTGAGCCATGTGAGCCTCTGCCTTACGACGCTTCTTCTTCCTTCGATCCTTACCTGACGAATGCGAATCGACTAATCATGTGAGAAATTATAGCAATAAAGTTAACGGATTGGCCGTTGCAGTTTAAATCAGAGGCAATTTTTTTTTACTGCATGCCACTTTGTCACTGTTTGTTGAAGCAATTATAACTTACGTTCGATTGCAACGCTTACTACTAAGGATGTGCCCTTTTCAAGTAGTCTTTCAATTTCGTCTGCGAGTGCTTGAGAATGAAGTCTATTTTTGTTCTTATTTGTGCGACTTATCCCAACACACTTGCTTGGCATTAGACGCACGCAATCTATTGGCAACCATTTCGACTAGTACCTATCTGTTGTACCAAACTTGTTATTTCAATTCTTAGGTAGAGTTTAATACCCTGTCGGATTACAGCTGTCAACACGCTCTATTAAAACCTGTGGTTTGCGGATGACGATATGCTTGCTTTCGCTCTAATATTGAATAAACATGATGGTCGTACACTGCAACTAATTCAACCAATTTGTTGAGCAACCATCTTCTTTTCTTTTGAATTCAAAGCCTCCTATTAAATTTTGAAGCGGTGCATTGTGCTAGATGCAGGTGTAGATATTCGATTTGTGTACATAAGTGAGCTTCTTACTAGCGCCTTCTAGGAAGTAAGCCCTAATACAACTGAAATAGTCCCTGTAACTAGGAGTCACAAATTTCTCCAAATATGTACCTGGCACCAATCTCTGGTGTCTTCGACAGCAAATAAAACTGTATGACCATCGTTACATAACGAATAAAGATTTCCACTCTCAGAGCTACCTCTACTACAGTATTCTCATTGATGAAATTATCACACGAGTGTTTCTTCAACCAATAAATTTTATAAAAGGTGTTTTTAAGCCAGTACTACAGTACTAGTACCACTTAATCAAGCATTTGTGGACGTATGTCCTCAATAACACGACTTCGAATCGATAAATTTAGATATTCTTCAACACACCTGAACGGACGCAATATTGTATCTTTTTCTTTTATGAATCTGAGAATGAGTAGAGGGTCCATAGTTTGTAGATCCACAGGATTCCAGAATGTGATTTAGGGTTTCTCTGCTCTAGTCGCAGAATCTGCAAAGACCGGGTGTTTCCATAATCATTTCAGATCATGTGTAGGCCTGACTAAGTGCGATTTTAAGTAGTCACTGAATGTTCATAAACGTCAGATAAAAAATCAGAAATGGTCGCGAAAGAAGTTGTGATCGATCTTATTTGTGAATTAATATTGTATAAAATAGATACCAAAAAATTTATTAAAAAATTGCCAATAAAACTTAAATTTTTCGCACTTAAATTGTTTGTTCTTTACCTTTCGCGCTTTGCGCAGTCAAAAAAAATATTGATGCACAATCTGCCAGACGCTGATGACATTTATGACGTTTATGAACATATCTTCTGCAATTCATCTGCGTTTGTTCGATCAAAAATCTGACTTTATAAACACGTCTAACGCTGGTCTTAGGTAGGCACATGTATATGAAAACACTCACCTTTTTTCTGATAAGCCTATTTTGCTCAGGTGTTACGGTGTTGAGGATTCTTAGGTTTTCTTTGCTTAGATAATGCTTTGAATCCTTTTAGGTTATAATTCCCTAGAATTTTCTTAGCTTGCCTCAGGCCCTGAAAATTGTTAAACGCTGGGGATCTTTTTTCCTTTTCAACCCTACTGAACTCTTCTCGTAGGGTGTGTTCTCCTATACAGCTGAATAGTTCAGGTCCTATGAAGGACTCCGCAGCCTCGTTGCCCATGATGCCTGCGTGACCAGGTATCCACAGATGGTTACTCTGTTGTTCTTACCTAATTTAAGCCTGTGCAGGCATTCCCACACAAGCTCGGATTTTATGATACATATAGGCATCTAGTGTCTTAATGGCTATCTTGACTATCTGACAGTTTTTCTTGAGAATGATCCGAACGCACCTATCTATAGCGCATATTTCAGCTTGGAAAAATGCTGGTTCATGGATTTGTAGTGCTTAGTTCCTGACCCAAACACTCCTGCACCAGTTCCTTCATCCGTTCTCGATCCATCTGTATACCATTTTACAGTGTGGTTGCTCCGTCCATAGATCGTGGATTCATTGCTCCAGTTTTTCTTATTGCTGAGCTTCGTTATGAAAATTTAATTTTCTGATACTATCTATCATCCCTGGGTATAGCTAGAAGTGGAAGTTTTGCAAGTAATACATCCTATTCTTTTGAACCAATACATTTCTCCCTTCCGATTCTTTATTTTGTAATCCGCAGGATAGTTTTTTTCTGCCGTAACCTCAACCATGAGGTGTAGAGGAGTTAGCTCTAAGAGTTACCTCCATGACTGCAGTTGGGCATGTACGCATTGCTCCTGTAATGCCTAGGCACTCCAATCTTTGCACTTTGCTAAGAATATCTCTTGTTGTGACTAGGCTGGTTCGCTTTGACAATGCTACGTGATTATGCTATTATGCTATGTGATTATGGATCTCGCAATTGGAACGTACATCCATCGCAGGATGCTTGGGCTGCTTTTACATATCATAAGAGCGCGTGTTGACTTCTTTGAAATCTCTTACGTGTGTTTACGCCAGATGAGTATACTATCTAGATGTAAAGCAAGGCATTTTACTTCATAGACTGGTATCAGTCTTTCTTGTGAATGGTACTATGTGCATTGTTTTTGCCGGATTGATGTTTGATCCTGCAGTATGACACCATTCTTGGGTTGCTCTCAATCCCTTCTGTAGGATGTAACAGATGGTTTCCTCAAACGTATGCATGTCGGTGCCACTAAATCTTACATAGAAAATGTTGTACAAAAACGGCGAATAGCCGCCTGAAATGGTCGATTATGTCGGCTGTAATATGGTGCAAGTGCTCAAGGTTGGCGCACAGAACCATTTCTTTGGAACCAAATTTGGGAACGTTGTTCAAGTGTGCATATCATCAAAGCACACTGAATAAAATAGACGCTAAAAATTTTAAATCTGACAATAAAGTAAGTTTAGTACTGGCTTACAAACACATTCTGTAAAAAGGTAGTTACGCTTTGAAGTCTGAGTATTAGGGTTAAGCTGATACGCAAACTTGAAGTGAACGCTTAAAGCTATGCTTCTTTGTTTTCGTTTTTGTTCGATACTCGACATCTTACTGTACATATGTTGGTAATTAACTTAATATTTGTGTGTGTATGGGTTCAAAAAGTTCTGACAAATTGTATTGTATTGTTCTCAGAGTTGGCCACTTGTCCCTAAATATAAATCGCTTTGATTACCTTCTTCCGTACCCTTTGTGTAAAAATAAAGTACTACATATATTAGTTTGTTTTTGTGTTTACTTTCTCAATTACATTTTGGTTAAACATTTACTTTCTCCTTTTTATTTTTAACTGTTTTTTTTTTATCTCTGTTTTATAATGGCAAGCAAATATTAAAAGCAGTACCTTTCGTGTGTGTGTGTATATTATAGATTTTTAAAACATGGTATTGATTATTTGTTAAATATTTTTGTTTACAAGAGTAAAAAAAAATGACTTTGTTTTTTATGTTGATAAGTAAATTAAAACGCCGCATCTGGTAATCATTTTCAGGGCAAAGTCTACTAGTTCTACTACTACTACTTCCTCCTCCTACTACAACATCTTCACGAATAACTGCTCCTACTCCAACAGCAACTCCAACTACTACTACTACAATCACAACAATGATACAACTACTATCATCAACAAAGTCATCAGTTCTTCTGCTAGTTTAAGCACCAAGCTGTGTCTACTCTTAAGCTGTGGAGCTACTTTTGCGAGGTTGATGACGACGACATCATCATCATCATCAGCCTCGTCGTCACCACCACCACCACATCCCATGTTTCCTCCATGAACCGAGCACGAGATGTGCGCCCGAGTTCTGGAGAATGAAAATTAAGAATAGTTCCCAATGTGGGGAGTTATACGCATGACAGGCGATGCACTGCAAAAAACATGATCCACGCCACCCCCACCCCAAAAATCCCACAATCCCCGATTTCCAACATATATCACCAACTATATACCACCGATAGGCTACAGCCATCTTTTGAAAACGGGCGCGTGCGCGCGCGCACAGTCTTGTCAGCACTTCACTTCATTATGTAATGAACGACAACAGCTTTGGTCATCAACGACTGCGTGCGTGTCTCTTGCTGCATCTTACATAAATGTGTCACCAAGCCACAACAAATCGGCCAGCCATCAGTATCATCTCTGCAGCGCAAGTCATTTCGCGTTTCTTATTGATTTGTTGTGTTTTTGTAAACGAAACCGCCTGCTGTTCTCTTGACATAGACCTCTAGTTCATCTACCATCACATACGAACACATGTATCAACCAACCAACCACCATTATCACCACCACCAACCACCACTACTACCACTACTACTACTACTACTACTACTGACTATAAATAGACTTAGTTTCGGGGGAAGTTCATCGTTTTCATCGGCGGCGTTGAGCAACACTCAAGAGCACACTAAAGAAGCACGCAGCTTGCGATCGAAACAAATCTCCTCTCATCTCTGCTTCAACCACACCCTGATGCGCGCGATTAACACCACCAAGCCACCGGCACACCATCAAACTCGGTGACGCTTCTCAAAACAAATCGAATCAAAAACAGTAAAACAAACAGCCGGTAGAGACATCAGCGTCTTCTCAGAAAAAAAAATATAAAATCATCTCCTTCCGCTAAATATACTCTAGCTAGCTATCCATCACCTCAAGCTCAAAGTTATGCTCAACCGTTGTTCAACACACCAATATTCATCGATAGTTCAGCCGCGCGTCCTCAACCGCTCAACTCGAACCGCAAAATAAGTCAACTCATCGTCGTTTCTTCTGCAAAGAAAAACTGTCCAAAGAAACCACACACCTGCATCATTTTAGTGGTTTGTTGTTTATTTTTTATACTATATCATTTTGTTTCTTGATATTAGATAAAAAATATTTTAAATATTCTTTTTATCGTATATCTCTAAATCACATGTAAACATTTTTGTAAGGATGACAGAACGAAGAAGTAGTTTTATTTTATTATTTTGTATTTGTATTCTTATTTTGGTTATTTTCTTTCTCTTTTTCTTTCCGTGTAATAATCTGTTTCTAGTGTGAACACATTCGCTGAATCTGCCTAATAACATTTGTTTCTAAATAAATTTTCCAGGTCTCGTTCCCCACGACGTTCGCGCAGCCGTTCCAGGAGTTTTTCACGCGACAGACGAAGCCGATCTGATTCACGTGATCGTCGCTAAGAAACTACAAAAAAACAGAAAGAAAAACAAAAAAGAAACCATTTAACCCAAAAGTTTGTAATGTATTATTGACACACAACACTCTTGTTCTTTATTATATCATTTTATCTAAATAATAAGCAAACAACAAATACAATCCACGTTGTATACAAACGAAGATAGAAAGTAGAAAACAACATACAGAGACACTCTTGTCATACTACAATCACCAGTTACAGAGTGCGTTCCCATATTGTGTTTTGGAATCTTGTACAAACAAAAAATTAAAATAACCATAAAGAGAAATTACACTTTTTCTTGAACAAAACAAAAACAAAAAAAAACCTTTTTCATTATAATTTTAGGTTTTCAGTTCGATTGTAGGATGAGTTCAATATGTACTATTTCGCTCTTGTAATACACAATTGTATAAGTAAATTTTAAGGAAAAAATAAAACGAGATCAAGGATGTAGTTCTTGAAACGTATTTGCGTTAATTGTTCTTTTGTGCTCGAGACGCATTTCACCGTGGTAGACAGTATCAGTATCACCCTAATACATATTTCATTTTGGTTTTAAGTCAGTGTTTGTAACTTTTTTGACAAAAACGATTTGAAATTACAGTGAACACATAGAAAAAGATGCAAAACCGTAAACTGAGTATCATTTTTACAGTTACAGACAAAGTACTAAAGAAGAAAGAGCTCAGTGGCCCAGCCTGGGCCCTGGCGCTATTCAACTGAAGAAAACTACGTAGAGCTTCTGGGACATAACTATCTTGTCGGTGGCGAGTTCTCAACAAAGGTAAAAGGGTAAACGCTTTACCAAGAAGTCCGCAAACACAACTGGAAATTATTTTTCTGTGAATCACATATGTACGTACTTTACTTTCCATCTGATCCCAGACCTTACTTTTTTCAAAGTACGTGTACCTATATCAAGGGTGGCCATCTAGTGGTTTCTTTTTAAAACAGGTTATTTTGACACTGACAGCTATTTCCCGCTTGAAATCTTGACCAAAAGTCATGTCGTTTTCGGTTGGTCGTCCGGAAGAATTCTCCGCGATTCTGAATTCAAGTCCAGAAGCAAATTTTTCTTTTCAGGAGAGGAACTATCAGTTGAGTGCCAATCGAACGCTTTCAGAATTGCTTCCGGATGGTTCTGGACGACCAATCGAAAACGACATCAGTATCATACCTCCCCGGAACAAAATGAGTCGCTTTACACTTGAACAACGTTGGGGGAAATATTGAAAACTTATTTCCAAAGTGAGTGCTGTGTAGCCCAAACAATGCGTATTTTGAAAAAAGTTTTGGCCGAAATGAAACACCCACCGCGACTGCTGTACGCAAGATTGTGCAAAACGTTCGTGAGACCGGTATGCTCGGAAAACTCGCACGTTATTGTCGAGAAGCCAATGAATGCATCCACAGAGAGTGACAGTTTGGTGCGGATTGTGGAGTGGTGGCATCATTAGACCATTTTTCTTCGAAAATGAGACTGGGAACAACGTTTCGGTGAACGGTGGGCATTACAGAGCTATGTTAACCGTCCATTTTTTTTTACTGAAATTGAAGACATGGATTTGGTCGACCACTGGTTCATACAGGATGGCGCGCAATGCCACACAGCCCATGCCATAAACGATCTTTTGTGAACCAAATTCACAAATCGTGTTATCAGTCATCTTGGCGATGTCATTTGGCCTGTAGAAGTGCAGGGAAAATGTAATCCAAAGCTTGTTAGACTGAAAACGTTTTATAAACCTAGAAGGTATGAAAACAATTGATCACGAAGTGCAAAGGTTGTAGTACACGGCAACGGCATGTAGAAAGCCACATACGTTACGTATGTAGCTCTGACGAAACATGGAATCAGCATTTAACAAGCTCAGAAAGTGGGCTGTGAGGTGTGGATTTCGTGTCAACCCGCAAAAGACAAAACTAGTACTTTTTAATACAAAATACAAGATGCCACCCTTCAAACTACCCTGGTGGGGTGGAGCTTTCCCTTTCGGATAGCGCAAGATATAAAAAAATTCTAGATAAAAAATTGAATTGAAAACTTAATGTTCAGGAAAGAGTTCTTAATGCTCATAGATAATAATGCTCTCTTCGTCTGTAAGAGGACAGTGGGAAAAAAGTGAGGATTTAGATGCATTGGTTATACTATACTATACATCAGACCATCCTTTCTTATGGGGCTCTTGTTTCGATGGCCAAAAACGGAGCAGACCTTCCACAAATTGGAACTATTGAAGGAATAAGACCACCAATAGCGCCGCGCGCCCAAGAGAATTATTCTCGAGAAAACTAGAAATAGGGCAGACCAAAGATGGTCGGTTATAGTAAGTAGGTCACAGGGTCTCAAAGGCTCTATGGCCTAAGTTAGATCAGAAAAAATCTGTCGAATTATTAAAACTCAGCAGATCAAACGAATGACAATAGGGTTACTCTCCGGGCAGTCTTTTAAGGAATCACGCTAGAAGATTAGGTTTAATAAATACGGACACGTGCAGGTATTGCGAAGACTTACATGTCGCAGAGGATATTACTCATCTTTTCTGTGAATGTCTATTGCTCGGTACAGGAGGAAATACATCAGAAGATACGTTTTCGACAATTTGGAGAAGGTTGGCCTCCCAAACAAAATTGAAACACTTTTGAATTGGTTTAGGTTTTGACCGAGAATGTTCTCCAGGGATGGCGATGGGCCCAATGTGGTGCCTAGTCTGCTGTGATGAACTCACGCCCTATACAACCTAACCTAACCTACCCGGGGTTGTCAGGAAGTATTCCATTAACGACAACGTATTTACTTACTGATATAATACCAATAAGCAAGGTAAGCCACCGTTAGAAGTAACATGATTGGTCAATGATTCTAGCTATCGAAAAAAATATGAAGGTTTTTTTTTAAGAACTCCAATCAAATAGCCGCTGGACCGAAATGAGCTCTGCGGAACATCGAAGGGAACTTATTTGGAACAGAAGTGCAACATTTCCAAGTTCCAACCCTGCTTGAATATGCGGTTAGAAGAAAGAATTCGTTGACTAAAGTACAACCGAACCTTTGTTACAAAGAGCGAAGCATCATTGATCCCAGAGCGGTTAGTTTGGGGACTGGAAGCAACCTAATCGGGATCGAAGAGAATGGAAGGCTGTAGTGTAGGTAGAGACTGGGAACACGTCGCCTGGTCTATCTAAAGGTAAATTTTTTTTTTAAATGCGCGGTACTATAATAAATATATGTAGTTGTTAGTGCTTCATTTGAAAAATAAAAGACATCACTGGTATCAATAGAAAAATGAGTTGCATATTTATAAATTAATTACTAGAGCATTTAGCTTTACACAAACAAACAAATGTATGGAGATGATCGAATTTCAATAGTGTTAGAACCTGGAGATACATTTCACAAGATTTTGATAAACAAAACAACTGAAAGCTAGATATTTTGCGTCGATGGTCCCTCTTCGTTCATTGGGATATCATCACCAGGCGAATATAGGCCAAGTGCTGATCTCTCTGGCTGGCTTGGTATAACTCTATCATTAGTGTCATCATCTTCATCGTCATGGCTATCCGAGTCGTCACTCTCATCATTTGCTGTGAAATAGAGCAAGTTAATGAGATTTGTTTTTACTTGCAGAGGATATTCTTTCTCACCGTCTTCGTCGTCTGTCTCTGGTCCAGGAATAGTTAGGACTTTTCCCAAAGGGTGAATGTCAGCGGCAGCATTTGAAATTGAATTTATCTTAATAAATAAACTTAGCACTTGAGATTAAGAAAATAAATTAAAGCAAAATCATTTTACCCAATTGTTTTGATCCCTTTCGTATTGGAGAATTTCTGCTTCCTCGTTTACGGGTGTGTCTACCTCAAACCAAATGTGGTTCGCAATTGGAGGTCGTAATGATGGGAAAAATGGAATCATTTTATTTTCCAGAAATTCCGTGCAATTAATTGATTTAGTTTGATATGTAGCAACTTCCCAAAAATAATTCCAGATTATAAACAAATTTTATTTGACATTTCATTTGGAAAACTCTTTGGTGCTTTCAGCGCCATCAAAATGTATTCCGTTCAATAGGAACAACTTTGGGGTAACGTCGAAATTTCTGTACAGCGGCTCTTGCACAAGGTAGAGGTAGGGTCCATATTTTATTTAAAAAGTTCGTATTTACACATTCCTAGGCACCTAATGAAAATTAAACTCGACATAAATAAACTAAGATGCTTCCCAGCTTCAATTCAACAGAATTGGGGAGAGTGATGTAAAGTCGCGCAGGGGATCTCTTTGCATCTATACCAGACAGGACCAAAACGGAGGCAAGAATGGTTGGATGTATCTTCTCCCAAGATCTAAACTGTAAGTTCTCCTTCCGCCTGCCTTATCACTGTATAGCGTGTTCCAGGCAGAGACATTGGCGATCTTAGGCTTCTGTTATAGCTATCCGGGAAATGCATCCGTAAAAAAATTGTTTCACTTTTTTGGAGCACTTAAACTTAAACGTTGAACTCAATCTCAATCAAATGTTGCTTTTGAATTATAAAACTAATTCGTCAAAAAAAATTAAGCAATTGATCTTTAAATTTTCTAAAAAAAAGAATTTCTTTATTTTTCCGAACGAAAAACTTTTTCTGTTCAACTTCTCAACCAGTGCAAGTATTCCACTGAATTCCTATGATATGCTATGGCTAAATGTGTTCTGTTTTGTGTTTTTACGGATGGATTTTACTGATGGCTATAACTGCAGCCTCAACGAACTCCTATGGTGGCTGCCGTATAATGCAATATCCGTAAATGACAAGTGATGCACTGTCTTGTGACCCGCAAGCCAACACCAGGGGTCTAACTATGCATTTCGCCGCGAAGCGCATTTTTTATCGATTTCACATTTTGGTAGTATTCAGTACGCCGGCGAAAACTATCGCACTTCGAATGCAAATGCGAGCACCATTTTAGACGTGAAATACGATAGATGTTTCGATGGCAAATTAAGTTGTCAGCGGTGCATTTGCATGGTGGACAAGAAAAATAAACGGCAGCAAAAAATAGGTGTTGACACGTTCGCCGCGAAGCGCACTGAATGAATTGCAAATTATGCGATTCAGGGCGAAGTGCATAGTTAGCCCGCAGGGGCACAATTTTCCAAAACTACTTGCAGACGCTAATAAGATTGACATAATTGACAGAACGCAGCGAGCACTGTCACTGGTGAGTTTGCAAGTATTAGCACAGAAGCGGCAAAAATGGATTTAGTGGTGAATGAAGGCAAAATAAAATACATGCTGTCAACAAGAAGAGACACACAACATTGACGAATCGGACAGAGCTGTACAGCGACATCGACTTGGTCAGAAAAGTACGTATATCAGTCGACTAAATGGATAGGACATGTAGAGCGAATGGACACCAACCGAAGAGTCTTCGATTCCAACCCAAGGGACAACGCAGTAGATGAAGACCTCGCCTTAGGTGGCGTGCATAAGTAGAAGGGAACCTCAACCAACTTGGAGTGCGCAACTGGAGGCTGTTAGCCAAAGATCGGGCTAACTCGATGGACGTGTTGGTTGAGGCCTAGAGGTCCACCCCAGAGTGCAGCGTCACCTAAGTAAGTCAGACATCATATCTGCAGAAGCTGGCATGAACGAAGTGGAGTCAAGTCAAGGAAAATATCTAATACCTATCTCAGTGAAGTAAAGTAAAGTAAGATTTTTAACACGCAATTACAACAACTACGAACTATTTGACACTTTCGAGACTCTATATAGTTGTTGTAATTGCGTGTTAAAAATCCTACTTTACTTTATTTCACTGAGATAGGTGTGGAAAAAAACAGACCTAATATAACCATCAGTCGCCTCCAGCCAGTTATTCTAAGTTCCTCTTGGTTGCACGGCAATTTGAGATCATTAGATCTTATGGGGTCATAATGCGTCTACTCTGACCTAAGTTTCACTGCACTCGCTTTGTCTGCCACCCGAACCTAACTTTATCTAGTCAGTTCAGAGCCAGTGCATTATCCTGTCTCCCGCCGTGGGTTAAAATTAAGCTAACACTCTAACCACTGCACAATAAGCTGGGCCTCCGCACACGAGACTAATTCTGCCGGCATAAAATCGATTTAGTACGCGAGGGGACTGAAGTGAGGGGAAAAAACGGAATAAAATGTTCTGCCGAGTTTGAGTGGTTGAACAAGGCATAAAACTAATACATACACAACTTAAAAAATATTTCAATTGTGAAAATAATACTACACAATGAAAAGGGGTTCATATATATAATTTTTCTGCCGGCAGAAATCATCCCGTGTGCGCTCGAAGTATGATATAAAAACGGTTTTCTGACGGCAGAATTAGTCTCGTGTGCGGAGGCCCAGTGACCGTTAAGCTTAGTACCAGAGGTAAGGTAGACTGAGATACCCATCTCCGAATCCTCTTGCCGCTGGGCCGCTGTCAATTTTTGACAGAAATCCGCCATTTTGTTTTCCTATCTGTGTACATCAGTTCCTATCCGTGTAAAAAGATTAGGTGCGAATGTGTTGGTGGAGAGGATTTTTGACGTTTGTCAATACGAATTTCTATGCAACAATACTAGCGCACCTAAACTTTTTGGGAGCGTAAAATTTAGCTTGTAGGCAAATTACTGTAAATAGGTCGAAGATGGGAATCTCAGTCTCTCTTACCTCTGCTTAGTACACTGCTCGAGCTAAATTTTAGCACCCATATACAAATTCTCTCCAAAATTTAGCTGAGTGATTATTTGATTTAAGCGAATACATTTAGCCGAGCGAGCGGTACGCAGCTTCAGCTAAAAAATCAAATTTTCAGACATGACGTATCTGCCAAAATTTATCACGTCCATTAAATGGTTCGGGGCATTTTCTCAAGCTAATTTTTGACAGATCGCGTGTTGTTTTTTTTTTTACTGTTGTGTTTTTGTGTTGCGGAGAAGCAAATAAGGATGAGTTTTTTCAATGAATACCTCGACAAGGAATCCCTTGGAAGTGAAAATTTTGAGATCAAAGAATAGCAGACAAGGAAAAAAGGAAGCGCAACGAAAATAAAACATTTTTCGTGTAGGTGAGTTTTTGAAGAAAGTTAGTTTTAACGAACAGCTGTTTTCAGTGACACTATCCACAATCACAACGCACTCCATGTCAAAATTAGCTTGGATTTTAGCTAGTATTTGGAGAGAAAAACTGGAGACCATTTAAAATTTAGTTCCGCTCATACATAGCTTTAGTACGTTCAACTGCTCCCAATATAGTAAAATCCGACACTTCATCCATCGTTGTTTTTCAAAGGTCCGTAAATTTAATTAAATTTTGATTATAGTTCATTTTCATTTCAGTTTATTTGTTTTTTTCATTTTTCAAAGAATTTTTACAAAAATAATACAAAAAAATTAAAAAAATAATTTTACCTTACAAGACGCATTTTCTTCTCGCGTTTCCCTTTAAATTTACATCTTAAATCGAAAGTTGTTTTGCTTTTATGATTTACGTATAATATAAGAAAACGAATATTTTAATAACCACTATAGTTAATATTTAGCTCTATATTAACATTAAATGTAATATATAAATTAATAATTATGAGCTTATTCAAATTTAACACCAGTAAGCCCCACATAATTCCGAATTGCATTCATAATTCATTTTTGTATAATATAATTTATATAATTATTTAGAACAGACTGTTAAATTTGTTATTCTTTTTCTTCTTAATTTCTTAAAATCTACACTAATGCTTCTCTTTTACATAATTGGATGGGGATACGGATACTCTTAATTAGGGTTTTTTTTTTATATATAAATTTAGGATCTGCCCATTTTCGTGATATAAGACATTCGAAAGTTATGTTTAGATATTGTGGGTTTTTAGTTTTTGTTTAATTTTTGGCAACAATGGTGGAATAGGTTAGTATCGGAGATTTTTTTTTTTTTGCATTAAATATTTATTATCGGTCCAAAAAGATGGGTTAAAAAAGGATACAAATACAAACAATTGGTTTTAGTTTTTTGTTCTGTTAACACGGACGGTGTTGTTTTTTTTTTTGTTTTTATTTCTTTGTTTACATACATTATTATTATTTTTTTTTATATATTATTTACATGCAATAACTACTTTAAAAATTAGACAACTCAATAAGTTTTTTTTTTAATATTTAATATGTTACATACCAACTACAAATACAAGTAAAAAACAAAAAAAATTTGCCCTAGCTCGAAAAAAAAATCATTTTTGAGCTTAATGGGTCTTTTTATGTTTTGACTAGGCTTTGCATACATAAGGAAAAGTTTTAAATAAATGCATCTATAATAACGTTGTTTTTTTTTTTTTTGTTTTACTAAAACTGTCATGACTAGGAGAAGTCTTTAAATTAAATTCATGTCTAAAAAAGAAAGTAATATACATTTATTACTTTCCATGTAATATAGTAACAATATTTGGGTTCTCTTCTGTGAGAGCAAAATAAAACATATAATAATTCTTTGAAAAAACTACACATGTTGTATAAAAAATTAGTTAACTATCGATCGGTTGTTGATGTATTATTTGTAAATTTGTTAGTTTCTTATACAATAAGAAGAACATACATAACTATACGACATACTATATGGAATGGACTTGAAGATGTGATTAAAAAAAACGCAAAAATGTAACTGTGTATACTATATTAGTTCATACAATACCGAATGGGTTTTACTTGAGGCATTTATTATTTTTAATAATTTTTTTTTAGTTTGTACATAGATTTATATTGCTTATGTCCAAAATGTGCTATTCTAGATGACGTCAATTTTAATTAAACTTTATCTGATTTTAGTAGTTGACAAACACTGAATTTGATTTGACTAATATGGGAAGGCTATTAGGTACAACACACTTATTGAAGACAGATTTTTATGTGAGAAATTAACGATGATATTTATAATAACGCCTCAATCTAATTTAGACACACGGCACGCCTTTCTAACCAAATGCAATATGCGAATATGATGACATTGACATTTTTCTTCATTTTTTATGCAATGGTTACGGCCATATTATTCACTCACTTTAATCCGGAATAAAGTTTACACCCGGCTTTAAGTGAGCTTAACCCAAAAATTAAGCCCAAGTCCATAATATTCAGTCGTTAAGCCTGATAATAAACCCATTTTTTAAACCTTGTTTGCGTTTAATCCGATTGAACTTAAACTGCACTCCCTAGACCAGATTAAGTACTTTAACCCGGGTTAAACTCAATTGCATATTATTACCATTTTTTTTATGTCACATTTTTTACATTTCCTTGCTCGCATAAAATAAGTGTAGATATATGTGAAAATTATAATAAGGGCATTCACTTAAACGCGTAAAAGCCGCATAAACTGCAGAAATTTACCACCTCGTAAATGAACTGTCAGATTTTGTATGGAGAATAGTTTACGCAGACCTCATAATTTTCCGCGGCGATTTAGGCCCGAAACACACATGCGATTGCAATCGCGCGACTGCATAGTCGCAAAAATTGAAACACACACATTTCAATGTGAATGCGCGCACATAATTTTGTATTTTATGTGCAAATCAACCGCGGAAAGTTACGCAAATCACAAACTTTGACAGGCAGTCGTATGAATTGTTTGTTTGATTCCAGATTTACAGTCGATATACGCAATGACTTTTCCGAGGGGTGTTCACTTAAAGCACCGCAGAAATTTATACATTTACGAGCTGCATAAATTTATCAGATTAAGTGAATACCGTTAATAAGAAGCAAGAAGATAAGAAAAAGTGATTTTATTAGTTTTGGCAACATGCAAATTTTAGAACTAACTCATTATGTGAAATTTGACATTACGTAGGCTTAAAACGGGTTAAAATCGGATTAAAAATTTGTTTAAACTGTTTTAAATATGTTTTGAATCCTGCTGGTTTAATGCGTGTTTTTGAGTGAATATTACGGATATAGGTTTAAATAGTCGGGTTTAAAAAATGCGGATTAGGTAATGATCGGGTGTAAAATTAACTTAAACCTGACTTACAACCGGAGTGATTAATATGGCCATTATTAACTGTTACACAGTGTTTATTATACGGGGCGGACTGTATAGAAGCATGCTTATGATCTGTCTAGCAACTCTAGCTTAAATTTTAACAGTCAAAACAATAACATATAAAAGGTGCAGTACAGCCAGTTTCATATTATATTGAAAAAGATTAGACCAGGCGAATTTCGTTAAATTCATATTCTTTCACGAATAGGTGAAGTTAAACGCAACGCAACATACAGAATGGCAAAAGAACTAAGGTAATTTGAAAAAAAAAATTATTTCACCTACTTTGGAAATCATTTTTTAAAATTATAATTGTTTTCGACTCATCTATGAATAATAAGCTTCAATTTGGTAACAAAAAAAAATTAAATATTCAAAATTAATTAAGGTAAATATGTACCACAAGAAATTACTTTGGCGATTAATACCTATATGAAATTACCTACGAATCATTTGAATTAAACGAATAGTTTTGTTTGTTGAAATTCATCTGCCAACCGAAAATGAAAAATGAAAATGACTGATTTATATAACTTTTAACAGAACAAAGTAGCAATAAATCGGGTTCTGTTATTTCTAAACTAGAATAATCTTATTTAAGACAATCTCAAATTAAGGAATATTGTAAAATCAAATCATTTCGTATGAAGTGTCAAAGATAATGTTCTGTTTGAAGTTTCCCGGAAAGTTCTCTATTTTGCATTTGAGTAAGTTTTTTTTTAATGAACCCGCTAAACAGGATATAAGGCATTATATGACTTATTTTAAGACCTGTCATAAAATCACACATCCTCTTGTCTGTCGGCAATAACAGAACTTATACAACTTTTCAGAAGAAAAAGTATATATTTTTTTTGACAGTAGTGCTATCCTGCACTGGCTCAAATAAATTTCTGTCACTATTATAGAAATTTGACATTTCAGAGCACTCATTTCTGTGTGATGAAAATTATGCAAATTGATGGAAATGAAAAAGATGACAAATTATTAAGAATAGGATCGGTACTGGATAAAACAGTAATATGTAAGTACCTATGTCATGCAAATTGATGTAGAGAAGAAAAATATTTGCCAAAAATTGAGAGCACAAATAAATATACAGGGTGTCCCAGTTAAGAAGTATAATCCTTTAAGGGAAGATTCCTGAAGTTCTGTCGAACAAAAAATTGTATGTCAGGGGGGGGGTCTATTTTCATCGTATTTCCCGTTATAGCCCATCAAAATAGGTGACCTCTAATTTGGAGGTGTTACAACATATAACGCTATAACTTCTGAATTATTATAGGTACAAAAATAGTTTTGTATATTTTGAAAAGACAATTTAGTAGCACATACAAGTCTTAAGCACTTCGGCTACATCTGGGGAGCTACAAAAGAGTTATGGCTCCTTAATTTCAAAATTTTGAAAATGTATTGTTACAATTTTTTACTTAAAATGCCTTTTTCTCAAAATTTTGACTTAATAAATTTTCATTTTTTATGAAATTTTTATCCTTGAGAAATTTCAATGCCTTTATCATGGATTGCCGACCAAAAAAAAAAAGAACGTCGATAAATGAGAAGAAGAGTTGGCAAAGCATCAATCTGATAAATAAACGCGGTTGTCAACACAGACTTGGGTCAATATTTCAAAATTTGCGGTCAGGCATTTATAGGCTAAAAAACATTATTTTTTTTAAATATTCGACTAAGTCACGTTATTGCAGAAACTCTTTTAACATGTACACATAAAAAAATAAAAATAAAAATGCATAGTAATGCCGAAATTTTAACTTAAACACCCAAAATGTCATTACCATGGCATGTCCTAAGTTGTACCTTCATTCAACAAATGTATTTTATTTGTAAAATGTAAGCCGGTTTGAAATTTTTATTGATGAAGCCTTGAAGAAGAGAGGACAATGAGGACTGGGGCCCAGTCAATTTATTTTAAGGAAATTTAAAAAATTACGTGGAAGGTATTTAGTGATTGTCCCCAAAAAAATTGTCATTCCCGTGACAAAAAGTAAATATAGTAAAAAAATTGAATTAACGGCCGCAAACTAGGCGGCGGATTTCACATTAATAACGGGACATATTGATTGTTTTTGGAACATTTCGCAATAAGCCCATATATATATATCAGAAGTGATTTTTCTTTCATGTGGTTAAGGCGTTTCATGTTTTCGTTATCCAAAGTTGTCATTACCGTGGTTAGTGTTTTTGAATGTAATAATGTAATAATTAAATCAAATATTTTTTCCAATGCATGCCTTTTTATGTACTTAATTAATTGTATGCGTTTTTAGGAAAATATTCAGTAAAGTTCGGTTTTATTTTAGAGAAATACCTTTCGATGTCATTTCCATGTCGTCATTTCCATGGTTCCCGTGGCATACACGGTAATGACAATTTGGGCACGGAAATGACATACTCAATCATATTGCAAAAAATTTTCAAATATTTTCACTTTTTATTTCAAATTGATATAAAAGGTCATCTGTGCTTATCATGGCGCCTCGCAAAAGTGTAGATAAAAAAACCGAAAATGTCTCGTCGTTACCAAGATAGGATTTTGTCATTTCCATGTTAGTTCTGTCATTCCCGTGAAAAAAATTATTTAAAATTAACAAAATTTGGTGGCCCATTGGCTTAAAATATTTAATAATGTTTCTTAAATACAGAGTAATCAAAAAAATATTAAATTTGATTATTTTAGTAAATGTCCATTTCGAGGCCCAAAATATTAATGTTTTGAAATATTGACCCACTTACGAATTATTAGGGGTATTCATGCAACGTCGTAAACTCGTCGTAAACGTTGTAAGTTTACGACGTGTTAAATGAACTGTCAAAATTTGTGTGGAAAATCATTTACGACGAGATGGTAAACTTACTACGCGAATTTGTGTGGAAAACCGAGATGGTAAACTTACGACGAGGTTATTGTGACATTTCACACTTGAAATAAAGGCGCGAAATCAGAAAAAAATTACTTTCATGCACTTATAATACTTTTTATGCATTTATAAATAGAAATTGCACATTTTACTATTCCAAGTGCAGGATAATTATCCATCAAATTGTATTAAGAAAACAAGTTTTCTGTCACAAGAAGAATAAAAATATTGTTGAGGCTTATTTTCTGATTTGTTTTGTATTGTTTATTATTTTTTTATTTCAGTTTTTGTCAACATTTTAGATGCAATTTATGACATATTCATTGATAACATGCAAAAACTTGTATTGGCTACACTTTTTCTATCTCCATGAAGCTGCAAACCCCCAAAAATATGTCCGATAATTTTCACAATAGTATCCTGGTCCGGGAGCAAGATTCTAGAATCCTGAAGAAGAAATAAAACACTGAATTTCAATCAAATCTCTGTTTTAAGATTTAAGTTTGGTGAACTTATATTTTTTACATTTTCATAAGTGTCAGAAAATTATCCGAGGATAATTATTTAGCCCAATTGACACACGGCCTAAGTCTTTGTTGTATTTAGTAAGGTATTTGCTTACATTAAATAGACCATAGCCATGAAAGAAAAAGGCAAAACACATTCAAACAATTTTATGAATTTATTTCGATCATAGGATATTTGTTCTCAAATTTTAATCGGCGTAGGAAAATCAGATTAATGTTTTTTTTTCTGGTGCAGAACTAACAACAGAAAGGCTATGTGGAACAATAATGACATTTGGTTTTGGATTTTTGTTTTCACTCCAAAAATAAATTTATTTCCCATGATTTCATTCCGAATTTTACCGACGAACTCCATCTACACTTTTCTTTGTTTTGCCAAATGTACAGTGAGCGTCAATAGTGAGTGAACACTAATGATTTCTTCGTTTGTCTTTGAAGTTTGAAAACTATTTTTTTTTTAAACCTAGATATATAAAGTAGGTATTCTATCCTGTCAAAATGAAATACGTTTTCTTATTGTAATTTCGTTATTAAACCTTTTTCAGATTGGTTTTTAAGAACTTTTTCAAGACCCTAAAGAAAATGTAAAAGAGCGTTGGTGATTACTCACTTTTGACACTCACTGTATGTAATGTCTAATTACATTGACAGCTCATTTTTTCACTCTTTTTTTATGATCATTTTTGGTATGATTGAACGATTTCTTTGAAAATCAAATTTCTCAAAAATATGTATGTCTAGAGTCCTAGCTCTGGTGAAGTGACAGTGTTTCTTATATGGAGTTTGACATGCCACTAGTCATCTTCATTCTAGCGGTCTTAATCGCAGTAGTTCCGTTTGATTGTTGAAATTAGAGCACCAGTCGGTATTTCATGGCTAGAGTTCATATTATGAATGCTTCAAAAATGTTTTACGTCAAATATTATGTATCACTTTGATGCTGAATTAATGCACGAATACCAAGTTTAAGATGGCGGTTGGGCTCGCTTCACGATTATTATAAATGTAACAACCGACACATCTTTGACATTTCGACGCAAAGACGAAAAACCATTTAAAAGTCGAGCAAATTAAATGCGCAGCGCCTAATTGCTGAATTTATTATACTGAAACAGTGAAACATATTTGCGCTAATTAATTGTTTAACCTTAAATCTAAAAGAAAGTAATAAAAACATAGGTGTGTTTGTAATTTTTTATATTTATGACAACAGGTAATTTCCTACTGAAATTCGCTTAAAACTAAAGTCATTTGGGTTCTGCTTACATTTTCTATACATACGCACACTTTCCGTTTAGAGAGTAGTAATTTTGTTTATCAGTTTCTTTTTTTTTTTTTAGTTTTAAAAAATAAGTAAAAAGGAGGTACAATTACAATTTAGAATTACTTACTGATTTCGCTTTTTAGTTGCATGGAAATTCAGGTGAATGGAGAGATTTATATGTAAAACTGAACGATTTGTATTTTTTTTTTGTGTTTTTGGTATTTTCTGTTTTTTTTTTACAATTTGAACTAATAATCTAGATATCACGATAACTCCTGTGAGAATTGCGTCTCCAGGGTGGGTCTTCTGGCTGTATTTCGGGGCTGATTCCGTAATGGAGGACCCGGACTTCCATAACCGGCCGCATACAGTTGCGGGCAAGAGTCTTTTATTAATTCCTGGGTTTCGCGCAGCTGTCTCTGCACCTGAGGCGCTAGACGTTGAACACTAATCGCAGGTGGAAATCGGTATTCGGGAGGAGCTTGAGGTACCTTAAGAAAGATGGTCATAGAGTTTATTTGATAGAAATGTTAGTTTCTAAGTGCGAACATACCTGCATAGGGTGAAGTACTTCTCCAAAATAGGTTGGCTGAGTGGGTTGCTGCTGTCCGTAATAGGCCAGCATATGGGGGGGTAAACCGCCAACGGGACTTGGTCCGATGGGAACTTGAGGTGGTCGCGGTGGCCGGCCCATACTCATAGCAGCTTGTTGCGGAGACGGTGGTATAGCGTATGCTTGTTGAAGGGCATTTTGGTTCAATTGCATCATAGCACGAGGATCTATTACACGTTTAGGACTGAGATTGGCGGATTTCGCCAGCATTTGTGATTGTGGTGGCGCAGCGCCACCAATCACAATTCCTCCGACACCAATGATTTGGTTTATTTGCTGATTGGGTGTCATTCCAGTTGGTGGTTGTTGTTGTTGTTGTTGTTGCAGCAGTTGCTGTTGTTGTTGATGTTGCAACTGTTGTTGCTGTTGGGCTACTATGGATGGCGGCGATGGACCCACCATCACCAGAACTTGCTGGGGCGTATTCGTGCTATGAGGTAGAAGGTCAGCGCTTAACGGCTGTTGTGGCATTGAATTCTGGATTACAGTCCTCACTAGTGGCGGTGGTTGTCTAATTGGCACTTGCCTTACAGGTGTAGTTTGAAGCGAGCGGCTCGCTGATGAACACATCGATGCAGTCAAACTGGCCGACTCCCAATGCTGGACAAGAGCATTGAGGCGAGCCTCCTCCAGTGCGATTTCAGTTTCACTAGCGGAATCGTAGTCAGGTCCCTTTGTTTGCATTGAAAACATTTTAAATCAGAAAGGTCGATATCAAAATTATATAGATACTTACATCTTCGATCTTTTTGTCGAGCATTCGAAAGAAGTTCTGCTGACTTGAAGAAATTTCCCTTAAAAAGGGAAAACATTGTTAAAAACGTACATATCCTGGGAGAATAGAATATTTGTCTATCTCAATACTCACTGGCTTTGTAGTAGTGATAAGTTTTTTGCTCTTAGCAGTGAAACCGATATTTCTCCATTAGGTTGGTCATTAGTATCTCCCCCGTCATCTGTTTGGTCTAGTAGTTCTTCTGACGTTCTTTCGTTTCGATCTCTATTGAGTTCGTTTTCACCTTCTTCGACGTGTCCTTCGTCCTCATCAGCATCCGTATCCGTATCAACTGCAAACATGCAAATAGTACAAACTAAATATTAGAAAATAAGAAATCTGTATTTGCTGAAAAAGAGAAAAAGTCCAACGTTTTTATTGAATGGTCGTAATAGAGGCTTTTGCTTTCATGGGAATCAGGGAACAAGAAAAATTGGTTGGTCTTCTTAAAGTAACGAGGACAAGATTAAATATTTACTCTATATATACACAAAAACTGTCCACTGATGACTATGACAAAACTTCATCCATAGCACCTCAGAGCAAACATCAACTCCATAATCGGCTCTGGCGAAAAATAACCCTAGGAAACCGCTGCTAGGTGGGCTCAGCACACCTGTCTCCAGGGACCAAACGTATGCTTTATACGTAGCTCTTGTTTTACCAGTTTTGCTGTATGGCGCGAGCGTTGGATGATAAGCCATCAGAGTATACGCTGATCCTATTTGCGAGGAGGGTGAATTCCATAGAATAACTACGAAATCTATAAGCTGTACATACTAAGATTATATGGATGAAGTCAAAAAACATAAAATACCTCGTCGGCTGCATTACATTTGGCTTGGATTCATCGAGCGAAGAGGATTCTCGGACCAAGCCATCGCGGATGTCAGATCGCTATTTTCCCGATAATTGGAAGCAAAGTGCCCGGGATAGCAATGTATGGAGATCTGTATTATTTCAGGCAGACTTTTGACAGGTCGGGAGACTGGTAAGTAAACTAAGTACGTTTGACAATTCTTAACAATATTGTCTTAAATTATCAGCAGGGTAAATATATCTAATAGTTTTAATTAAATCGGTTTCATAAAATAGGCAAAGTAACGATTATTCCCTAATTCTTATATGCAGCTCTAAAGAGCTGACTTCTAAGGGCTACACGATGTTTCGATGCCTAAAACCTTTCGCTAATCGAGGACAAACCGAAGTATATGCTGTCATCGAGAAATGACTCTCAACATCGGCGATTCTAGCAAAATTTAACAATTGACAGATATAACCTAAAAGTAGGCTAAGTCTTTGTACAAATACATCACAAATTGACATCGGCGCAGAGATCAAGCGAAGAATCACTCTTTTTTCATAAAACTGAGAAGATATTATATTATACAAAACATTATTCATCCCGGTTCCGCTGTATGGTGCAACAGCATAACGAACTTTACGAGCTATACGAATACGAGTACAGACTACAGAGCTTCAAAATTCAAATGCAATCAGCCATTTCTTTTGTTAGCTATTTTAAAGCGAGTTTAGTTTTATAGTGGATGAGGCATCGGAAAGAGCCATCGATTTTGCAAATGGCGTCGAATTCGGTTTTGACATTATGCAAACAGAATGTAAATAAGCAATGGACAATGGACATGAGCACAACAAATTCATAAATAGTGTTCCCTTTGTCTCTTTTGAGGTCGAAATTCAAGCAAAAAGTGATTTTTTCAACGATTCCTAGAACTGGTATACGCGTAGCGTATATACTTTAAATTTTACGCTCTGATAGTTTTTCGCAGAATTTTTTCTTTAATTTGGCAAATGAATATATTTTCAATTTTTTTTCGAGTTTCATTTATTCCATTCAATGGGCTACTTCCTGGAAAAGTAACAGACGGATCCATGATGGATGGCGGAGCGGGAGCCAGGGCCTACTCAGAAGAACTGAAATCAATCCGATACATTAGCCTAGGGAAATAGATATAGGTACACTTACATATATATACCAGGCTAAGATGAGCTTTGCCGCATTCGTTAGATTACTTAACTAAGGTTTCCTAAGGAAATCGACTTTCCACTTAAAATTATTTGTTTACTATTTACTTAAAATGGTTTAGTCTAAGATATACTGTGTAAAAACTTTGGAGAGGAAATTTGTTTCACTGTTTATAGTTTTCGTAGAAAAAATTATAAAAATACTAAAAAAAATTGTATTTATGTTTTTTAGACCATTTTAAGGCAGAATAAACTAAATTATCCTTAAAGCACTGCACAATCAGGCAGTGATTAGACCCATGACACAGGCAATTATCACAACATCATTGACACTAAAAATTGGATTAGATTAGAATTAGATTATAAGTCGGGAGAGCCTTCATGGGGCTCTGGCATTGCAGCCGCTTTAAAATGAGCCTATTGTGTCTTCCGTTATGAGGTCCCAGATCCATGTTTTTTTTTTCTCCTGAGACATCAGAAAGACAAGGACCTTCTCTGATGGGGGTATGTCAGCAAGATTTGTTGAAGTAACGATTTCCTCGCCAAGGACATTCTTTCTGAGACGAAAAAGCGTCGAACATTCCATGAGTGTGTGAAGAGACGATTCGACACTTTCAAAACACGTATACTCCCGTGTAGGGTCCGACGAGACGCCAATTCGGTGAAGATGTATTTTCATGAGGACATGACCACTACATAATTATACCTCAGGTTATTTTTGACCAGGTTAATGAGAGAGTAGAATTTTCTGATGGGGAAGAATTTAGGGAATAATCTTCTGGTGCCAGTTCTGCCCATCAGACGTTTTGACCCAGACTTCATTGGATTCGGTTAGAGACAAAAGCTCTTGATGTACTAGTTCCTGAAATGATTTGTACTGAAACCACAGAAAGGTTCAGGTCCGATAAGTGGCATAGTCACGCTGACTTAACCCAGTGAGTCAGCTGTTTCGTTGCCAGCAAAGCCCCTGTCGGCTGGAATTCAGTGAACAATGATTAGGTTTTTATTTGCAAGATCGTAGATTGCCATGTATGTTTCCAGGACCAGCTTCGATTTTATGACAGATGAATCCAGAGTTTTGAGAACTGCTTGGTTCTGAGAAGATAGATATATATATATTCATTCTAGCGCAATAGATAATGACAATAGGACTTCAACCCGGAATAAAGGAGAGTTTTTGTCAAGGCTGATGACTAAATAGTTCGCTTGACTGACTCCATTTTAGAACCGTTTGTGTGCCAAACTAGGACAAGTCGTGAGGAATTGGGTTTATATTTTTCCTAATCCTCCCTGGAGGGATATTGATATAGAGAAGCTTTTATTGAAGCCATGTTATCTAGAAACATGCTGAATGGGCTTTCAGGCTCCATAAGGTGAAGCAAATGGCAGATGACCTCCATGGTGGGAGTGGGAATAGGGATTAATGTTGATCGAATGGAACAGTCGATGAATGTATAGTCTAAATGTGTATTTGAATAGGCGTTAGACCTAGAATGACATTTACTGCAGTAGTCGGGGTGGAGCGTAGACAGGCCCTCATACAGTTTTCAGGTATACGTTGGACCCGTTCTAGCTTTTTGATTGTGGTGATCGCTGTTCTAACCACAAGCGAGTATAGCCCATAAATCATCCGAGGTCTAAGACCCCAATTGTTACCACAGACTCCACGGCAGATCCATAGGGATCTGGTGGCCCTGTTTTCGATACGTTCTTTTTATGTGTTCCATGATAGTTTAGTGTCAAGGATGATTCCCAGGTACATATTTGGCTTCTCCTGAGAATTCAATGCGACACCTAGTTTCCTCTGTCGGGATGATTGTAATCTTTTTTGGAATAACTATTTTGGAATAACAGAAAGTACCAAAAATGTTTCAAGTCAAGAATTAATAATTCAAGAAATGAATAAAGTTTGTAATATTTTTTATAATATTAACAGAAAGTCCATCTCTGAACTACCGATAGTGCCAGTAATTATGAAACAGTGCTTTCGAATTTGCCACTGACATAATGATAGTTACATCGTCGGCTTATCCTATGGCATCGATCCCTTGATTTGCCAGTATGTCGTCAATGACTAAGGACCATAAGAGTGGCGATGCGGGTCTGGATTACTCTTTCATTGAGAATTGCCATTATCCATTTTCCTATGATCGGGGACAGATTGAAGTTATTGAGAGCCCTGTCGGTGAACTCAAAGGATGTGTAATTGAAAGCTTCTTCAATATCTAGGAAAGTAAGGAGGCAGATTTCCTTACAGATTCTAGGGCCATTGATACGCGAATTTTGGACCCGTTTCTTGCAAGCTTATCCGCCTGCCCATTACCCGGAATATCCATATATGCCCTATGGTACCCAGCTTAAGGTCACCGCCTTGGATTGTGATAATTCAAACAAGTATTTGTTGTAATGACTTACTGCCCTCGACTTCACATTCACCACGACTGCCACCAAGGCTTTTATGGCTGCTTGTCTGTGAGTTATTTCTGCTTAAAAAAACTACAGTCATCGTGATTCGGTAAAATTCTCACAGCTTAAGTGTTTCACTGAACACCTGTACCGATATCCATCTTAGAACCTCCGATATAGAGGGCTATATCTTCTTCTCCTGTAACTGCTTTGGGGCGTGCCAATTAGATTTGGATGACCATATTCCAGATTCTCTTAGTCTGATTGCGGTTTTGACTGCCTTGTTGCTACAGTAAATGTCCAGAGGGCTGAGGTTTAGCATCACCTCCATTGCTGCGGTATAGGTATTAGGAACTTGTTATCCCAATTCATGAAGCCCTTTGGTAAGGCTTGAAAGGTGGTATTTTTTCTCTGTGGCCTTCCACCACACGATTTTACCATATGTCATAACATGGGCCTGAAACCCCATGTTTTGCCGAATGGTCTTCTACATGCGTATAATGCCAAGTATGCTTTTTCCAGCTGAGCTTGGAATGTAGGATTATGCCCTGATATCTCGCTGTCATTGATATTTTCAGATTCACCTCGCCCATCCTAGGTGGATTAAAGGTAGGGATCACCCTTCTTCTCGTTAACAGCCTTCCCTTCTTTTGGGATGAATAGCACTCTTACTTCACGCCATGCCCTAGGAACATAACATAGCCTCAGACAGCACGTGTAAATGCGAATTAGCTATGGAATGATAGCTTCCTCTGACTTCTGAAGCATTATGGGTTTATCTATTCCAGGTACCTTAAACGGGGAAAATGTGTTGATTGCCCAGTATATTTCTTGTCGTCGATGATTTGTGCGATTATTTCTAACTCCACTCCTGCCTTGTGCTCGGTGCTATAACGTATCCGTCATACACATACGTTAGTCGTTAGTTAGAGTTAGTATCTCCAGCGACTCTTTGTGTGACTCAATCCAGCTACCGTCTACTCTTCTTATAGCGAAGACATCGGTGTCGGTGCTTTTGAGAGGAATTTCCTTAGCCTAAACGCTTCGATTGTAGATTCAATTGACTAGCAAGAGGTTCTTCATCAGTTGCTTTGCGAATCTGATCTCTTTTTTCAGGATTTTAACGATCTCCTTGTACGGTGTCCATTCGATAAAACCTTCTTTGGCGAGGTACCACCTAGACCTTGAGCTTCGCAGAAGTTCCGCGATCTTGGGATGCTTCTTCCCCCATGCTCTATACTTTTTTGACAGGATTTTTCAAAAGATCTGGAGAGCACTCCCGATATCTTCAGCAGAGACGAGATCTTTTTCTGGACAGAGGAATTTATAAATTTCTCAAATATTGGATTACACGTTCTCCAAATTAGAGGTGGTGACCTTGACTTTGATTGCTTATAACTTGAAATAGGGTGAGAATAGACCTGCCATGCCTGCCGGCAGGAACTTCAGGAATCTCCCCTGAAAATGTTATACTGCTTAATTGGGACACCATATATAAAGCCTATTTCAGAAATTTAGAAACTCGCCGCCCACCTGTTAACTGAAGCCAAAACATAATTGCTTTCGCACAGCAGGACATGATGTTTTTTGGTTTTATTTATTACTATTTTGAGCACATTCTGAGTATCAATTTGAATTGGTCGCTGAAAATGTAACAGCATGGCATAGAGCTAGAGGTGAGATATTGTTCATAGTAATACCTACTGTTTTCGCTTGAAATCAAAGTGTACCGTTGCGCCAATATATTATACAATGTATAAAGAAACTATGTACATACCTATATTTTTTTGATAAATAAAACCAAAGTGTGAATTAACTAACTGCAAATAAATTGTTCAAAATTATCGATCCCAGCAAACATTTATGTAAATATTTATACACCCACCTATACTAATTAAATAAATATTCTTCGCTGCAACTTTTTCTTTCTTTCTTTACAGATTTATATGATAATGATGATTATATTTCTTTGTATGGTTGACAGTAATCGAAGGTCTGCCTTCCCTACACTACACGCCACGCCTAATTCGATGACACTTTATTACAATCCGTCTTACGGGTACTCGTACTCGTATAGGGCTCTGCGCTACTCAAGTGTTTTATTTTTGTTTACTTATTATGGAAATCAATATGCCAAAGGACCATTTGTCTCTAAATCTTGAACAATGTACAACAATGAATTCGCCCAACAAATCACTCCATCTAATCTGTCTATGAATACCACCACCGCATCCTATACCCTCTGAACTTAGTAACCACATTATTATTGATTTTTTTTGTTCTTTTTATAGGTATATCCGAATCCGATTTGTTATTTTGCCACACTTTTTCGAAGGCATCATGCTGCTAATGTACGAGTACTCAACTCACTCTCACTCACATTACGCACACTTAATTTTAAACAAATTTATCAGATACGCCATAGAACAGCGCTACATAAATGAATCCAAGTCTGATGTAGTATTTATTTGTTCTAATTCCCAACCACGAAGCGAATTGGGCGCATACTTAACACTCTTAACCATAAAAATGTCAATAAAATAGATATAATCTATTGGAATTGTCTGAAAAGAATGCACCTATACCTATTCCCTGAAGCGAACATATCGCAGCCGTTAACAACTGGCATGACTTATGGATTTTTAACAGCACCAATTAAATATTTTACATATTTTATAGATTTTTTTAAAACTAGAGGCTGTAATATATTTTGCGTTCCCGAAAAAAAATATAAAAACATTCCTTTTGGAAAATCTAAAAATACCTACGTCAAGTTAAAATTTTGAATAGATTTGTCAAAAAATAATAAAAATAAGGTGACTCCTTGGACACTGCGAATTGGAAAATTTCAAAACAACCTAATCGGTGCCGTATCTAGTTTCTATTCTAATCATTCGTCTAATTAATAGTCTACTTAAAAATATAAATAGTCACATTAAAACATAATGTCTCAGGGAATCTATATTCTATTTTAAGTTGCACGAGGCTTGGACAAAAGTGTAAATAATTTTTTTTATTTAGGTATTTTTTTATTTTTTTTGGGAAATCATTTTTGAAATGACACTAGCTATACGATTTATTGGCGATATAATCAGATAAATAAGAATAAGAGTAAACATATATTTATATATTGTTTTAATTTAATGAACGAGTAAGAAATTGCGAAAAGCGCAGAGATCATCGAATATCCTCAATAAATCTCTGTAAATAATCAAATTTAAGTGTAAATAAACAATGAAAGTTCCCCATTGGCTAAAGGGGGCGAGTTCAGGTATAATATTTTTTGTCAATATGTAGCTACCTACATATTCGTTTAAATAAGACGTTTCAAAAATAGGAGAGAATTGTTGAGACATATACAAAAATACATACAGACATAATATTATATTTTTTGTGTTTTGCGTGGTTACAACAACATGGATTGTTTAAAAGATTTCTGTTTGTTTTTTATGATGTGCGAATCAGTTTTTATGAAGGAGAATTAATGTAAGACTGCGTGTTCTTCGTTCGTTGACCTTGATGATGGAGAACCGTCCCCCCAGTCCGGCTGTTTTCTGAAGGGGACCATTTGGGCTGAGTCATTTTGCTGTGTTTTGATAATCAAAACACATTTCCTGTGTGTGGTGTGCAAGTACAGGGTGCGTCAGTTCAACGCTAGGCACAATTATTGAACAATTCGCAAGTGTGTTTTTGTTTACTTCATCACGACAAGAAGGGTGACAAATTTGATGGATATTTTTAATATTTTGTTGAATTGTATACATTCAATCTAATTCTGAGATTCGAATGGAATCGCAAGTCATTCGTATTCGATTTCAGCCAACTGACTTTCGATTTCGATAGATTCGTTTTTTGTTCATTTCTCCCCACCACATTCCCAGTTTCCGCGAATCCGCGATTGCAAAGAGTTAAATGGTATCTTATTCGAACGATGTGGTAGAAAGCTTTAATGTAAGTATGTATTTAAAAATGTAGGTTAATTTCTTTTTGCATAAATCGAAAGAAATGTGGCTTATGTTATGAGTACACGATATGCACAACTCGACATACGCTAGGTACGCATGCCAGTCTGACGTCAGAATATGTTAGAAAAGAGCGCATGTCGTGCACTCGGCATATTTTTGACGCTGGCATATGCATGCATGCGTATGTCAGCCATAAGTCCGACCCAGAATAGCATATGAATATGCGAAAATATGCATGCCGTATACTCAGCAAATCGTTTTGCATGCCAGAATTCTATGGTATGTAAAATAAGTATGTCACTACAAATTGATATGTCACGACATATCCGAGTGAAAAACGTGTATGTCGATGAGAAGGTATTTTGTTTTGTATCTGTTTTTAAATTGTTTGGGTGAATTTATTTAATTTTCTTTTTAATTTCAAGAGTTAGATTTTGCAAACGTGCGTTCGTACTTCTTAGTGTGCGATTATATGAAATATTTTGGACTCAACGGACCATTAAGTAACCGAAAATCATCATTTGCAAGCGGTTCCATATTTTCACTCAGTATTTACGGCAGACAAGATCTAGTTTGTCAGACTGTCTAGTCTGTCAGGCATTCAAGTCTGTCAGGCTGTCTAGTCAATCAGTTGATGGTGCCATCCTGCTTCTCATCGTCAGCACTTAATGCTGCCTGCATACGACTTCTAAATAGGTTGAAGGATGCGCTGTCGCCCAAGGTTTTGCCGCTAAAGAGGTTAAAGCCTTTAAGAAATTGCATTATCTACTTTTAAGAGTTTACGCATCTAAAATGGTGTAAGGGTAACGTTAGCGGTTTGGGCTGTGCGTTGTTGAGTCAGTCCAGATCTTTTATAAGTAGGTACGTGCTTGATTCAAGCTCGGTGATTTTAAAGTGAAACCTTTTATGGGCCGTTGGGTAGTAATTCTGAACTGTGTACGATGAAACGGAAATGATTAAACTACAGGTTGAAATATAGGCTTTTAATGGCTGGCTTCTGTTTTATGAAGAAGTAGGTAATTAAAATTGAGAAATTGTATAAAAGTTCCTTGAAATCTTTAAAAATGACATATTTTTAAAATTTCATATAAAATTTTTATTTTCAAGAATGTTTTGCCCAGATTTTGTTGAAAATTTGATTTTACCAAAGGTCCTTAAAATTCCTAATTATTTTAGAAATAGCGGTAGATTTTGGGATTAGGTAATACATTTTACCCTGAGATCCTTTTAACCAAAAAATTTACATCACTCCCAAGAAGTCCTCCATAAGAAAAAAAAGTATTCCCATTATAAAGAATGTCTTACCAAGAAGGCCTTGAAAATAATGAAATGCCCTTGAAATCCTAAAAACAAACAACAACATTTTACCAAAGTGTTCTTAAATTATCAGTAGGTAATTTCACCCAGAGGTCCTTGGACCCACAAAAATGGATATTAGTCTCAAAATTTATACAGAAGGGCCAGTACTAATTAGAACCACCGCTTTTCAATTTGTTACATTGAACTCCTTACCAGAATGAGAATCCAAGAATAATTATTTTTGTCCACCATTGTCAAAGAAGCCAAACTCATCGGGTAGTTGGAGCACGACTGTAACAATGCTGTTTAAGATTGTTTGAGACTCTATATGCATGGGCTTACAACTAGCGGATAAAAGAAAAAGGTGACTAATGAGATAAGACATCTACCAAGTTGTGGGTACAACATGTCCACATATACCCAACGCCTAGCATCTCTCATACATTTTTTTTTTAATAGCCTGCAGTATGCAGCCTTTCACAGGACAGTGTTATACTGCTTGTCAGCCGTTCGCGAGAGATGGGGCAGTAAAAAACTCTTGGGTTGAACCTCTCGCTCAATAGTCCGAATCGTCACAAATTTTAACGTTGCTTGGTAAAAATCGATATAGACGAATTATTGAAGTGCAGCTTGCTTCATGGGTGCCCACGCCCAGTATCGCGAATGGTTCCGCGGTGAGTATGGGTTCAAGAAACAGAGAAGATACATAAACACCTGCTCCAATCCATTTGAAGATTCATACCTACATTTCCGATAAGGAAAAGGCACCGGTGACGTGAGTCGAAATATACGTTTTTCAGAAAATCTGTGTCATTACATATTATTTTTTGACACCTCCCTTAATTTTCCTTTTTTTTTAGCAAGAATAGGTATAGAGACCATCTATATCTATTTACTTTAATCACTTTTATAAATCGCTCTCTTAAAATTTACTTGCTTAAATATTATAATTTACCTAATTAAATTCAGCGTTTATAAGGCTGCACTTGCATTATGCTTTCCACACTGACTTCAGACATTTTAATTCATGGTATAGTGCTCATAAAAAAGTTTCAAGGAAAAGAGATGCCAAACAAAAAATATCAATTTGCGTAGTTTAGCAGAGCGTTAATGTTTTAGGTAATTATTTTCATTCATTATTTTCCCCAAGTTCCCAGAATTTTAAGTAGCAAGATATAAATTTAAAATGCACTTAGTGTTGTCATATCTCTGTGGTTTTTAAGTTAAATTAAATATTCTTCATACTATGTGAAGCAGTAAATGTACCTACTTAATATAATTTCCGTAGAAAAATGTATAGTTTTGACATCTGACAAGCCATGTGAGTGTCTAACGAAAGTGTTGGAAAATGTGATTGACTGTGTTAATTGAGTGTCACATATTTTCTTTATTGAATATCGTTTTTGGGTTGGGCATGGGTAGGGCATATGAGTATGAGTGACGGTATTTGAGAAATGATTTTAAAAATGTAAAATTAATTATGCTTGTAAGGAAACGTCAATTTAATGGCAGATAATGCGAAATTAATTTTATGCCTACCATTTTGACAGTTTTGCGATATAAAAGTAACAGAAAATATTCTTATGCTTGCATAAAAAATAACTTAAAATTGAAATTCATTAAAGCTTTCAAACTGAATATGAAAATGCGTTTCATTTTAAAAAGGATCGAATGCGATTTTGAAGTAATAAATTACGGCCACCCACAAAGCCTGAAACGAGGTAATAATCATACCTAACACACTTCGGAGTTTACCAGGAGAATAAACCGACTTCTTGATAACTCACTGCGAAGATCTATAACTAGTTTTTACCTGCGGCTTCGCTCGCGCAGCCCTCAGGATTTAGTACACAGCTAGTTTCCTCTTTTAAATTGAAATATCGCGAAAGAAACCTTCCTATAAAAGTACCTAAGGAGCAGTTAGTAGATCAGTGATACCTAGCTAAAAATACTTGGGGAAGTATATTGCCTAAAAATAGTTTCAGGTTTTTTTTTGCATTGATTTAGATTTATGACTACATACTTTTCTAATTGATACAATGAGCGGTTCGTGAGTTATTAAAAAGGCCCAACTAAAGGGGATCATAGCTTATTTGCCAACTTCCTTTTGAGAACACTTGCCGAGCATTCATTTCAGTTTCATAGAGTTTAAATTTGAACCATGAAGAAACTTTAAATATATGAAAAGTAGGCGCCATTTATTTTGGCCATCGCAATGACGGATGTCTGAACTGGTGCATTGCCTTGATGAAACAAAATTTTTGTTCGCCAAATGCGGCCGTTTTATCTTTGTTCCATCACTCAAACGCCGCACAATAAGTTCGCATAATACTTTCCGTTGATTGGTTTTCGTCGCCTTCTTTGGACCCGATTCTCCTCTTTCAATCCATTGTTTTGATTGTTCCTTCGTCCCGGGTCTGAAGTAGTGGACCCATGTTTCATCCATGGTTATGAATCGACGCAAAAACTAAGCTTTATTCCTGTGAAACTTCGCAAAACACTCGATTGTAAGATCCTCACGACCGACGTTGTTTTTGTTCCATTGTGAGAAATCGCGGCACCCATCTTGCGCACAGGATTCTAATGTCCAAATTTCAATCAACATCAATTGTTTACATAGGTAATTAAAAATTCACTGAGACCGTTCACTATTGATGGCTGCCGAACACATAGGTACTCAACTACTACTACTAAACAGCTTAGCGTCATTAAACCTCAAATTTGAGCTTTATAAAGTTGGTACTTCCTGCCATATTCATCCTTTTCAAACAAAAACCGCCATCTATCCACAACCTGTCAATACGCGTCAAAAAAATTGGCGCGTAGATCATAAAAGTGTATGCGTGCCCATTTACTGGCGGTCGATTTATAAGTAGTTTTGAATTATTTTTATTGTAGTCTAATTTCGGCTGGACACTGAAAGAGGGGTCTATCGTCTAGGTATACACGTACAACCCATAGAAAAAGACACACTATTTATGTCAAGTTTTTCGACATTCGAGAGTGAATATGAAAGCTTCTCAAATCAGTCTTTCGTATATCGGATTCGGCATAAAATTGGAGGTCCCTATCATTCGTCCCAAAATAAAAAAGCATTCAAACGAATGGTTATGAGAAGGTGGGGGCTAGGAGACTATTTAATTATTTTAATGATCATCTATTTAAGTCTGAAATTTGGTGATGGCATTTCTATAATTTTTATACCCGGTACCACACTGTGGTGAGGGTATATTCACTTTGTCATTCCATTTGTAACGCCCATAAGGAGGCGTTGTAGGTATGACAAACTATATATATTATTGATCAGGATCACTTTCTTAGTCGATCTAACGATGTCCGTCTGTCTGTCCGTCTGTCTGTCCGCACGATTACGGCCGTAATTTAAGAGCTATCGACTTGAAATTTGGTATGTAAGCTTTTATCCACCAAACTGAGGCTAAGTTCGAAGATGAGCAAGATCGGATGAAAACTACTACTACCTCCCATACAAAAATATCAGATTTATATAGCTTTTTGTGTTAAAAATTAAATTTAAATAGCTACAGTAAAGATAGCAAGTTTAAACTTTGCACATATTGTTTTAATAATATTTAAAAAATTTTGACAAAAAATGAGCTTGGTCGAATAAGAACTACCCATACCTCCCATACAAATTATATAATTTTTTAATACTAAAATATATTTTTTTTTGTACAATAATATAGTACCGGGTATTTGAGCTTCGGCATAGTCGAAGATAATTGTCTTACTGGTTTTTTTTTGTGTTGTTGTCCTCTTTAAGGTTAATTAACCTACATCTCGCGTCAATACTTGTCTTCTTATAATGCAAGTTTTTGCGTCGACATGTAGGCACCACTATGACCTTTTGACAATTTATGCCACTTATACGAGAAAGTCTGATTTATATGCCAAGTTCCTAATCTTATGCCAAAGTGTACCTTCCGAACGCTTTAAGTTTCCTTCTTCGTTGTACATTTCCTTCAAATTGTATCAGATGCACAGTATACACAAAAATTCTATATTTCGGAAGTCCACTCAATAATGCCCAAATATAACAATACTTCATTCAGTCGCCCGAGCGAAGGACATGTTCAGTTAGGGAAGGGGACTGTAAGGGGTATTGCTATTCAAATATACAACACAACAATTGACATAAATGATTTATAACGCAGTCTAACAGCGATGATGCTTTGGTCATTTGACAGATAATTTAGTAATTTCTGTGTGGTCATCTTTATGCATAATAATTCGCTTGCAGTCTAATGTTACGAGTATCACAGACGTTTCAGAGAGTAGAGAGATGAGCCAGTGAAGAAAATTCTGTCTTACATATTATCAATATCAGGTCATTCCCATTGTGGCTCTCGATCGTGTCAAGGTCCATAGAAATTAAACCGTCCAGCTTAAATCATATCGATAGTCATTTGAAAAACATCGCACACTTATCATTTTTACACGTCCCTATCATCTGCAAAATATATGTGAAGTTTGTAATTCTCCCTCGAAATATTATTACATTATTTGTCAAAGATCTCGAAAAGTTGATTTTGCAAATTCTATTTAAAGAACTCTCCACTTCAAGGGCCTAGAGGACAAAAATTATTGACAAATTTTGTCAGTCTTTAATATTTAAAAACAAAACAAACTGCTGAAGGTGAAATGTATATGAATATGCACTGCCGAGACATGAAAGGCCACCATAAATCCGTCTGCAATCAACATCCAGACAGAACAACGCCCACCATGCATTCACAGCAAGAACATCCGATGATATCCGGGAAAAGAACTCCATTCCTCCCGGCAAATGGTGTAGGAAACAAAAATAAAAGTAAAAATCGATATTCCCGAATCTTCATTCTTTATATATATGTATAGCACTCGAAGTCGAACGTATACGCAATACTCAGGGGTCTTACCCTTGAGGTGATTAGGTGCGAGCACGAGCACACCCAAGCATATACATGTATAGTGTGCCAAGTAAGACAGGCATAGGACAGCCAGGGGTTTGCCGTTCCTGTCATGTCTGCCTAAACCAATCTACCCTGTCCAACTTCTGTATCATCAGGATCAGGAAGTAAAATTTCGTCTCCCTGTGTGGAAAAGTCAATGATTAGATCTGTAAGTGGTGACAGGGCCAAAGGAACAAAATAATGAAAACATTTCGTTCTGCAGATATTTTTGGAAATTCCCTGTTGAAGGACCTACCTACTCAGTGGATGGATATGGAGAATAATGCATTTTGGTGTCTATATCTCACACTGATGTTTCCATTGGTAATTGGAAATTTAATTCATCATATAAAAGTCTTTAAAGAAGGACTTCTGGGGGAGTGACAATATTGACGCTTACCGCGTTTAACATCCATCACGACAGTGCCGTCGAAGTGCACAATTCAATTACAGTCAATTTCTTATCGAATACAGACGCGTCTCGCAACCTATTTGTTACCTGGTTATTAACGGGAAGCAAGAGCAAATTGCTTTCGATCCACCATAATAGTTTGCAAAAGGGTGTAAGACTGCGCGAGTTGTGAAACTAGCCTGAGGTATTTATGTTCCCGTGCTGTATACATACATACATATATAGTAAACATTCACCTCGACGTTCATGTTGTTATATATTTAGATAAATCATCTTATCCATGGGCTTGGCATATACCTAGAATCTAGATTGTATTAAAATTTAAGTAAAGCAAGTCTATTTTTAGATATGCGTTTATTTCTGTTGACAGGATGTTTTTTCAGATATACTTTGGGTTTGTGAAAGTAGTATCTCAAGTACGGAAATAGGTTTGGATGTTAATGTTAAGTGCTGGTGTTTTGCTACTTTTAGGGAAATGAGTTTGGTGCAAATCCAAAGTCCATAAATACACGTATTTGCGGCGTCTAGAATAGAATACTATTTATAAGTTCTTCAATTTCAATAATTTAATCATGAACCTTGTGTGCTACACGCAATGTCGATTTGATTATCCACATTATAAAATGTACACGTACTTTCTGGATGTCTTCAGGAGACCGTACATTTTTTAGGCGGCTTCTATATCGTCACTAAAGGCTGGGCGTACATACATACATTATTTGTTATTCGATTAACTCTAAGGATATTAGGCCAATTAGTTTTGCTTTCTGTAGAAAGTGCTGAAAGAGTATACAAACATGACGATGGGAGGGAGGCAAGGCATGAGGACAATCATTTATTCAATGTTCGTGCTGACGTCACCCACTTGAACAAAACACCTGCATTTATGTGCGAACGTATAAAAAGCATCACGATGATGGTTGAACGAGTCTTCTTATGTGTGCTGATTAGGGACGGTTGTAATTTTGTTTGAGATTTGAGTACGTCCGTCCCCCGCCGCATTGGTCGTCGTGACTATACCTAGTTGTTTCTTCAAAGTTCTAACAAGATTTATTTTTAAGTGTTTTGTATATGTAAGAGTGCACTTCAATAAGTGCAAATACTGCTTTAGACTTGTAAACTCAGATAAACTATAATGTATAATGTCCTGCTACCTACTTATAGCTTCTGTCCGATGAGCATGAGAGACACTAGGAATTTTGCTAATACAAATGTATACAATATACATATACATAATTAGGTTTGTTCCTTTAATTTTAAAAAATTTTACGAATTTTTACTCAATGCGGTTCCTTAACTCGAAAGTCGAAAACCTCGTAAAAGAGAGCAAGATATTATCCCTCCATTGAGGATTGGACTACTTTTTACTCAACAAATTTCTTGTATTAAGAATTGAAAAGTGCTGTCAGACACTTGGCAATTGAGACCAGCGACCAGCGTTGCCATTTTGACTGATTTCCAGTCAGATCTGACTGGATTGATATGCATTTAGCTGGATACGATTTTGTTTGACTGTTTTTAAATGTTTCGTGTAATTTTTTTCTATCAGTATACATTTTAAAATTCAAAGTGGCAATAGAAAAAATAGAAGAAAGAACAAATATGACGTAAATTTAATTTTTTTGCTCTGAGCTTGGAAGCATATCCCACTTAAACAATGAAAACAATGAACCAATTTATACAAACAGATTTTTGAAACTGAAAATTTATCAGCTGTTGTGTGAGGTTTAACTTTCTTATACCGGCCAAAGTAAGGAAGAAAAATATCCGACATAATGTAGATGCAAAAGATGAAAATGATGAGGAGACAATTGAAGAGGTTACTATAGGTAAAGTTCATGTATGAGTTAATACATTTTGTATAAATTTTTGTGGCAGGACCACATTTCCTATATCGCAAGATCGGCGTCCACTAAGTTGAGCTACCTATTTAGAGCAAAGAGGTACTTTAGCCCCAAGCAACTTCTCCTTCTCTACAAAGCTCAGGTTAGACCAGGCCTGGAATATTGTTCCCATATATGGAGCTCGGACCCAAAACTTAACCTACTTGACAGCATACAGAGACGAGCAGTTCGACTTATTGGAGACCCTACACTCACATCGAATCTTCAACCGTTAGTGCACAGAAGACAAGTCGCTGACCTATGCTTGTTCTACAGGTACTTCCATGGTAGATGTTCCGAGGAACTCAAAGACATTATCCCTCGAAATGCAATTTTTGGGCGCCCCACAAGACAGGCTGCACAAGTGTACAAGTACAAGTGTATACTGTATGCTCATGTCCATACAGTACACTTGACAACCGCGAGGACATCAACTTTCCAAAACTCCTTTTGTTACAGGACAAGCAAACTTTGGAACTCACTTCCTGGGGATATATTTCCAGAAGTATACAATTTGCTGCAAATTAAGTGCAGAACTAACATACATCTGCAAGCATCTCGGGGCGCTGTTGAAGCGTTATATGTTCGCCTTTCCCGAGAGAAGTATTTAAAAAAAAAAAAAATCCACAGAAAGGTATATTCACTTTGTCATTACATTTGTAAGGCCAAGAAGGAGCCACTGGATTTGATCAGGATAAAATTCTGAATCGATTCAGCCATGTCCGTCTATCTGTCTGACTGTATTTCTGTTGAAAACACGATAGCGTCCAAAGGAATCGACCTAGGCGGATGAAATTTTGTGAGAGGACTTCTTTTTACCGTCGTCAGGTTGGTATTGAAAATGGGCTATGTCGGTCAAGTAGTTCTGGTACCTCTCATACAAAACCACTCTTAGACCCATGTGTCTCTCTATCTATTTAAATCACGATAGAGTCCAAACGAATCGACTAAGGCGACTGAAATTTTGTGAGAGATTTTAATTTTACGGTTGTCAGGTTTGTAATAAAAATGGTCCATGGTATCTCGTGTACCTGTACAGTACATACAGTGGAGGGTATCAAAGCATGGGCCAGGCCGATGATAACACTTTTACTTGTTTTTATTTTTTTATATTTTCATGGCTGGATTTTTAACTGGATTTTTATTTGAATTTTTAACTGGATTTTAGATTTTTGACTGTTTTTTTTTCCTGTCAAATCTGACTGGAAGGCGGATTTCAAAACGGCAACGCTGATTGAGACTTGACAGATGATTTAAAATTTGTATTCCGAATCGTTTTTGTTGCTAGATGAATCAGTTACCTAATATTTTTGTAATAAATTAGCAAATTATTCGCGTTTATCGAAGATTTGAAATACTTTTATTCCATTACAATTTATGAATGTATGAATGTGTGTTTATGAAAAAACAAAATACATCTGTCATTTTTCATATAATTATTATCTATTATTATTACAAAAGCGTTCTCTAACTTTTTTACAAGTTTCTCTCTCTGTGAGAGAATTCATCCCCACTACTGCCATTTTGACAGCCTTTTCCATTTTTAGTTTTACTACAAAAGTAAGGGAACAAACCTTGTTTCCATAAAGAAATTCTATAATTGCTCTTCACTGACACTTGATGGATGGTCTATTATTGTATTGTATCTATGCATTACTTGACAGCTCTATCAGCTGTGCACCTGCATCTGTGTATTAGCATAGCTTGTAAACACAGACTTTTGCGACTGGAATGTGTTTTCGTCAGTTCGGGATATGTACGAATGTATGTGAGTGTCAAATGTGAGTGAACATCAATGTTCTTTTCATTTGTTCTAGGAGTTTGAAAACAATCTTGTTAAAATACCTATACAAAATTGTATGCTATAACAATTAAATACGTTTTGTTATTGTTATTAACTTTTTACAGATTATTCGTTTTTTAGACCTGTTTCCAGTCCCCAAAGAAAACTCAAAGGATCGTTGATGTTCATTCACTTTTGACGCTCACTGTACATATGTTGGAACATATTTCTAAAGTACGTATTTGTAAATTTCGAATTACACATATATAGATTTGCAAGAATTGATCTAGATTAAGAATACGGATTGCATTTTTTACTCAATGGAATATGAAAAGTTTAACACATAAGATTATCGTAAAGTCTATAAGAGATGCCTTCTTAGCCCGAAGAAGCATCGATTGGCGATACCTAGTCATATCTCATACTTAGCTTGATATCTGAGCCGATGTCATTTTTCGAGGTAATTGTAGAGCTTAGGTATAAACAATCAGAGTGTATTGTAACAATTTGGCCGAGTCGCCGATATTTTAGCCCATTTCTTGATGACAGCAGCTACTTCGTTTTGTTCTCGTTGACAGCCAGGCAAATCTGCGCCGCCTCCGTTATAATTCCGCCACTGACAGCTCTCTGAGTTCTCCCGATAATGTCATCACATCACTTCATCAGTATAACCAAATATGCAGATATGGAAATATTTATGTACCTAGTTGAACAGACTTCTGATATTGGCTTGTGAGTTTCGTTCAAATTCATTAAAAATGCTATTAAAACAAGTAAAAGTTTTATCATCGGTCTGGCTGATGCTTTGGATGTTATCCACTGCACACTAGTCATGCAAAATTTTAGGCATTTGAGTTAGTACCTACTTTACGTTCGGAACATATGGGTCTAATATTGCTTTTGTATATGGCTACCAGAACTGCTCAACCGATATAGCCCATTTCCATGAAGTCCTCTCACAAAATTTCATTCGCCTCTAGGTCGATTCGTTTGGATGCGATCGTTTTTTCAACAGACATAAAAACGGACATGGCTAGGTTAGGTTAGGTTAGGTTGAATAGGGTGTGAGTTAATCACATTGGACTAGGCACCATATTGGGCCCCATCGCCATCCATGGGGAACCTTAACGGTCAAAAACCTAAACCACTTCGCCCAAGCAATTAATTTCCGTACAAAACCTAAATATTGTTTCAATTTTGTTTGCGAGGCCAACCTCCTCGAATTTGTCGAAGAAGTACCTACTGTACCGAGCAATAGCTTGACATTCACAGAGGAGATGAGTTATATCCTCTGCGACATGTGTCCGCATATGTCAAACCTAATCTCATAGCGTGTTGTGAAAATACCTGATGAATGGAACCTCAATCTCGCTTGCCCGATCCACAAGAAAGGGGACCCTCTAAACTGCACCAACTATATGCTGTATCTATATCTGCTGTAACTACGTGAACGCCTGAAAGTATTCGTCAACGAACTGATTGGTCCATGATCAGTGTGATTTTAGGCCCGAGAATTCCACAGCCGACCAAATACTTATACTACGGCAGATCCTGGAAAAAAATCCAGAAGATACTTATACCATCTTTTTATCGATTTTAAGGCCGCATATGACAGCATTTATAGAGACGAACTATACAGAGCCATGTCTAGTTTTGGCATTCCTGCAAAACTTGTTAGATTGAGCAGAATGACAATGGAGAACGCTCGCGGCTTCATAAAGGTTGGAAACAAGCAGCGAGCTGTCACCGGTGCGTTTGCGAGTATTAGCACAGAAGCGGCAAAAATGGGTTTAGTGGTGAAACAAAATACATGCTGTCAACAAGACATACAACATGGACGAATCGGACAAAATATCACGTCAGATAGATAGCTACAACTTTGAGGTGGTTAGGGACTTTGTCTGCCTCGGCTCCGATATAAACTCTGACAATGACACCACAGCAGAAATCAAACGAAGAGTTACACTTTCCAACCGCTGTTTCTTTGGCCTAAAAAGGCGACTGACTAGTAAGGCCTTGTCAAGACACACTAAGGAGATATTTAAGACCCTCATCATCTCAGTCCTGCTCTATGGCGCATAAGCATGGACGTTAGCAAAGGCGGATGAACATTTTCTTGGTCGTACCGAACGAAATTCTTCGTTGACGGGATTTCGAGGAGCCAATTTAACAGCGAACTCTACGAGCTGTACAGCAACATTGACCTGCGCAAAAAAATACGTATCAGTCAACTAAGATGGCTAGGACATGTAGAATGGCAATGGACACCAATGCTTCGGCTTGAAGAGTCAGCTATTCCAACCCGGAGGGACAACGCAATAGAGGAAGGCCTCGGCTAAGATGGCGCGCACAAGTAGAAGGGGACCTCAGCCAACTTGGAGTGCGCAACTGGAGGCGGTTAGCCAAATATCAGGCTAACTGGAGAGGCGTGATGGTTAAGGTCCACGTCCACCCCGGACTCTAGTGCCACCTAAGTAAGTAAGTAAGAGAAAATATCCTGTAAAAAATCATGGTGAGGGTCTATCCAGTATAACTTGCCTTTGATTTCAAGTAAAAATCATATAGAATCGTGTCAATATGACATCAGATTCTGTCATAAAGTTGTGTGCAGAAATGGTCACGATTTTTGGCATGTTATTCTTTATCCTATTTTCTTACTCACTATATCATTTCCAAACAGCAGGGAATGAAATTCATTAATGTTCAAAGCAAAACACACGTAATAATGACGTATATCCACTCCGACAAATTACCATTTAATATGTGAATTTATTAACCAAAGTGCCTGCCTTAAATCATTTAAGCAGAATCTATATTAAAGCAGTTATTAAAGAGTTATATTTTCATAAATAAATTCAAATATGTATGTAATTGGGAGAAATAAGCAAATTGGAGGGTATTTCTCGTAAGTGGAATCTATTTTGTGCTGATGCCAACTAACTATCCATACGTAGGAGAATAAAATGCACAAATGGGAAACAATGAACTATAATTTGAAAATACGGGGGCATAAATAAACAGGTGAATTTCTACAATACGGGGCTACATACCTCCGCTTTTAGACTAGGTACTAACATTTCGAGCAACCATATACCATACCATACCAAAGCGCGGCGCAATGTTCCAAAGTTAATTGCAATTAATTTTGTGGCAATAAATCAAAGTTATATATGTAGCTAGCCGGTTGGGCTTCTAAAAATATAGATTCACCCGTCATCGTTGGACGGTGGCGGTGGCGGTGGCGGTAGCAACGCCCGTTGCCTGGCTTTTCATTGAACACAAAAATCAATCATTCGCACCTAATTAATTTAACTTTCGATAAACAAATACCAAGATAACAATGAATGAGAAAGGAAAAAAACTATTTCATGAGGTCTACAAAATTGGAAGAACCAAATGATATTGTTCCCCAATTGAATTATCGGCCCGTTGTATGTTTGAGTATTTGCGTATTTTGAATGACAGAAAAACAAGACAACCAACTGTAATTTGTTCTATTATGTAAATTGGTCCAGCCGAAAATGTCAGTAGACCGCAGAAACTATTTTTATCTATTAGAATATTATAGGTACTCACCGTGGCCACTTTTCTTTCCATTCGCCTTGCTCTTTGACTTTCTTGGGTAAAGATGAATTTTACTTTGTCCACAGCCCATTTTGAGATTAAATTAAATTGTGGTATGTATATTGTATATGTATGTATTTTGTATGTTTTTTTTTTTAATTTATTTAATTAGAACTATTATTTATTTAAATTTATTGCAAATGGAATGTTTCCTAGTGTTTTAAGACTATTTTAATTGTGTTAAAATAAATATAAGAAATAAATCGATTTCACTTTAATTTTGTTTAGCTAAGTGTTTGTTTTCTTTTTAACGAAAATGAACATTTTTGTTTGTGCACCTAGCATTTATTATGTACTTTGGCACTGGGTTTAAATACCAGTCTCCTTATTCGTCCCCGCGATATCCATAAGGTGGCCTGCAAAAAAAAAAGAAAAAGAAATCCATAAATCTATAGTAAAGGTGAGCATTCCAAGAATTTTAGAATAACGACCATTATCAATTTTTGACATTTCGAAATTAAAAGGGTTTTTTCATAGCTGAAGTTGCAAATTTCAGTTGTCACATTTAAGCTTAAGGAAATTTTATATTATAGCGATCTGCGAAAAACAATTTAATGTGAGTCAGATCAACACAAATACAAACTTTGGCAGTACGATAAACTTCATCAGTAAAAGTCGCAGGAAAGACATTGGCAACACAGACAGCAAATTTATCAGGTTGGAAAAACAATTTTTTATCAAACTAGGTACTATCTCAACATTTGAAGGTTGTACATCAATCAAAATCGAATTTAGGATTCACGGCTAATGTTAATGTCGATGATGATTTTGCTGTTGGGAAGTTATAAGATGACATTGAAAACCGCCCTGACTATGTATAAAAAGTGCATTCTATGTGTCAGCTTCTTTATTGTAAGGAATTCTGACCCGACAGAAAGACCTAAGTGGAATTGTTAATATGCAACATTTTAAATTCTGTAGGATACGTAGAAAATTACGACGACACAAACTTGTGTAGTTGAGAAGCTTTTTCATGACAGTTATACTCTCGGATTTTTGTCAGACGTTCGCGAGTGGTGGCGCAGTAGAAAAACCCTTAAGATGTAATTTGTGTTTTTCCGGGGATCGAAACAAATGAAATAAAAATTAAGATACATATTAAATAAATTTACTACATACTTAAATAGAAAAATAAAATTCAAATAAGTTGTCGTTCATTTAAGCAGGGATACAAAATTAATTATGAATATAACTTGATATTATGCCAGCATGCCAGCATGCAGTACCTATGGTGACCATCCGTCACGTTTTTCCCGGGACAGTCCCGTATTTCAATCTACTATCCCGATTTTTTTTAAAGAAATAATTTTTTTTCCTGTATTTACATTTTAACATTTTTTTAATAATTAATTTAACATTTTATTATATTACAAAAACTTGCATTTCCATATAAGTAAGGCTTTTGCACACTATTCAACATGAAAGGGCAAAGGCACAAATGTCGTAGACATAATATGGTAGTACACAGCATGTAGAAAGCCGCATACGTATGTAGCACTGACGTAATTTTTACGTCAGCATATTGTCCCAATGGTTACACCTTACAACGCAATTGTTTACTCATCGCCAACGTTTTTCAATGGCGGTACGCACACTACACAATAAATGAAAAATATTTAAACGATAAGTTGGTTCCCTATTTTTTTCTGTGATAATGTAACCGTCATCGTTTGATTCATGCGAAATACTTTTGAATGACACGTTAACCTAATACCAAGCTTGGCAATCGGAATGAGTTCACAAGGATCAGAGAGACCCGCAGAAGGGCAATAACCTTTTCTACCAAGAGATCGAATTACAGTAATAAACAGATCATTAGGAACGATGGATGCGACTTATGCAGCTGCTATACACCACTTGGTCTGACATCCAAGGGTTACCTAACGCTGCGGACGATATTGTAAGTCACGCGCAAGTAACGCATACTAGTGGATATTGCTGGGGATTCAACGTTTGGTCTACATTGTGGCGCAACAAAGCCAAAAGGTTTATCTTTCCCCAAACCATTGTTAACACGAGATAAAAATGTGCCGAACAATGGACCTGCAAAGCAGGCAATAATTTTAATAATTTATCTCAAGCTTGAGCTCAGGAGCGGCCCGTGGGTGATTATATTCAAAATGGGCAAAGGGAAGCCCATATGCAGCGCTCCAAACCAGGTTGCCTAGCCCTAGACCCTACCCAAGAACAAATCTTATCTAAGCCAATGGAACACTTCTCATAACGTCATCTAAAAAAACCGTGTAGAGATACTTATTACACATGTCAAAAATCGTGTCAATATGACGTCAGATACAGTCCCAAAGGTGTGTGTATAGGCAGAATCTGACGTCATATTTACGTGAAGTCAACATGTTGCATATTTAGGTGCCCCATTGTTGCTGGTTTTAAAAATAAATGGTTGGGTTTTGTTGCAGTCAAGGAGAACAGAAAAATTCGCCAATGCAAACATGTCCATTTGTACCACACGAAAAGTGGAGCGGCCACAGTGGATCGATCCACTGCGCTTTCTAATTTTGCCATATTTATGTATGCCCTCATTACCTGCCTCTCAAAACTATAATAGGCGTTTCTAGTTTTCGTTGAGAGCAGAGCACCGATCAGAGCTCAAGCACTTGGAGCATGCTCTAATGTCCTTCCTAAGATGTTCGGGCATTGCTCATAGAAACTACATTTTGTAGCATCAGCCTGTAGGCATGAGCGCATAAGGCTGATATTCGCGAATTTAGCCTTTATCGTAAAACGTTCACTAATGTGCCAATGTGCCACGATAATGCCAGGAAAAGAAGCCACAATTGACACACAGCAAGAACAATGTAAAGGTTGCCGCCATAGGCAACACATAGGCATAGCATTAATTATAATTTATACCTAATATTGCGAAGTGATGGCTGCACAATTAGAATTCCTGTATAAATTATACTTCAGTGTTAAGTGCACTAAATATAGATTCCTTCGACCTTCGGAGAGTTAGTCTTGTGCGGATAAACTTATTTGCACTGCAATGTTTTTTAACCACAAATCTTATGTAGATCTATTTATTTATTATTTTTCTAGTCTGGCAATTTCGATTCCCTTTTGTATTTGTTTAATTTCCGAAACAACTTCCGATTTTTTGTATTTCTCATGAAGATCCTCATTTGGTCATTTGGAATGGAAGTCAATTTGCAACCTTCAGTCGTCAATTTGTTATACGTTTGGGGTCACTTTTACCCAGCACGTAGAAGTATCAACTGTCAAATTAATAAAAAATAAATAAATAGTTGGCCCAACAGATCAATAAATTGTACCATAGGTCTAGCTTTTCACAACTATTCTTTCTGTGTGGCAAATGGAAATGACCTACATTTGTAATGCCTTACCTGAAACTTTCGCTAGACAGTTATACAATTTGATATTTGTCAAACGTTCGTGAGAGGTGGAGCATTTGAATCTTAGAAATTTGTGTTTTCCTTGCCAAAGCTGGAACCCCTCGCTCAGTACTTCACATACTAATTGCTGAGCCACTGCATCCATATCAAATTATTGTCAATAATTTAAGATTCATCGAATACGAATTCAAATATTTTTCCTTTGATAATTTTTATATATTTCTGGCGTGATATAGAGACAATTCGGTTTGGCGAAATATTCCTTTTTCTAACAATTGTCGTGATTTTAGAAATAGTACATAGTTCAAATTCTCTTTAAGCGTGACTTTCACCCCTATCGTGGAATCCGTCGGGGGGAATTATTCACGGAAAAGAATATTTTGGTATCGTCAAAATCGCAAAGTGAACAGTTCCCCGTGTGGGTAATGTGTAGGAGTTTCACTGTATCGTTAAAAACGTTCAAATTGAATTTTTCCCGAACGGGAAACTGTTCATTTTGCGATTTTGACGATACCAAAATATTCTTTTCCGTGAATAGTTCCCCCCGGCGGATTCCACGATAGGGGTGTTTGACTTTTAAACTAATTTCTATTACTTGCTTATTTAACTTACATACTAGACAAAAATGACTAAAAATCTAATTTATAACTAACATGTATCTTAATCTAGCTTACTGGCTCTTAACGAGCACTTTAAACTTAACTATATCCTTAGAACTATTGCCTTTCGGCATTAAATTTATCTATTTTGTATTTTGCATTGTTTTTTCGTTTCTTGCTAAAAACATGAACTCTCTATTATTGAGTTTTTCTTAAAACTACTTAACATAAATCAAACCAATCTCTCGATTGGTCACCATCCCGATTTCGTCGATGGGCGCCTGACAGTCGCTACCAAGGTGCACACGCGCCACCGGCCGGGACTCGAGCGCGCCCATAAGCGTCGGTAAAGTCTCGGTAGCGCTCATTCATGTTGGCGAGCCCAGTCCCTCCCAAAGACCCCCTAGACTATACCTATAACTAACTTACAGACTAGCTTAAAACTAATGAGGAATGTTACATAGGTAACGCACCGGCCCGGGAGAGCGTGTCAACCCTTACCTCTTCTTTAAGCCACCAAAACTCGGTGAACTGCTTTAAGGTATCGACAGTGTCCCTATCCGCAATTGCGGTATCAAAACGGAGGAGCACCTGAGCATTGGCCGCATACCCATCGTGGATGAGCCGCTTATCCCTTATGGTAATACCAGCACAACATCTTTATCTTTTGGACTAATCATTTCATATAGCGGATTTAGGCTGATCGACTTCCCGGCGGGGCGAAATGGTGTCATAGCAAGTACGCGGTTCCCGCATCTCGATATTCACAAAGGCACATGGAGATCACCCAATCAATCAACCGTCAACCAGATTGACCACATTGCGATCGACGCAAGGCACTCCTCCAGTATTATGGATATCCGAACGTTCCGAGGGGCCAACATTGACTCGGACCACTACCTTGTCGTAGCCAAGGTACGCCTTCGGATATCCCGAACACCGCCAAGACAAGTAAAGTAAGTAACGGCAGGCACTTGCAGCGAAACAAGAGGCATACAAAGCAGCTTTGAAATTGAAATGTCACTGTGTCAAGTGATCTGAGACTCCGAACGCTTCTGAAAGCGTTCGATTGGCACTCAACTGACAGTTCTTCTGAAAAGAAGAGAAATTTGCTTCTGGATTTGAATTCAGAATCGCGGAGAGTTCTTCCGGACGCTTCTGGATTACCAATCAAAAACGACAATAAACGGCATTTAAATTTGTTTATACCAATAAAATAAATATGTATTATAATTATGGTTTAGTATTGCCAGATACAAATTAATTGAAACGTAGTGCTTCGAAATTAATTGGTAGGCAAACAGCGGTATCCTTATTAAATACCTACACATAAGTATACCTACCAACACAACGGTCCGGCCCATTCATAAAAATACAACAGGTGTTGCCGGCCATTAGTGAATAACATCTCCCTCTATAACAAGGTGTTCTCACACCTCACTATTCTAAAGAACGAAATGTTAATCTCGGCATTTACCTACTCGTCTCCTTTGAAATCCTTGTATATTTGCTCAACGGCTGATATTTGCATGTCACGGAACTCAGTGCAAACATAGATTCTCCACGTTTCTTGTTTACTTTTCCTTAGCGAATGGGGTCTGTTGCAACGCGAACGGTGTACTCTTATGCACTTTACACTGTGACTGTATGAATGGCTTTGCCGTTGTCGTTGTCGCATATTGTACTCGACGACCTACGAAAGGGTTGACACGCATAAGTATGGCCTATGTAATCGAATGAATCAGCGAGCGAGAGAGGCAGTCTGCAAGAATGCTTAGTGCTAGATTAGGTTCATTGCACTGCACTGGCTTGGGCGCTTCTTATTGCTGGCTGAAGTGATCCAAGTTGTGTATAGGTATGCCATTTAATAGGGATTTTACGGTGGAATACCTACCACCTAGTGCTGTTCGAGTCTCTATAGTGATTTAATTCGATTTCGGAAATTCAATATGGCAAATTTAGTTCCGCTTCACCATCAACAGCAAAGTCGTTCGTGATCGTAAGTCCCCTGGTAAATGATTTCGAAGGTGCAGTCTAATGTGGGTTTATTTATTTATCACAAACAGGGTTTCTTCTTTTCCGGCATAAACATTAGCTGTCATATAGCATCTCAAAGAACAATACCGCAATCATATGAGAAGAACAATATTCTCCATCCCCAGCCCCATCTATTGATAGAGAAATGCATCCACTTGACACAACGATAAAGTGGGCACCGGCTGTCAGACAAGGTGAAACCTTACACGTTCTCTCCCAACCACATTATTCTTTCGTTCTTATTTTGTTTCCCATTGTTTTTTTTTTTTTTTTTTTGCTTTTCTTTGCTGTTTTTTTATTTTTTTTTCTATCACCTAGTTCGTGCTTGGCCAGGGGTTCGGAATTGTCTGTTTCATTTGCAAGTGCAATCAACCCCAATCCATGCACTATATAAAGGCTAATGCAGCCCTAAGCAGTTCCAACCACATGCACGCTTAAATGAACCCGAGAACTGTGCATGTGCAACCCCATAAAGCAAACTATAGAAATATGTATGTATTCATATATCCATATAAAATGGAACTTCACGAATCACAAATGGATGTACTTTATTTTTTGCTGTACATATCTGGAACAGCTTGGTCATATCTACATACTGATATTAGATAGGAAGGTATAGCTAGGTAGGTATGTGCATCAACAGTTTGGAAGGGGGCCAAACTACAACGTCGTCTGCAGACCTAGAAGTGGAGTAGACACCATTTTCGTGTATACGGATAAGCTGGTCTATTTAGTTTTTATCGTGCGGAAAATATACATCTTGACAGTGAACTCTGATGGTTGACCGAAAATTATAAGTTTATCTTAGTAATAGATACCCGCATAACTTTGTAACTCAGTTCGAAGAGGGTTTAGCTCTTAACAAGCAAATCCACTGGTTATTTTCAAAAAATTACATATGTAATTGTAAACCAGTTGAAGAGCTGGACAATTTTTCAATCGGAAGAGAAATGTCCTCGCGATTATCGTCAGTTCCGCAGATATTAGGTTTAGGACTCAAAGGTACCTTGGTACTTTTCATTTATTTCCTCACATATTCATGGTTACTATTATTATTATATTTACATAGATATTGTAACTCATACAGCTGTAACCTTTTCCCGGAAATGTAAATGTCATTTCAATATAAAGCGGAAAATCACGAACCCACATCAAATTTATTGCAAAAGTGTGTCGGTTGAAAGTTGACAGGCTTAAAATAGATTACTATTTGATTGAAATCCAATTAGACTTCAGAAGTGTTCTATGACCTTTTCCAATGGATATGGATAGATACACGAAAAATTGTATTTATGTTAAAGAGGACAATAGTAGTACGAACTCCTCAAAATGATAGATAATACAAATAAATATGTATTTGTATACCTACAATAACAAGTGGCTAAATAAAAAAATAAATAGTTGACGCAACAGTCCGTAAAAAGCCCCCTAGGTCCAGCTTCTCGCTACAATTCGCTTGTGTGAGTTTTTATTTTTGGGTTTAATGGAAGGGTCCTACAATTTGATACTGAATTCCAAAGGCTGAATTGAGGACAATTAAACTCTCGGATTTTTGTCAGACGTTCGCGAGAGGTGCCCCAGTGAAAAGCACCTTCAGATGTAATTTGTGTTTTTCCGGGGGTTGAATCTGATGAGACCCCTCGTGCTCAATAATCCATCACACTAACCACTGAGCCATATTCCCGTGAAATATGTATTCGCTTGTGTATAAAACATGAAAACATACGCATCACCAAGTGATTATTAAAAATGCTCCTGCGAATTAATGGCTGCATATTAAAAATGAATACGCATAAATGGTTTTCCAATATTTACTGTAGCATATAAACTCCGTCCTTCTTCACCATCGCCTGAGAGTTTTACCCATTACTTAGGACAGGGTTTTAATATTAAAATCACACCTTTTTGGGCAAGCACATTATGAATTATTGTATTTCTGCAATCTTTTGGCCACCACATAAGCTATCTCTCATGATTAATTTTGCACAACTGACTTTTTTTTTATTGTAATTATTCATTCAATCATATATTCATTCATTTTCAATGTACCGGTTAGTCAGGAGTTACACTTACACCATATAGGAATTCTTTTTTAGAATATAAGAATTTTAAACTTTCTCGTATACGTAGTAAGAGAAAAGATATTGTTTTCGTACAAAATTTCGAACTCAAGATTTTAATCAATTCTGATATTACGACGATGATAGGGAAAATCAAAAAAGTGGGTCTCGCAATTCTGCCCGTCCGTATGTCTTTCTGTCCCATAGCTGGGAAATCTAACCGCTTGGACGGATTTGTTTCAAACTTCGTATTTAGAGTTTGTGGGCTTCCCGCTAGGAGGCGTTTTTTTATGTTAGCCCTAATATTAACGGTACTTCCCATATAAACATTTTACGAAATATTAAACAATTTAGATTTTCTCGAAAACGGCTCTACCGATTTGAACCAAAATTAGGCGTATTTTTTTGAGAATCTATAGCTAGCTCACTTTTACTTTTACATGCAAAACTGGTATACTCACTTTTGGTTTTGTTATACTCACTTCCCAAAAAAATACGCCTATTGATAGTTGAGTTGTCGGCATGCTTAACTAAAAATGCCATTTTCGATTATGATAAAAATGTAACTGGCAGGTAATGCTTAAATCCATAGTAATACCTTTTGCTCAGTTTTGATCTAAACAGTTGCAAAACAGTGTTTTTTGAACCATGAATGCGTCCTTTGATTTCCACCCCAATCGCTAAAAATGGTACTTTAAAAACTGCTCATATCTCTAAAATGCCATTTTCGATTTAGATGAAAATGTAATTGCTTGGTAATGTTTATATCCTGAAGAATACGTCGTACTCAGTTTTCAGTTAAACAGTTTAGTAACAGTTCTTTTCGAATCCAAATTTGTAACATTTTTGTATTTTACAAAAAACCGCTCTAACGATTTTGATCAAAATACATATTTAAGACATCATAAGCATTCTAAACATGATCACGTACTTAGTTTTTCTCAGAAAACTCGAATATAGCCGTTATGAATATTTCTCAAATATGACTACCCAAATCCCGATGTATACAACACACCCGGCATATTTTTCAAAGACCAAAACTTCAGTGGCGATATAATTTGAAATTCCTCTCCTACTTGCCTCCTTCAAGTGTCAGTTCGGTTCGGGGTGAAATTTGACAGTTCAATGTATATCGGGGTCTTATTCACGAGCGATGGAGGGAGCAATGCTGAGTTTTCCTGTTGGATTGGTCAGGCTGGGTCAATTTTGAGACAGCTTGGATTCTGTGATTAGGAGGACTGAATTTGGTGTCAAAGCTAAGTTGTCAGTCTTTAATTCAGTGTTTGTTCCAACTTTCACTTATGGACTTGAGGTTTTCGTAATGCCCGAAAGAATAAGTTCGCGAATACAAGCTGCCGAAATGTATTGCTGGTGTGATCCGTATAGATCGCATTAGAAATACCAGAATACGTCGAACAGCTACTTCTCCGGACGCAGCAGTCCATGCTTCGGTGGTTTGTTCATGTTAAACGCATGTCCTCAACCAGGATCCCACGACGTGCCATGTAATCCGTACCATCAGGCAGGCGTCCTCTAGGTAGACCCAGGATGAGATGGTTAGATCAAGTTCATAATCTCTCCTCTACCAGTATGGGGATTGCCCTTGATGATTTAGAGTCGATGGCGGAGAATCGAGAGCTATATGGAGGGTCGACTTGAGCAACCTACACCCGCGACCCACTTAATGGACAAGCGGACCATTGAAAATAAATGAATGAATGAATGAATAGTTTCTTTTGAAATCTTTTGTAAGAGATGTATATACATCTAAAAATTATTCAGATCTATATCTTATTTTAGGATCATCAACGAAATTTTAAACAGAATTACAGCTGTTGAACAATATTATTATAAGAAAAAACAGCGGCTCAATGTGACTACCTTTTGTAGTCCCAGAGTGCAGGATATTAATTTCGAATAATTTATTGATAATTTCTGAAAATTTTCAATTAAAAATGTTGAAATTCACTTTAACATAGCTGAGTGAAATACAAATCGATTTAAGTTATAATACGTATGTAGTTTATAAGTCAACGGTTTTGCTAAAGTCCATACAGTGTAGTGTCAACCTGACATCTACTTTCTACAGCAATAATGACAAAACATGTATATATGTACTTGTACATAGGTACAACAGTAGACTGTGAAAATACATAGGAAAATTTCTGTTTTGAATGAAATGTTTCGCGAAAATTAAATTTTTAAAGCATCCATATATTCTCGGTAAACATCGAGTAAATATAGTGCGTCTATAGGCAGATGGGCCTGTAACACAACGCTACAAGTAGTTGTAGGACAAGTGAATTTCGACAACTTGTAAAAAATTATGTAGCACATAACGACAAATATGTGAACAATTCGACAATTATTGTCGCGATGAAAGATGCCAAGTGGGAAACTATATAATTCTTTCTGTAACAGAACACGACAAGTGTCAAGAAACACTTGTAGAACTGTGGTTCAATTAGGACAGGTGATTTGAATATTGTCAAGAGCTGGCATTTTTAATCTAATACCTTTGGAACAGCAGAATACAAATACAGAAATAAAATAATATCTATCTATATATTATATAAAAATTGAGCCCTAAAATGTTTGTCGTCGATTCACTCCTTAACGCAAACTTTCACACATCTATGGTATATTGGTCCATATACGGTTTCTGTGAAGTTTGGTCAAAATTGGACAATGGGCGTGGCACCGCCCATACAAAAAAAACATTCAAAATCTTATATCTCGAAAACCACCAAATCGATTCAGCTCAAACCTACAGATAATCTTATCTATTGGTCTTGGAGTGGTCCTATGAAGTTTAGTCAAAATTGGACAAAGGGGCGTGGCACCGCCCATACAAAAACAACATTAAAAAACTTATATCTCGAAAACCGCGGAATCGATTGAGTTAAAATGAATAAACAATCCTAGGTATTGGCCCAGGAGTGTTGCTGTGAAGATTGGACAAAATTGATCAAAGGGGCGTGGCACCGCCCATACAAAAAAAAACATTCAAAATCTTATATCTCGAAAACCGCCGAATCGATTGAGTTGAAACTTACAGACAATCCTAGGTATTGGCCCAAGAGTGTTGCTGTTAAGATTGGTCAAAATTGGACAAAGGGGCGTGGCACCGCCCTTTAAAAAAAAACATTCAAAATCTTATATCTCGAAAACTGCCGAATCGATTGAGTTGAAACTTACAGACTATCCCAGGTATTGGCCCAGGAGTGTTGCTGTGAAGATTGGTCAAAATTGGACAAAGGGGCGTCTTCTATGGGATGAAACTCGATGAAGTTATAACTCGATAACCGCTGGGACGATTTTCATGATTCTTTTTTTGTTTTGTTCGTATTGCTGTATTTCAGGTTTACGCAGAAAGAAAATTCCAGAAATCGATTTATTCTCATTTTTCTCATTTTACGAATAAACATTATTATCTAAGATCTATAAGCAATACAACTTCTGTGCACGGGCAAAGCCGGGCGGGTACAGCTAGTATAATATATAATTAAAATATACGTCCCTTATATAAGTCCAATTTTATTTTGCGGAACAATATTTAGGCTTTTTGCCAGGTTGTGTATTTTCTTCTATTTTGCACATTTATTTTCTTTTGTTAGGACATCACAGAAAGCACCAAAAAGGATATATTTTTCTCTCTTATTTTTGTTTAAAAAGCATTTTTTTGTCCGCCGTGATTTTTTCCATCTTCACATGTTAAACACTTCTCGAAGAATGCCGACACGTGTTACGTTCTGTTACAGAATTAATTTGTACTTGTCGGACAAGCATAGTTGGACATGTGAATTTAGACCTGTCGACTTATCATGTTGTGTTATAGGCCGCTGGTGGTTCGTCTACTGATGAGCCCACCCAACACATCAGGGAGAAACGCATTTGGAGTTGGGGCCACTTAAATGTTTATAATAGCATTTTGAATAGGTTATCCCGTATCCTGTATCCACTATCCACCCCCATCAGGAGGAATATTTTCCCGTTATGTTTCGCCTTCATCATTGCTCTACATTACTGTACCTAATTTTGTTGACAAGAAAAACATTTCTATCGGAATTTTATTCACGATAAAAGTGTCCACCGAATCGAAATGCAAGTTTTCATGAAAAGACTTCGAAATTTCAATTTTGCATTCGAAGACTTTACCGAGGAGTTTGCACACAAAGTCTTTTATAAAAAAAATAACAACAAAACCGTTATCGTTACCACAAAGAAGTTCTACAGAGAACTCTTCAAATATTTATGCCCGTTTTCTTCTTTTTTAAACGATTATCGGACCATCGTAACTATACCTACAGAAACTGCAAAATTATTTTCGTTTGACAGTATTTTCCCTTTTATGTATTACGTAGGTACTTAGAACTAGACACTAGAAAAAACATATGTTTCTGAAATTTTGAATTTCGAAATGCTATACGTAGGTATCTACGTGGACAATCCTCAAAAGGTTAAATTGAATTACCCATTCTATCAGGAAAGAAACTCCTAAACTCTTTATTCTCAAAATAACCAACTGACCATTAATCGACTTGTTGTGCAAACTCTAAACTTTATCTACAGAAAAGGTTACATATTATGCAGATTGCACATATGCACAATGCTATGGTAAAACTAAAGTTAAAGCTAACTTTTGCCTACAAAGTCAACCTGTTGTTAAAGTGCTTGACCAAGTCAACCATGATTGTGACAATTTCCGAATGTACCTACAGACAATTTACTGAGCGATTTTGACATTTGCGATGTAATCTGCATTATGTATAAGGTATGTGTATCTTTCAATCCATACATGAACAAAATGAAAATATGTAACAATATAAACGAAAGTTTAAAGCAAAAACTAAGCTTCGAGTGTCAAAATAGGGATCGTATAGTAGGTAACAGCTAAATGGTTGCGAGAAGGATAAAGAGTATCAAACCAAAAGAAAACGCGTGGTACGACTGGAGCTGTAAAGAGGCTATTAGATTAAAGGAGTTAAGTTTTCGGACATATAAAGCCAACCCTTCTGAGGAAAACCGAAATAAGTTTAAACGAGCCAGGAATGACTGCAATGTCCTTATTAAGCGTGTCAAATTCTCATATGACCAAGAGCTGAGGCAAAACATACTACAATGTCCCAAGGGTAGTAAAAACTTTTGGTCTTTCGTAAAAAATGTTAAGAATTCGGCCTCACCATCGATCCCCACTCTCATTTACAATGACATTCCAGCTGTCAGCTCTATAGACAAAGCTAATCTGTTTGCTGCACATTTTGCAGCCAGCTCGATGCTCCCAGATTGCGCTTTGTCCCCACCTGTGCTCGAGAGCGTCGAATTTACCATGCTAGGGTACTATATGATCTCAACATAAATAAATCCGCTGGCCCAGACTGTATCGCCCCCATCGTTCTGAAGAGGTGTTCTTCCACGCTGGCAAAACCACTGCGTAAGCTTTTTAATCTCTCCTATTCTTCTGGACTCTTCCCGAGAAGGTGGAAAACAGCATTTGTCCAGCCCGTCCCTAAAAAGGCGAATCTTCTTCTCCCAGCAATTACCGACCCATAGCACTTACGTCCATTCTTTCTAAGGTCATAGAAACGCTGATAAATCGTCAGCTTATGAAATATCTTGAGCTGATGACAGCACTCTTAGCTTTTCATATTCATTCCAGGACTCACGTCCCTGCTCTTCGGCCGTAGAACTGGAACGACAACGTATGTTAAGCTACAATATATAAGGCTTTCATTCGCCCAAAACTTGAGTACAATTCCCATATCTGGTCTGGTGCGCCGAAAACCATATTGCACCTACTGGATAGGATCCAAAATCGTGCGTTGAAACTAATCGGAGATACGAATATCGCGAATTCTATTCATTCGCTTGAACATCGAAGAAACGTTACGTGTCTCACACTGTTTTATCGTTTTTTTAACAATCAGTGCTCAAATGAAATTGCCTGCTGCATTCCGCCCCTTCAGCAATTCAACCGCAATACTCGCCTTGCTAGCAGTGTTGTTATATCGTGGGATTTATCCCTTTTTGTGGGAATTTCGATGTCCGAAAAGCCTTACGTGGGATAAAGGGAAAAAGCACAACAATCGTTGGAATTTCAGGAATCTGACAAAAAAAATCAATTATCAGCAGAAATAAAAAGAGCTCATGTAAATAGCCTCTTAACAAAAAAGTTCTAGTACAAAAACAATCTGACGGTTTACCAGTTAATTTTGTGGGCGCAGTGGCTCAGCGGTTAATGTGCGAGAGGTCCCAGGTTCGACCCCCGGAAAAGCACCACCTCTCGCGAACGTTTGACAAACATACGAGAGTATAACTGTACTGAAAAAGCTTCTCAATTCAGCCGTTCAGAGTCGGCATAAAATGGTAGGTCCCTTCCATTAGCCCCAAAAATAAAAACTCACACAAACTAGAGAAGCTAGACCTATAGGGTGCCTATACGGACTTGTTGCATGAACTATTCATTTATTTATTTAGTTAATTTTGCGCTAGATTGAAACATTTCCCAGAAAAGGATATTTCACAATATGTGCTACAGCTGAAATGTCACTTTTTTTATAATGGAGTTTGGCATACCGCTAGTCATCTAGCGGTCAATGGAACGCGGCTATTGTGATTTTCTTTCAATATAATAAAAATGAGTTAAAATTTATTGTTAGGTACTATTTTTTTATTTTAATTCATCGTGGGAATTTCGTGGGAATTTGAGTTCGGTGAAAAGGGAAAAGGGAAAAATGACCACGTTTCGTGGGAAAAATGAAGAGAGAGACCTAACAACACTGCTTGCTAGGAATGCCCATCAGTTTACCATTCAGCCTATCTTCGGGCGTACAGCGCGTACCAATTCACTTGGCCATTCTACTGCGCAGGTTTCTGTGTATTTTGTTTTTGTGTTTTGGTTTGTGTCGTGTATATTCTCTTAAATCCTCTCTCTGCGCAACCGACGGTTGGCCAAGTGAATTGAAACGCGCTATACTATGAAATATAGAGATTCTTTCATAAGCCGTACAACACGAATGTGGAATGCCTTGCCCAGCTCAGTCTTTCCTCCTCAGTACAATTTACAGACATTTAAAACCAATGTGCATCGGAATCTCCTATCTTCTCTATCCCAATTTCCTTAATGCCCGCGCTGCGTAAATCACATTGCACTATAAGAGTAGTCATAACCTCTTTAGCGCGTGTTAATTATAAAAAAAAAAATCTAGGCCTGGGGTGTCTACCGCCTGTTGCGCCACCTATTTATTTATTTTTTTATTGGCATTAATTCCTTGAATTCGACACACCGAAGTACTATACCCAGATAGGGAGGACTGGCAAAAGAATGAAGTTTCGAATGAAAATGAAATTTCGATTTACACGGATGGTTCCAAAACTAAGGAAGGTACAGGGTCAAGTAGGTATATACTCTAGGGATATAGACTACACGTGTCATTAAGACTTCCGGACATATGCAGTGTGCTTCAGGCAGAGGTTCTAGCCGTGCTCAAAGCTGCGGATCTACTTGAAATGGGATTAATATCCAACAAGAATATCGCTATCTACATAGATAGTCAGGCTGCGCTAGAGTCCTTCATCGTGAAATCTGAACTAGTCAGAAGCTGCCGCACAAAGCTCAGAGCATTATGCGTGCAGAACCAAGTCAGATTGTGATGGGTACACGGACACTGCACTGACTTCCAAGGAAGCACGCCATGAGACTAGGTTTAACAGATACGGACACATGCGAAGACTTACATGTCGCAGAGGATATTACTCATCTCCTTTGGGAATGTCAAGCCATTGCTCGGTGCAGGAGGAAACACCTTGGAAGGTACTCCTTCGACAATCTGGAGGAGGTTGGCCTCACTAACAAAATTAAATTGAACATTTTGTAGGGAAATTAATTGCTTTGGCGAATTGGTTTAAGTTTTTGACCGTTAAGGTTCCCCCAGGGATGCCGGTGGGCTCAATATGGTGCCTAGTCCACTGTGATGAACTCACACCCTATTCAACCTAACCTAACCTAATTCCTTGAATATGTATTTTAAATTAAGTGAAGAGTGAGTGAGAATTTGGCGATCTATGGATAAAAACATGAAAGGCCGCATACAAGTGTGCTTAGTGCTTACTAACGCGGAAATGCGACTTATATTAAAAAAAAAGGCGTAAAGTTCTCACGACTCTTTGGCAAAAATCATAGAAAAAATTGTGGTATCAAAGCAAGTCTCACACCTATGCGTCGTATTATTTCGAGTGATAAGCATATAAAAAGACTACAATTCAAGAAGAAGTCACCTCTTATACCGGTTCGAAGAGTTCAACGCGTCCGTTTTTATCACGCACATGTGACCTGGACTTCGTAGTGGCATCGTGTGGTCTTCAAATTACAATTTTTGACAATCTGAATGCGTTGCCTTACAATGGTATATTGAAAGAGGAATTTCCATACTTTCAATAATAAAAATGATAATGCGCCAATACATACAGGCCGGGACGCCGGGTTCTTAAAACGTATAGAGCTATTAAGCTGACCTTCCTACTCTTCGGATTCGAACATCATCGAAACTGTTTGGGGATGATTGAAAGGTTAAGTATATGGATCGGGACAGCAATACTCGACTGTATCTGAACTATCCCAAGCCATCGCATTAGCTTGGAGCTCGATTTCTCTAAATTATTTGGCCAATTTGTATGCATCTTTTCCAAACGGGCGAGATATGAATTTTGTAGTAGAAAGGTTGCTCAAAACAGAATTGAATAATTTTTTTAAATCTTAAATACTCCAATTACCTTAAATTTAAGTAGGTATAACCCTTACCACCCTTAGGGGGTGTGCTATTTAAGTGTCGCGGAGTGTACGTGATGTTTGACGCAAACAAAATTTACGATTATATACACATTTTGGCGCAGTTGAAAGACAAAGAAAATGTCAAAAGATTCCATACGTTAAGTATTTCATCACATAAATCTAAACAAAGCTTATCACCGATTCTCGCTTAAGTTGGCTTACGCCTCCCAATTTTTGTTTTAGAATTTTTAATGATAGAAGAGTGTGGATCGAATCTCGATCTCGAATCTCTTCCATACGTTAAGTATTTCGCCACATAATCTAATCAAAGCTTATCAACGATTCTCGCTTAAGTTGGCTTACGCATCCCAATTTTTGTTTTAGAAGTTTTAATGATAGAAGAGTGTGGATCGAATCTCGAAGTAGTTATTTTCAAGCCAATGTGACTGTTTTCTTAAAGTTAGTTCCTCTGCTTTTATGGTGGTGTCGGTACAGAGTGGATATATGATATTAGAGCGTGACCAGAAATACCTAAAGCTGTGCAACCAGCGAGCGTACAGTAGTGCGATGCAAGAAGCATTTGCGGTCGTGCCGCGAGCGGTCTTCGAGATTTTTATTTCATAATACGCCTAGGTTAGGTATACCTACATAATATATTATTTGTTTCTGTTGTCAAAAACAGATCGAGTATTTCTCAAATTTATTAGATTGTGTGGACTGCGCATTGGGTCCCCGTATGCGAAATTTCAAAAAATCGAAATATCGTATGCTATAAATAGTTGGACAAACAGGTTCTTATACTCCTTATAGGAACCCTAGACCTATCTTACTTCTTCTTACAATCTTCCGTCTGCCTGAGTTTTTATTTTTAGGACGAATGATATTGAGGGACCTAAAATTCGAATAGCTGAATTGTGAAGCTATCTAAGGACAATTATGCTCTTTTCACATATCTACAGCTAGGTTCCAGAAATCGAGTGAATTCGTTTTCAGTGTCCTGCATTTCGAGCGGTTCGGTATCTCCGAAATTTTTTCGAAATCACTTTTCGTGAAATTGCAAAAAGCTAACATCTGTCATTCGGGACATCGAAAAAGTGTTTTTATTTTAGAAAATTGTTTGTTAATAATAAGTGCTGTGTTAGCTGCTGCAGCATTGCAGACTGTGAGGAATAAATACACAGACAAAAATATATATAGTTATAAAAGCGCGAAAACTCGATCACCCCTTCCTAAAACGTCTTGCGTGATCTTTATGCTGCTCCATAAAATGTATAAATATTCTCTCTTGCGCAGTATTTTTATGTTTACCTACCCCTGTTTTACATTTTTTTTTTTTTGTGAAATAAGCTTATCAAATTGTTTAATTTGTTTAAAATTAATTTTTTTACTTACCATGATCGATTTGAAATCACTTGGAAATTGTCAACATCGATTTGTGGACAACAACAATTTCACTTTGTTTCAATTCTGTAAATTTTGAAATCGAAATCGAATACATACAGTGACATGTAGAACACAAAAATTCATTTCCGATCGATTTCGATTTCATTTCGAGTGGAAGTGAAACGTGGAACCTAGCTGATAGTACCTACCTACTATAAATCTAAGGGCAACTTCTACGCGTGCCGAACGGGGTAGGTACCGGGGCTGGTTTGCGTCTATATTTTTTTTAAACCGAGTAGCCGTTACCGGTTTAACGGCTCGCTGGGTACATGTGAAAAGGGCTGCATTCTCGTAGATGTATATTTGTAGAACAAAAACTGCACATAAACAAAAATAACACAATTCGATTTTGCTCCACCTAGCTGTTTTTCAATATAACCTAATACTCTATATGAATGTATCTATATTTTTTCCGAACCCCTTATTCGCAATATTATCAATCATTATTGTTGCATACATAATAGATAAACAAATTAACACATTTCAGGCGTGGTAATGACGAATACCTATATTTTATCGCCTTTTCGTGCTTTGATAATAAAATAACAGCTTTCTGCAATAAAGAATTAATCCGCACACAACGCAAAATCTATAATTAAGTATGTGTTTTTTTAACCTATTCTTGGATAGATAGGTAGATAGGTACTGCGAATAGGTACACATGTGGTTTCACAAATTTCAATAGAAGATGCGATTACAACAAAATATATAGACACGGTTAGGTATACAACAATTGACGACCAAAGTTCAACTTTACTAAGAAAATATTTCCAACCCTTATAGGTAGCTAAAAAAAAAATAACTAAATTAACAAAAAGCCACTGCTTAACCAACAGCTTGTGAGAGCCCATAAAAGAAGGACATCGTCTAATTAAAGCAACAAATCGCGATTGTGCACTTTTTTTTTCTTCTTTTAAATCGATATTGACTGCAAAATCAGGCAGACATAAATTATCCAGATAGGAAGAGAAGCTTTTTTGGAAACCTGCCCAAAAGTCATAGTCAACCGCATACAGATTTTCAAAAGTACTATATACACCAAACTCTTGTCTATCCAACAGTTTCTTTTTTAACAACCTGTTAGTGCAGATTCCCTGCATTCCAATGCTGATTTAAGTACATATACATTACCACCATATCGTGCTTATGCCAGGTCTACACTCACTTACATATGCCTATAACGGTAACGACATGGTTGTGGTTATTCTTATTTCCCACCTCGTAAATATAGGTAGTGTTTTCAAGCTGACGTCGATCGATTTTCTCTCATGCATTGTATGTATTGTTCGCTGACTAATGGCATTGTTTGATGGAGGTATCTATACATCATGAACTCCTTGTTCGCAATATTGTTAACTCAGTTGTTTTACATGGAAGCCAAATTGAAATTCAAATGTCCGACGATCAATTAATGGCCGTGGGCAATCCTTTTTTAGTCAGCAAAAAAAAAAACAAAAAAAAAGAAAAGGAGGAAGATTAAGATGGAACGATTTATATCTCAGAAATAAAATACCAAAAGTCTATCAAAAGTATGTAAACCAGAAATAAGGAGTCATCCCTGATAAGGGGGTAAGGGCTGATAAAAAGAGGACCTTCCTGTTGTTGTTATTCCTTTGCGAGAGCGTATTCCTGCCATTAGGGACGGTACTGCGCAAATTCAAACTAATACGCGAAAAGGATACGACATAAACGGTGTGTATCTAACAGGGAGCAATATACCGCCAGCTACTAGCTGACCCATACACACGTAGTCGTACATCCTTACAAAAGGCACTAGGGGTAATACACCACGATGGGGATTGCCATTTAAGGGGTGAGAAATACAGAATAAAAAAGAAAAAAAAAATTACTAGAACAAAAAAAAACGCAACATTTTCTTCAATCAATCTAAGGATACGTACGTGAGGAAAAAAATGTCCCTTCAGCTCTTAAAGATGAATAATCCACAAAATGTGTATGCACTCTGAATACAGTGTATGTATATATATTTTTTTTTATGTTACAATTCTAAAGGTATTTTCGAACCACCTAGACACATTGTAAGTAAACCACCGACTAAAAGACCGATATGTCGTCCTCTAGGTACATTTTACATTGAACGAAATTTTAAGATGTACCTTACCAAATCCAAATTCAAAATGACAATTAACATTATTTATGTGTTTTCCGATATAGCACTCCCACTACGGACTATATTTATTTATGATACCCGGCCCGCACCCGTTTTTGTGTTAAGATTTGTTGCTGATAATGGTGATGCTGATGACGATGACGGCAAATCGGACACTTTTCAATATTGCGATACGATGTAAAATCCGCTACTCAGCTTTTAAGCAGAACTGCGCGTAAATATTTTAATTACAGTTAGTAACTACGCTACTAGTGGTATGTGTCTTCCGGTTGCGAAATTGCTAGACACCGAAATGATATTTATATTTTGGAGACGGATGTGCGTATTTTTTTTTTTCTTGTTTGTTATGTTGAGAAAAATAATTTAACCCCGAAATGTTGCCGTCTGAACCGCGAACCGCCGCACCATTTCGCCCGAATATTTTTTACGAAAATCCACCGATGAACTGATTTCAATTTGATTTGAAATACATACATACGACGACGAAGGGAAAATTATTATTTTTGAGTGTGATGAGTGTGATGCTCCTCTGCTTGATGTCGCGTTTTGCGCTCTAGTACGAGTACAAGAGGCAGGAAGAATCTCATTCACGCGAGGAAAGTGTATTGTGCTTGTGCGGTTTCCCCTTGATTTTGTGTTTATTGTCGACTGAAACGCTGCTGAATATGTTGAGTGAATCGCTGAATGAGAATGATAACAGAGCATTGCGCGACGCGACTCATTTTTTCCGTTTCGAGTGGTAGACTGGTAGATACAAACATACACAAGTTTATTTCCAGGGCAATATAATGGATTCGATGACTGGCAGTCGTTGCCACAAGCATGCGTACAGAATGCTATATAGATTTGTTTGTATTTCTTGTAGCTGGTGTAAATGAACACTCGGCAAAGTGTCTGGGTTTGTTGCTATAATGAAAAGTTCGTGGCAAGGTGCTATAAATCAATCGTAAACACTCGAAGGGAGAAACGAAACACACAAAACAACCCTTAGCACACAGTATACAACACACACCCCGGTCTTTAAGTCTTACCAGCATTTAAGACATAAGATTCGAATCGAATACTGCTGTCAGTTCCCTTTGCGTTATTATTTTTGATTAAATTAAAACACTAATAACTCGCTGTATGGATTTAGCCGTAACGTATTTTTGAGGCTGTCCGAAAAAGGAAACTCCATGCAGTTTCCGCTTAGTGTACTTACTTCCGGTGTAACAGTTGTTCCATTTAGCGCGTTTCAAATCACTATGGAGTCACGATATATGACATTTCTGTAGGAATTGCCTTCGCATTTTCTGTCATTGAATACATTCAAATCAATATAGAGTTTTCAGAATTCGAATTTGGGAGATCTGAGAATACCTACGTACATTTTTGCTCTTTCCTGTTGACTTCGGTTTGGTCATTCTTGGGTCCTCTCAAACTGAACTTCAAAGCGCACTCGATCGGTTTGTAGCCGTTTGTGTTGAAGCTGAGATGAAAGTAAACGTGAACAAATCTGAAATGATGGTCGTCTCCAGAACGCCCTGATCAATGCTCTCTGAATGTTAGTGGAGTCCTATTGAAATAGGTGGAGAAGTATAAGTATATCGGGGTCTTATTCCCTATCCCTAGTGGTAGAAGGAGCAATGAGTGTTTCTGTAGGATTGGTCAGGCTGGGTCAATTCTGTTATTAGGAGGACTGAATTTGGTGTCAAAGCTACGTTGTCAGTCTTTAATTCGGTATTTGTTCAAACTCTTATACTCTATCTATGGTCATGAGATTTGGGTATATTGGCCGAAAGAATAAGATAGCGGATACAAGCAAGTGTGACCGTTGTAGAAATCATATAAGAAACCAGAATACGTGAGAAATTCAATGTCAAGGAGCTGCCCATCCTTCGGGTGTTTGGTCATTTTAAACGCATATCTCCAAACTAGGATCCCAAGACGTGCTATGGAATTCTTATCCAGTATGACATGGTTAGATCAAGTTCATAATATCTTCTCAATCCCCGTATGAGGATTGCATTCGATGATTTAGAGTCGATATCGTAGAATCGAGAGTTATGGAGGGTCCACTTGAGGAACCTACACCCGCGAGTCGCGACCCACTTAATGAATGAATGAATATAATTTCACATAACAGAACAAAATTGGAACTCACATTAACAAATGGTCCTGATATTACGGACCGGTTGAGCCATCTATTTATTTCTTTATTTAATTTTTTTCTTAACGTTAGCTGTAAGCAAAGCTTATGAAAAGATCGGTATAATGGCTAAGTTTAATATAACATTCACGCGGCCATATTAAGAATTCATATCTAATGATTTCAAAAAAAAATACCATGTAGCTATACTGTGGTCACGGATTTAGGTGGTTGAAACAGAGATTGGGGAGAGTACGATAACTTAGGCGCATAAAATTTTTAACGGTTTTTTGTAGAGGGTCAAATACAAGCATTTTTTGCGAGGGGTAATTCAAAATTAATCACCCTTATTCCGATTCCGAGTGGCGTTTAAGACTATTTAAGACACGTCAATTTGAACTTAGGATTACGAATGCCGTTTTTTCGTCGATTGTCGAAAAAAGGAACATCGGAGAATTAAACTTTAAAACTGGTAAACTGGTCTAGCAATTGCATTTTCTATCTATATCGGTCATAAATTAACATATAACAAAATCCTAAGTTTGCTAAAATGTGGTAAATTTTTATAATGTCTTGCACATTTGAGGTTATGGGATTGCTATATAAATCAGCGCAGCGCTGCCAGATATTTTCGTGTTCAGTAGAAGTCACCACAAACAAAGCTCAGAAAGTTGCAGCCTTAAAATGTCTTAAGAAAAAACGTTGCTAGCTCTTAGTCTACTAATTATCAAAGTTAAAATCTAGAGAAAGCTAACCAGAGTTTTAGGTCTTGTTTAGATATTAGTACCTACCGCAAAAAAAGTGGATAATTAGGCCTATTCGGCAAAATCTGTTATTCTGTTATGAATCATAAAAGATCTCGACTATAAAAGATCTTTTATAAATCGTATTCAGGGTTTCGAACTTTTATGTAAATCTGTTATGGAAGTTCAAAACTTGAAAATCTGTTACGAAGCTATCAAAGCAAACCGCAGAGTTTTTTTTATGCATAGACGGTAGGCACCTGATCAAATTTGCGCAAAAAACATTAAAATGCAGTCTGAAAAGAGTATATTTTGAATTATTACAAACTAAATAATTGTGTAATAAATACTGGAACATCTTTTTAGGAAAAACCCGATATGAACTGTATCCGTAAAAATGTAGTGAGAAACTTGAAATAAATATCCAACTTTACATCGTCGTCATTAGAAATACAATTTACCTGAATTTGAAATGAAATGGTTGTATTCGTGTTTTGTAAATTGTTCCAATCCAATCCAAAGAGCTGAATAAAACTCATACATTAGGAAGATCAAATGGCTTACTATTTATTCTTAGTTCCAGCAAAAGTGATCGGTGTCTTCGTCTAAACCAAAAATATTCATTCAATCATTTTCAATGGTCCGCTTATCCATTAAGTGGGTTGCGGGTATAGATTGCTCAAGTGGACCCTCCATAGCTCTCGATTCTCCGACATCGTCTCTAAATCATCAAGGGCAATCCTCATACGGGTGTAGAGGAGAGATTATGAACTTGATATAACCATCTCATACTGGGTCTACCTAGGGGACGCCTGCCTGATGATGGTACGGATTCCATAGGACGTCGTGCGATCCTGGTTAGGGACATGCGTTTAACATGACCAAAGCACCGAAGCATGGATCGCTCCGTACGGAGAAGTAGCTATTCGACATTGAGTTCCTCGCGAATTAAAGCAAAAGTAGGTACAAATTTCCAAATTATTTTCGATTACATCTTTGTCATCTTTTGTAAACATTTCGTTGACGATAAATTATATAGATATCCATTTCAATTCAAAACTTTCTAATTAATAAAAATCTTTTATGATAAAAGTCACAAAATTCTGTCTTTTATTCTGTTATGATTTACAACAGATTTATTAAAAGATTTTTGCACGCAGAATACCAATTCTGGAGATCGTAAAAGATTTTTTGACAGTTCGAACTTTTGTATGGAAATTCATAACAGAATAACAGGAAAAATGGATAAAAGATTTTGCCGAATAGGCCTAATTGTCAGGGAAAAGTATTAGGTAAAACGTTCAGCCCCTTTCAGCCACCCTAAATCTTTCAGAATTCGATCTGAACGCATCTAACGTCACAATTAGCTCATTGATAATCAACGATGCCAAACCTAGCCCAATTGTGAAATTCTAGCTCTGTTTCATTCGATCTAGCACTGTAAATTTCTCTTTTAGCACTGGGTTTAATTTATATTTTCAAGCAATACGCATTAAATTATTGCTATAAAACGGTTTTTCTGTGAAAATTTTGTTAATTATTTAAAACTAAAATGTTGTTTCAGTATTTTGTACGTCAAAAACGTCAAAACAGTGTAGATATATACTAAAGTCGATTGGTCTTGCCCTGAACTAGCCCTGAAATCACATTTCTGGCTCTAAATCACATTTTTGAGTTGGCAGCTCTGCTGATAACTCCTGTCATTTCAATAACAACCCAATGCCTTGCCATTGCCATATCATAGAAAATAAAAAAATTGGTTTATATAAAACTCCAAACTATAGACGTCCAAAGTCCAAACATACAGTGATGTTGCTATTTTTATAAAAGAGAAAATAGAAAACCAAAATGACTTCAACCGCTTTGCTAGTTGTGTCTAATGTAAAACGTATTCATCAATCTTTAAGTGCAATTCAAAAATACGTCAAAAGTGTGTACATCCATCTCAATGTTCCACCCACAAGAATAAACCCAGTTCCATCCTGGAATAATGTAATTTCACATATCTACTCGGAGGGCCTAACTCGTTCTCCACACATCGATTTGAACATTTTAATAACCCCTCTCAAGTCGCAACTATACCATGCGCCGAAAAAGAACATCGACATGATATTTTCCGATGGACTATTCCCAGAGATCTGTGATTCCATTAGAGCCAATTTTAACATTCCCAGTGAGACGATATTTCTGGCCGACGAAAAAACCACCGATATTGTTGACCATCAAAGTTACACTCAGGAAACAAAGGTTTATGATACCGTCGTGCTAGGTGGGACATTTGACCGCATTCATATTGGTCATAAAATTTTCCTAACCGCAGCGGTATTAAGAGCCTGCAAGAGGTTGGTAGTTGGAGTTACCGATGAGAATATGCTCAAGTGTAAGAGTGTTAAACTTAAAATCTAATCCGTTTTTGGGTTAATTCGTTTCTTGATTTAGCCAAAAAGCTTCATGAACTCATTCTACCAGTTGAGCAGAGAATTGAGGAGCTGAGAGAATTTCTATTAGACATCGATTCCACACTGCAGTATGATATAGTTCCCATTTCGGATCTATTTGGCCCAACCGCAACGGATCCCGACATGGATATGATTGTAGTCAGTGCAGAAACTCTGCGTGGTGGACATAAGGTCAATGAACTGCGAGCTGCTAACAATCTAAAGCAATTGGATGTGTTTTGCATTGAATTGGTGGAGAGCAGTAGTGATGACGTAAATAAGGAGTTAAAAATTAGCTCCAGCAATACCAGAATTGATCTTCTTGGAGAGAGAATCAAACCAAAAGCGGTGAGTAGTGGTAGTGGTTGAATAACTATAATATTCAAAGCTGTGCGAAGCTCTATTCTATCAAGTGTGTTGCTGGCCCACCAGGAAGGGCTAGGTGCCGCGTTCATCATTGCATGGTTGCGACAAAGAACGGCTCAGACCGCGATGAACACCGAATGTGTTGCTCAATTCTACAATATCAATCGTCTTGTCATAAGCTGGAACGTTTTAAGCGCAAGATCTGTTACAAAATTAATTCGATGTCAAATATGAGGCAGCCAATGAATCCTTTAACAAAATTGCAGTATAAATAGTTGGCGCAACTGGTGCAAGAAGACTCCCGGTGGTGGTGTTTCGATTATCTGTTTGTCTTATACGTATTATCCTTCTTATAATAAATCTTCCTTTCCTTGCAGTCTCGAGCACATCTGCCCTCCGAGCCGTACATCATTGGTCTAACTGGCGGAATTGCAACGGGTAAGAGCAAAATGGCACAGCGCCTGCAAGCGCTTGGCGCATATGTGATGGATTGCGATAAGGTCGCTCATGAGATCTACGCCCCTGGCCAAATCTGCTACGAAAAAATTATTCAGCACTTTGGAGACAAGATTCTCGGCGCAGACAACCAAATCGATCGCGCCAAGCTTGGTCCCATTGTGTTTGCCAACCCAGCTGAGCTGGAAATGCTTAACTCCATCGTTTGGCCTGAACTTCTGGTCGAAGTAAAGCGTAGAATAAAACAAACACATGAACAGAGTGCCGTGAAAATAGTTGTTATAGAGGCTGCCATTCTTTTGAAAGCCGGCTGGGACACCGAGTGCCATGAAGTGTGGTCAATGATTGTCTCACCAGAAGAAGCGGTACGCCGAATAATCGAACGAAACGGCCTTTCAAAGGAGGAAGCTCGCAAGCGTATCGCCAGTCAATTAGACAATCGCACCGTCGTTCAACGTTCGAATGTAATCTTCTCCTCCGAATGGAGCCCCGACTACACACAAAAGCAGGCTGAGAAGGCGTGGAAGATGCTTGCAAGGGAACTGGAACAGCAAAAACAAACCTCAAAGTCATGTCTATGATATTTTGTTTGTCAATTTAGCGAAAAATAAATACATAGTCGGTAGTAGTGGTGGGCCTCACAGCTTTAATGGTTTTTATTTTTAAGGAAGTTTCTAGAGGAAAAAATAACACGTCTGATTCGTATAACTATAGTGAAGGGAATATACAATTTTGATACAGTGCAGCACAATAACACTGGGCAGAATATAAAAAGGAGGAGAATGAGGCATTCAGAAATCAAAAGACGAACGTGATCGAACAAAACCGTTCTAGCTGAAATAAGCTCTAATAAAACTTTCTGACAAATAATAATAAGAAAGATTTTGTGTATT